>OY740823.1:10054713-10607213 GCA_963514005.1 Raja brachyura
TCGGCTAGTACCAAACCCGCTCGGCTAGACCCAAACCCACTCGGCTAGACCCAAACCCACTCGGCTGGACCCAAACCCACTCGGCTAGACCCAAACCCACTCGGCGAGACCCAAACCCACTCGGCTGGACCCAAACCCACTCGGCTAGACCCAAACCCACTCGGTTAGAACCAA
Organism: Raja brachyura; assembly: GCA_963514005.1. The sequence goes on from OY740823.1 coordinate 10,054,888, forward strand.
ACCCACTCCGCTAGACCCAAACCCACTCGGCTAGACCCAAACCCACTCGGCTAGACGCAAACCCACTCGGCTAGACCCAAGCCCACTCGGCTAGAGCCAAACACACTCAGCTAGACCCAAACACACTCGGCTAGACGCATACCCACTCCGCTAGACCCAAACCCACTCTGCTAGACCCAAACCCACTCGGCTAGACCCAAACCCACTCCGCTAGACCCAAACCCACTCCGCTAGACCCAAATCCACTCGGCTAGACCCAAACCCACTCGGCCAGACCCAAACCGACTCGGCTAGACCCAAACCCACTCGGCTAGACGCAAACCCACTCGGCTAGACCCAGACCCACTCGGCTAGACCCAAACCCACTCGGCTAGACCCAAACCCACTCGGCTAGACCCAAACCCACTCGGCCAGACCCAAACCCACTCGGCTAGACCCAAACCCACTCGGCTAGCCCCAAACCCACTCGGCTAGCCCCAAACCCACTCGGCTAGAGCCAAACACACTCAGCTAGACCCAAACACACTCGGCTAGACGCAAACCCACTCCGCTAGACCCAAACCCACTCCGCTAGACCCAAACCCACTCCGCTAGACCCAAACCCACTCCGCTAGACGTAAACCCACTCCGCTAGACCCAAACCCACTCCGGCAGACCCAAACCCACTCGGGTAGACCCAAACGCACTCGGCTAGACCCAAGCCCACTCGGCCAGACCCAACCCCACTCGGCTAGACCCAAACCCACTCGGTTAGAACCAAACCCACTCCGCTAGACCCAAACCCACTCGGCTAGACCCAAACCCACTCGGCTAGACGCAAACCCACTCGGCTAGACCCAAGCCCACTCGGCTAGACCCAAACCCACTCCGCTAGACCCAAACCCACTCGGCCAGACCCAAACCCACTCGGCTAGACCCAAACCCACTCGTCTAGACCCAAACCCACTCGGCTAGACCCAAACCCACTCCGCTAGACCCAAACCCACTCGGCTAGAACCAAACCCACTCGGCTAGACCGAAACCCACTCGGCTAGAGCGAAACCCACTCGGCTAGACCCAAAACCACTCGGCTAGACCCAAACCCACTCGGCTAGACCCAAACACACTCCGCTAGACCCAAACCCACTCCGCTAGACCCAAAACCACTCCGCTAGACACAAACCCACTCCGCTAGACACAAACCCACTCCGCTAGACCCAAACCCACTCCGCTAGACCCAAACCCACTCCGCTAGACCCAAACCCACTCCGCTAGACCCAAATCCACTCGGCTAGACCCAAACCCACTCGGCCAGACCCAAACCCACTCGGCTTGACCCAAACCCACTCGGCTAGACGCAAACCCACTCGGCTAGACCCAAACCCACTCGGCTAGACTCAAACTCACTCGGCTAGACCCAAACCCACTCGCCCAGACCCAAACCGACTCGGCTAGACCCAAACCCACTCGGCTGGACGCAAACCCACTCGGCTAGACCCAAACGCACTCGGCCAGACCCAAACCCACTCGGCTAGACCCAAACCCACTCGGACAGACCCAAACCCACTCGGCTAGACCCAAACCCACTCGTCTAGACCCAAACCCACTCGGCTAGACCCAAACCCACTCCGCTAGACCCAAACCCACTCCGCTAGACCCAAATCCACTCGGCTAGACCCAAACCCACTCGGCCAGACCCAAACCGACTCGGCTAGACCCAAACCCACTCGGCTAGACGCAAACCCACTCGGCTAGACCCAGACCCACTCGGCTAGACCCAAACCCACTCGGCTAGACCCAAACCCACTCGGCTAGACCCAAACCCACTCGGCCAGACCCAAACCCACTCGGCTAGACCCAAACCCACTCGGCTAGCCCCAAACCCACTCGGCTAGCCCCAAACCCACTCGGCTAGAGCCAAACACACTCAGCTAGACCCAAACACACTCGGCTAGACGCAAACCCACTCCGCTAGACCCAAACCCACTCCGCTAGACCCAAACCCACTCCGCTAGACCCAAACCCACTCCGCTAGACGTAAACCCACTCCGCTAGACCCAAACCCACTCCGGCAGACCCAAACCCACTCGGGTAGACCCAAACGCACTCGGCTAGACCCAAGCCCACTCGGCCAGACCCAACCCCACTCGGCTAGACCCAAACCCACTCGGTTAGAACCAAACCCACTCCGCTAGACCCAAACCCACTCGGCTAGACCCAAACCCACTCGGCTAGACGCAAACCCACTCGGCTAGACCCAAGCCCACTCGGCTAGACCCAAACCCACTCCGCTAGACCCAAACCCACTCGGCCAGACCCAAACCCACTCGGCTAGACCCAAACCCACTCGTCTAGACCCAAACCCACTCGGCTAGACCCAAACCCACTCCGCTAGACCCAAACCCACTCGGCTAGAACCAAACCCACTCGGCTAGACCGAAACCCACTCGGCTAGAGCGAAACCCACTCGGCTAGACCCAAAACCACTCGGCTAGACCCAAACCCACTCGGCTAGACCCAAACACACTCCGCTAGACCCAAACCCACTCCGCTAGACCCAAAACCACTCCGCTAGACACAAACCCACTCCGCTAGACACAAACCCACTCCGCTAGACCCAAACCCACTCCGCTAGACCCAAACCCACTCCGCTAGACCCAAACCCACTCCGCTAGACCCAAATCCACTCGGCTAGACCCAAACCCACTCGGCCAGACCCAAACCCACTCGGCTTGACCCAAACCCACTCGGCTAGACGCAAACCCACTCGGCTAGACCCAAACCCACTCGGCTAGACTCAAACTCACTCGGCTAGACCCAAACCCACTCGCCCAGACCCAAACCGACTCGGCTAGACCCAAACCCACTCGGCTGGACGCAAACCCACTCGGCTAGACCCAAACGCACTCGGCCAGACCCAAACCCACTCGGCTAGACCCAAACCCACTCGGACAGACCCAAACCCACTCGGCTAGACCCAAACCCACTCGTCTAGACCCAAACCCACTCGGCTAGACCCAAACCCACTCCGCTAGACCCAAACCCACTCCGCTAGACCCAAACCCACTCGGCTAGCCCCAAACCCACTCGGCTAGCCCCAAACCCACTCGGCTAGAGCCAAACACCCTCAGCTAGACCCAAACACACTCGGCTAGACGCATACCCACACCGCTAGACCCAAACCCACTCCGCTAGGCCCAAACCCACTCCGCTAGACCCAAACCCACTCCGCTAGACCCAAATCCACTCGGCTAGACCCAAACCCACTCGGCCAGACCCAAACCGACTCGGCTAGACCCAAACCCACTCGGCTAGACGCAAACCCACACGGCTAGACCCAAACCCACTCGGCTAGACCCAAACCCACTCGGCTAGACCCAAACCCACTCGGCTAGACCCAAATCCACTCGGCCAGACCCAAACCCACTCGGCTAGACCCAAACCCACTCGGCCAGACCCAAACCCACACGGCTAGACCCAAACCCACTCGTCTAGACCCAAACCCACTCGGCTAGACCCAAACCCACTCCGCTAGACCCAAACCCACTCGGCTAGACCCAAACCCACACGGCTAGACCGAAACCCACTCGGCTAGAGCGAAACCCACTCGGCTAGACCCAAACCCACTCGGCTAGACCCAAACCCACTCGGCTAGACCCAAACACACTCCGCTAGACCCAAACCACTCCGCTAGACCCAAACCTACTCCGCTAGACACAAACCCACTCCGCGAGACACAAACCCACTCCGCTAGACCCAAACCCACTCGGCTAGACCCAAACCCACTCGGCTAGTACCAAACCCGCTCGGCTAGACCCAAACCCACTCGGCTAGACCCAAACCCACTCGGCTGGACCCAAACCCACTCGGCTAGACCCAAACCCACTCGGCGAGACCCAAACCCACTCGGCTGGACCCAAACCCACTCGGCTAGACCCAAACCCACTCGGTTAGAACCAAACCCACTCCGCTAGACCCAAACCCACTCGGCTAGACCCAAACCCACTCGGCTAGACGCAAACCCACTCGGCTAGACCCAAGCCCACTCGGCTAGAGCCAAACACACTCAGCTAGACCCAAACACACTCGGCTAGACGCATACCCACTCCGCTAGACCCAAACCCACTCTGCTAGACCCAAACCCACTCGGCTAGAACCAAACCCACTCCGCTAGACCCAAACCCACTCCGCTAGACCCAAATCCACTCGGCTAGACCCAAACCCACTCGGCCAGACCCAAACCGACTCGGCTAGACCCAAACCCACTCGGCTAGACGCAAACCCACTCGGCTAGACCCAAACCCACTCGGCTAGACCCAAACCCACTCGGCTAGACCCAAACCCACTCGGCTAGACCCAAACCCACTCGGCCAGACCCAAACCCACTCGGCTAGACCCAAACCCACTCGGCCAGACCCAAACCCATTCGGCTAGACCCAAACCCACTCGTCTAGACCCAAACCCACTCGGCTAGACCCAAACCCACTCGGCTAGACCCAAACCCACTCGGCTAGACCCAAACCCACTCGGCTAGACCGAAACCCACTCGGCTAGAGCGAAACCCACTCGGCTAGACCCAAACCCACTCGGCTAGACCCAAACCCACTCGGCTTGACGCAAACCCACACGGCTAGACCCAAGCCCACTCGGCAAGACCCAAACCCACTCCGCTAGACCCAAACCCAGTCGGCTAGACCCAAACCCACTCCGCTAGACCCAAACCCACTCGGCTAGCCCCAAACCCACTCGGCTAGCCCCAAACCCACTCGGCTAGAGCCAAACACACTCAGCTAGACCCAAACACACTCGGCTAGACGCATACCCACTCCGCTAGACCCAAACCCACTCCGCTAGACCCAAACCCACTCCGCTAGACCCAAACCCACTCCGCTTGACCCAAACCCACTCCGCTAGACCCAAATCCACTCGGCTAGACCCAAACCCACTCGGCCAGACCCAAACCGACTCGGCTAGACCCAAACCCACTCGGCTAGACGCAAACCCACTCGGCTAGACCCAAACCCACTCGGCTAGACCCAAACCCACTCGGCTAGACCCAAACCCACTCGGCTAGACCCAAACCCACTCGGCCAGACCCAAACCCACTCGGCTAGACCCAAACCCACTCGGCCAGACCCAAACCCACTGGTCTAGACCCAAACACACTCCGCTAGACCCAAACCACTCCGCTAGACCCAAACCTACTCCGCTAGACACAAACCCACTCCGCGAGACACAAACCCACTCCGCTAGACCCAAACCCACTCCGCTAGACCCAAACCCACTCGGCTAGTACCAAACCCGCTCGGCTAGACCCAAACCCACTCGGCTAGACCCAAACCCACTCGGCTGGACCCAAACCCACTTGGCTAGACCCAAACCCACTCGGCGAGACCCAAACCCACTTGGCTGGACCCAAACCCACTCGGCTAGACCCAAACCCACTCGGTTAGAACCAAACCCACTCCGCTAGACCCAAACCCACTCGGCTAGACCCAAACCCACTCGGCTAGACGCAAACCCACTCGGCTAGACCCAAGCCCACTCGGCTAGAGCCAAACACACTCAGCTAGACCCAAACACACTCGGCTAGACGCATACCCACTCCGCTAGACCCAAACCCACTCTGCTAGACCCAAACCCACTCGGCTAGACCCAAACCCACTCCGCTAGACCCAAACCCACTCCGCTAGACCCAAATCCACTCGGCTAGACCCAAACCCACTCGGCCAGACCCAAACCGACTCGGCTAGACCCAAACCCACTCGGCTAGACGCAAACCCACTCGGCTAGACCCAAACCCACTCGGCTAGACCCAAACCCACTCGGCTAGACCCAAACCCACTCGGCTAGACCCAAACCCACTCGGCCAGACCCAAACCCACTCGGCTAGACCCAAACCCACTCGGCCAGACCCAAACCCATTCGGCTAGACCCAAACCCACTCGTCTAGAGCCAAACCCACTCGGCTAGACCCAAACCCACTCCGCTAGACCCAAACCCACTCGGCTAGACCCAAACCCACTCGGCTAGACCGAAACCCACTCGGCTAGAGCGAAACCCACTCGGCTAGACCCAAACCCACTCGGCTAGACCCAAACCCACTCGGCTAGACGCAAACCCACTCGGCTAGACCCAAGCCCACTCGGCAAGACCGAAACCCACTCCGCTAGACCCAAACCCAGTCGGCTAGACCCAAACCCACTCCGCTAGACCCAAACCCACTCGGCTAGCCCCAAACCCACTCGGCTAGCCCCAAACCCACTCGGCTAGAGCCAAACACACTCAGCTGGACCCAAACACACTCGGCTAGACGCATACCCACTCCGCTAGACCCAAACCCACTCCGCTAGACCCAAACCCACTCCGCTAGACCCAAACCCACTCCGCTTGACCCAAACCCACTCCGCTAGACCCAAATCCACTCGGCTAGACCCAAACCCACTCGGCCAGACCCAAACCGACTCGGCTAGACCCAAACCCACTCGGCTAGACGCAAACCCACTCGGCTAGACCCAAACCCACTCGGCTAGACCCAAACCCACTCGGCTAGACCCAAACCCACTCGGCTAGACCCAAACCCACTCGGCCAGACCCAAACCCACTCGGCTAGACCCAAACCCACTCGGCCAGACCCAAACCCACTGGTCTAGACCCAAACCCACTCGTCTAGACCCAAACCCACTCCGCTAGACCCAAACCCACTCCGCTAGACCCAAACCCACTCGGCTAGACCCAAACCCACTCGGCTAGACCGAAACCCACTCGGCTAGACCGAAACCCACTCGGCTAGACCCAAACCCACTCGGCTAGACCCAAACCCACTCGGCTAGACCCAAACACACTCCGGTAGACCCAAACCCACTCCGCTAGACCCAAAACCACTCCGCTAGACACAAACCCACTCCGCTAGACACAAACCCACTCCGGTAGACCCAAACCCACTCGGCTAGACCCAAACCCACTCGGCTAGTCCCAAACCCGCTCGGCTAGACCCAAACCTACTCGGCTAGACCCAAACCCACTCGGTTAGACCCAAACCCACTCGGCGAGACCCAAACCCACTCGGCTAGACCCAAACCCACTCAGCTAGACCCAAACACACTTGGCTAGACGCAAACTCACTCCGCTAGACCCAAACCCACTCCGCAAGACCCAAACCCACTCGGCCAGACCCAAACCCACTCGGCTAGACCCAAAGCCACTCGGCTAGACCCAAACCCACTCGGCTAGACCCAAACCCACTCGGCTCGACCCAAACCCACTCGGCCAGACCCAAACCGACTCGGCTAGACCCAAACCCACTCGGCTAGACGCAAACCCACTCAGCTAGACCCAAACCCACTCGGCTAGACCCAAACCCACTCGGCTGGACCCAAACCCACTCGGCTAGACCCAAACCCACTCGGCTAGACGCAAACCCACTCCGCTAGACCCAAACCCACTCCGCTAGACCCAAACCCACTCCGCTAGACCCAAACCCACTCCGCTAGACACAAACCCACTCCGCTAGACACAAACCCACTCCGCTAGACCCAAACCCACTCGGCTAGACCCAAACCCACTCGGCTAGTCCCAAACCCGCTCGGCTAGACCAAAACCCACTCGGCTAGACCCAAACCCACTCGGCTAGACCCAAACCCACTCGGCGAGACCCAAACCCACTCGGCTAGACCCAAACCCACTCGGCCAGACCCAAACCCACTCGGCTAGACGCAAACCCACTCGGCCAGACCCAAACCCACTCGGCTAGACCCAAACCCACTCGGCTAGACCCAAACCCAATCGGCTAGACCCAAACCCACTCGGCTTGACCCAAGCCCACTCGGCTAGACCCAAACCCACTCTGCTAGACCCAAACCCAGTCGGCTAGACCCAAACCCACACCGCTAGACCCAAACCCAATCGGCTAGCCCCAAACCCACTCGGCTAGCCCCAAACCCACTCGGCTAGAGCCAAACACACTCAGCTAGACCCAAACACACTCGGCTAGACGCAAACCCACTCCGCTAGACCCAAACCCACTCCGCTAGACCCAAACCCACTCCGCTAGACCCAAACCCACTCCGCTAGACCCAAACCCACTCCGCTAGACCCAAATCCACTCGGCGAGACGCAAACCCACTCGGCCAGACCCAAACCCACTCGGCTAGACCCAAACCCACTCGGCTAGACGCAAACCCACTCGGCCAGACCCAAACCCACTCGGCTAGACCCAAACCCACTCGGCTAGACCCAAACCCACTCGGCTAGACCCAAACCCACTCGGCCAGACCCAAAAACACTCGGCTAGACCCAAACCCACTCGGCCAGACCCAAACCCACTCGGCTAGACCCAAACCCACTCGGCTCGACCCAAGCCCACTCGGCTAGACCCAAACCCACTCCGCTAGACCCATACCCACTCGGCTAGACCCAAACCCACTCGGCTAGACCGAAACCCACTCGGCTAGAGCCAAACCCACTCGGCTAGACCCTAACCCACTCGGCTAGACCCAAACCCACTCGGCTAGACCCAAACCCACTCGGCTAGACCCAAACCCACTCGGCTAGACCCAAACCCACTCGGATACACCCAAACCCACTCCACTAGACCCAAACCCACTCGGCTAGACCCAAACCCACTCGGCTAGTACCAAACCCGCTCGGCTAGATCCAAACCCACTCGGCTAGACCCAAACCCACTCGGATAGACCCAAACCCACTCGGCTAGACCCAAACCCACTCGGCGAGAACCAAACCCACTCGGCTGGACCCAAACCCACTCGGCTAGACCCAAACCCACTCGGTTAGAACCAAACCCACTCCGCTAGACCCAAACACACTCGGCTAGAGCCAAACCCACTCGGCTAGACGCAAACCCACTCGGCTAGACCCAAGCCCACTCGGCTAGAGCCAAACACACTCAGCTAGACCCAAACACACTCGGCTAGACGCATACCCACTCCGCTAGACCCAAACCCGCTCCGCTAGACCCAAACCCACTCGGCTAGACCCAAACCCACTCCGCTAGACCCAAACCCACTCCGCTAGACCCAAATCCACTCGGCTAGACCCAAACCCACTCGGCCAGACCCAAACCGACTCGGCTAGACCCAAACCCACTCGGCTAGACGCAAACCCACTCGGCTAGACCCAAACCCACTCGGCTAGACCCAAACCCACTCGGCTAGACCCAAACCCACTCGGCTAGACCCAAACCCACTCGGCCAGACCCAAACCCACTCGGCTAGACCCAAACCCACTCGGCCAGACCCAAACCCACTCGGCTAGACCCAAACCCACTCGTCTAGACCCAAACCCACTCGGCTAGACCCAAGCCCACTCCGCTAGACCCAAACCCACTCGGCTAGACCCAAACCCACTCGGCTAGACCGAAACCCACTCGGCTAGAGCGAAACCCACTCGGCTAGACCCAAACCCACTCGGCTAGACCCAAACCCACTCGGCTAGACGCAAACCCACTCGGCTAGACCCAAGCCCACTCGGCAAGACCCAAACCCACTCCGCTAGACCCAAACCCAGTCGGCTAGACCCAAACCCACTCCGCTAGACCCAAACCCACTCGGCTAGCCCCAAACCCACTCGGCTAGCCCCAAACCCACTCGGCTAGAGCCAAACACACTCAGCTAGACCCAAACACACTCGGCTAGACGCATACCCACTCCGCTAGACCCAAACCCGCTCCGCTAGACCCAAACCCACTCCGCTAGACCCAAACCCACTCCGCTAGACCCAAACCCACTCCGCTAGACCCAAATCCACTCGGCTAGACCCAAACCCACTCGGCCAGACCCAAACCGACTCGGCTAGACCCAAACCCACTCGGCTAGACGCAAACCCACTCGGCTAGACCCAAACCCACTCGGCTAGACCCAAACCCACTCGGCTAGACCCAAACCCACTCAGCTAGACCCAAACCCACTCGGCCAGACCCAAACCCACTCGGCTAGACCCAAACCCACTCGGCCAGACCCAAACCCACTCGGCTACACCCAAACCCACTCGTCTAGACCCAAACCCACTCGGCTAGACCCAAACCCACTCCGCTAGACCCAAACCCACTCGGCTAGACCCAAACCCACTCGGCTAGACCGAAACCCACTCGGCTAGAGCGAAACCCACTCGGCTAGACCCAAACCCACTCGGCTAGACCCAAACCCACTCGGCTAGACCCAAACACACTCCGCTAGACCCAAACCCACTCCGCTAGACCCAAAACCACTCCGCTAGACACAAACCCACTCCGCTAGACACAAACCCACTCCGGTAGACCCAAACCCACTCGGCTAGACCCAAACCCACTCGGCTAGTCCCAAACCCGCTCGGCTAGACCCAAACCTACTCGGCTAGACCCAAACCCACTCGGCTAGACCCAAACCCACTCGGCGAGACCCAAACCCACTCGGCTAGACCCAAACCCACTCAGCTAGACCCAAACACACTTGGCTAGACGCAAACCCACTCCGCTAGACCCAAACCCACTCCGCTAGACCCAAACCCACTCGGCTAGCCCCAAACCCACTCGGCTAGCCCCAAACCCACTCGGCTAGAGCCAAACACACTCAGCTAGACCCAAACACACTTGGCTAGACGCAAACCCACTCCGCTAGACCCAAACCCACTCCGCTAGACCCAAACCCACTCCGCTAGACACAAACCCACTCCGCTAGACCCAAACCCACTCCGCTAGACCCAAATCCACTCGGCTAGACCCAAACCCACTCGGCCAGACCCAAACCCACTCGGCTAGACCCAAACCCACTCGGCTAGACGCAAACCCACTCGGCTAGACCCAAACCCACTCGGCTAGACCCAAACCCACTCGGCTAGACCCAAACCCACTCGGCTCGACCCAAACCCACTCGGTCAGACCCAAACCGACTCGGCTAGACACAAACCCACTCGGCTAGACGCAAACCCACTCAGCTAGACCCAAACCCACTCGGCTAGACCCAAACCCACTCGGCTAGACCCAAACCCACTCGGCTAGACCCAAACGCACTCGGCCAGACCCAAACCCACTCGGCTAGACCCAAACCCACTCGGCCAGACCCAAACCCACTCGGCTAGACCCAAACCCACTCGTCTAGACCCAAACCCACTCGGCTAGACCCAAACCCACTCCGCGAGACCCAAACCCACTGGGCTAGACCCAAACCCACTGGGCTAGACCGAAACCCACTCGGCTAGAGCGAAACCCACTCGGCTAGACCCAAACCCACTCGGCTAGACCCAAACCCACTCTGCTGGACCCAAACACACTCCGCTAGACCCAAACCCACTCCGCTAGACCCAAACCCACTCCGCTAGACACAAACCCACTCCGCTAGACACAAACCCTCTCCGCTAGACCCAAACCCACTCGGCTAGACCCAAACCCACTCGGCTAGTCCAAAACCCACTCGGCTAGACCCAAACCCACTCGGCTAGACCCAAACCCACTCGGCGAGACCCAAACCCACTCGGCTAGACCCAAACCCACTCGGCCAGACCCAAACCCACTCGGCTAGACGCAAACCCACTCGGCCAGACCCAAACCCACTCGGCTAGACCCAAACCCACTCGGCTAGACCCAAACCCAATCGGCTAGACCCAAACCCACTCGGCTTGACCCAAGCCCACTCGGCTAGACCCAAACCCACTCCGCTAGACCCAAACCCAGTCGGCTAGACCCAAACCCACTCCGCTAGACCCAAACCCACTCGGCTAGCCCCAAACCCACTCGGCTAGCCCCAAACCCAATCGGCTAGAGCGAAACACACTCAGCTAGACCCAAACACACTCGGCTAGACGCAAACCCACTCCGCTAGACCCAAACCCACTCGGCTAGACCCAAGCCCACTCGGCTAGACCCAAACCCACTCGGCTTGACCCAAACCCACTCGGCTAGACCCAAACCCACTCGGCTAGACCCAAACCCACTCGGCTACACCCAAACCCACTCCACTAGACCCAAACCCACTCGGCTAGACCCAAACGCAATCCGCTAGACCCAAACCCACTCGGCTAGACCCAAACCCACTCCGCGAGACCCAAACACACTCGGCTAGACCCAAACCCACTCGGCTAGTCCCAAACCCGCTCGGCTAGACCCAAACCCACTCGGCTAGAACCAAACCCACTCGGCGAGACCCAAACCCACTCGGCTAGACCAAACCCACTCGGCCAGACCCAAACCCACTCGGCTAGACCCAAACCCACTCGGCCAGACCCAAACCCACTCGGCTAGACCCAAACCCACTCGGCTAGACCCAAACCCACTCCGCTAGACCCAAACCCACTCGGCTAGACCCAAACCCACTCGGCTAGACCCAAACCCACTCGGCTAGACCCAAACCCACTCGGCTAGAGCCAAACCCACTCGGCTAGACCCAAACCCACTCGGCTAGACCCAAACCCACTCGGCTAGACCCAAACCCACTCGGCTAGACCCAAACCCACTCCGCTAGACGCAAACCCACTCCGCTAGACCCAAACCCACTCCGCTAGACCCAAACCCACTCCGCTAGACCTAAACCCACTCCACTAGACCCAAACCCACTCCGGTAGACCCAAATCCACTCGGCTAGACCCAAACCCACTCGGCTAGACCCAAGCCCACTCGGCCAGACCCAACCCCACTCGGCTAGACCCAAACCCACTCGGTTAGACCCAAACCTACTCCGCTAGACCCAAACCCACTAGGCTAGACCAAAACCCACTCGGCTAGACCCAAACCCACTCGGCTAGACCCAAACCCACTCGGCTAGACGCAAACCCACTCGGCTAGACCCAAACACACTCAGCCAGACCCAAACCCACTCGGCTAGACCCAAACCCACTCGGCCAGACCCAAACCCACTCGGCTAGACCCAAACCCACTCGGCTAGACCCTAACCCACTCCGCTAGACCCAAACCCACTCCGCTAGACCCAAACCCACTCCGCTAGACCCAAACCCACTCCGCTAGACCCAAACCCACTCCGCTAGACCCAAATCCACTCGGCTAGACCCAAACCCACTCGGCCAGACTCAAACCCACTCGGCTAGACCCAAACCCACTCGGCTAGACCCAAACCCACTCGGCTAGACCCAAACCCACTCGGCTAGACCCAAACCCACTGGGCTAGACCGAAACCCACTCGGCTAGAGCGAAACCCACTCGGCTAGACCCAAACCCACTCGGCTAGACCCAAACCCACTCTGCTGGACCCAAACACACTCCGCTAGACCCAAACCCACTCCGCTAGACCCAAACCCACTCCGCTAGACACAAACCCACTCCGCTAGACACAAACCCACTCCGCTAGACCCAAACCCACTCGGCTAGACCCAAACCCACTCGGCTAGTCCAAAACCCACTCGCCTAGACCCAAACCCACTCGGCTAGACCCAAACCCACTCGGCGAGACCCAAACCCACTCGGCTAGACCCAAACCCACTCGGCCAGACCCAAACCCACTCGGCTAGACGCAAACCCACTCGGCCAGACCCAAACCCACTCGGCTAGAACCAAACCCACTCGGCTAGACCCAAACCCAATCGGCTAGACCCAAACCCACTCGGCTTGACCCAAGCCCACTCCGCTAGACCCAAACCCACTCCGCTAGACCCAAACCCAGTCGGCTAGACCCAAACCCACTCCGCTAGACCCAAACCCACTCGGCTAGAGCCAAACACACTCAGCTAGACCCAAACACACTCGGCTAGACGCAAACCCACTCCGCTAGACGCAAACCCACTCCGCTAGACCCAAACCCACTCGGCTAGACCCAAACCCACTCGGCTAGACCCAAACCCACTCGGCTTGACCCAAACCCACTCGGCTAGACCCAAACCCACTCGGCTAGACCCAAACCCACTCGGCTACACCCAAACCCACTCCACTAGACCCAAACCCACTCGGCTAGACCCAAACGCAATCCGCTAGACCCAAACCCACTCGGCTAGACCCAAACCCACTCCGCGAGACCCAAACACACTCGGCTAGACCCAAACCCACTCGGCTAGTCCCAAACCCGCTCGGCTAGACCCAAACCCACTCGGCTAGACCCAAACCCACTCGGCGAGACCCAAACCCACTCGGCTAGACCAAACCCACTCGGCCAGACCCAAACCCACTCGGCTAGACCCAAACCCACTCGGCCAGACCCAAACCCACTCGGCTAGACCCAAACCCACTCGGCTAGACCCAAACCCACTCCGCTAGACCCAAACCCACTCGGCTAGACCCAAACCCACTCGGCTAGACCTAAACCCACTCGGCTAGACCGAAACCCACTCGGCTAGAGCCAAACCCACTCGGCTAGACCCAAACCCACTCGGCTAGACCCAAACCCACTCGGCTAGACCCAAACCCACTCGGCTAGACCCAAACCCACTCCGCTAGACGCAAACCCACTCCGCTAGACCCAAACCCACTCCGCTAGACCCAAACCCACTCCGCTAGACCTAAACCCACTCCACTGGACCCAAACCCACTCCGGTAGACCCAAATCCACTCGGCTAGACCCAAACCCACTCGGCTAGACCCAAGCCCACTCGGCCAGACCCAACCCCACTCGGCTAGACCCAAACCCACTCGGTTAGACCCAAACCTACTCCGCTAGACCCAAACCCACTAGGCTAGACCAAAACCCACTCGGCTAGACCCAAACCCACTCGGCTAGACCCAAACCCACTCGGCTAGACGCAAACCCACTCGGCTAGACCCAAACACACTCAGCCAGACCCAAACCCACTCGGCTAGACCCAAACCCACTCGGCCAGACCCAAACCCACTCGGCTAGACCCAAACCCACTCCGCTAGACCCAAACCCACTCCGCTACACCCAAACCCACTCCGCTAGACCCAAACCCACTCCGCTAGACCCAAACCCACTCCGCTAGACCCAAACCCACTCCGCTAGACCCAAATCCACTCGGCTGGACCCAAACCCACTCGGCCAGACCCAAACCCACTCGGCTAGACCCAAACCCACTCGGCTAGACGCAAACCCACTCGGCTAGACCCAAACCCACTCGGCTAGACCCAAACCCACTCGGCTAGACCCAAACCCACTCGGCTAGACCCAAACCCACTCGGCCAGGCCCAAACCCACTCGGCTAGACCCAAACCCACTCGGCCAGACCCAAACGCAGTCGGCTAGACCCAAACCCACTCGTCTCGACCCAAGCCCACTCGGCTAGACCGAAACCCACTCCGCTAGACCCATACCCACTCGGCTAGACCCAAACCCACTCGGCTAGACCGAAACCCACTCGGCTAGAGCCAAACCCACTCGGCTAGACCCAAACCCACTCGGCTAGACCCAAACCCACTCGGCTAGACCCAAACCCACTCGGCTAGACCCAAACCCACTCGGCTAGACCCAAACCCACTCGGCTACACCCAAACCCACTCCGCTCGACCCAAACCCACTCGGCTAGACCCAAACGCACTCGGCTAGACCCAAACCCACTCGGCTAGACCCAAACCCACTCCGCGAGATCCAAACCCACTCGGCTAGACCCAAACCCACTCGGCTAGTCCCAAACCCGCTCGGCTAGACCCAAACCCACTCGGCTAGACCCAAACCCACTCGGCTAGACCCAAACCCACTCGGCGAGACCCAAACCCACTCGGCTAGACCAAACCCACTCGGCCAGACCCAAACCCACTCGGCCAGACCCAAACCCACTCCGCTAGACCCAAACCCACTCGGCTAGACCCAAACCCACTCGGCTAGACCCAAACCCACTCGGCTAGACCCAAACCCACTCGGCTAGAGCCAAACCCACTCGGCTAGACCAAACCCACTCGGCCAGACCCAAACCCACTCGGCCAGACCGAAACCCACTCCGCTAGACCCAAACCCACTCGGCTAGACCCAAACCCACTCGGCTAGACCGAAACCCACTCGGCTAGACCGAAACCCACTCGGCTAGAACCAAACCCACTCGGCTAGACCCAAACCCACTCGGCTAGACCCAAACCCACTCGGCTAGACCCAAACCCACTCGGCTAGACCCAAACCCACTCGGCTAGACCCAAACCCACTCCGCTAGACCCAAACCCACTCCGCTAGACCCAAACCCACTCCGCTAGACCCAAACCCACTCCGCTAGACCCAAACCCACTCCGCTAGACCCAAACCCACTCCGCTAGATCCAAACCCACTCGGCTAGACCCAAACCCACTCGGCTAGTCCAAAACCCACTCGGCTAGACCCAAACCCACTCGGCTTGACCCAAACCCACTCGGCGAGACCCAAACCCACTCGGCTAGACCCAAACCCACTCGGCCAGACCCAAACCCACTCGGCTAGACGCAAACCCACTCGGCCAGACCCAAACCCACTCGGCTAGACCCAAACCCACTCCGCGAGACCCAAACACACTCGGCTAGACCCAAACCCACTCGGCTAGTCCCAAACCCGCTCGGCTAGACCCAAACCCACTCGGCTAGACCCAAACCCACTCGGCGAGACCCAAACCCACTCGGCTAGACCAAACCCACTCGGCCAGACCCAAACCCACTCGGCTAGACCCAAACCCACTCGGCCAGACCCAAACCCACTCGGCTAGACCCAAACCCACTCGGCTAGACCCAAACCCACTCCGCTAGACCCAAACCCACTCGGCTAGACCCAAACCCACTCGGCTAGACCTAAACCCACTCGGCTAGACCGAAACCCACTCGGCTAGAGCCAAACCCACTCGGCTAGACCCAAACCCACTCGGCTAGACCCAAACCCACTCGGCTAGACCCAAACCCACTCGGCTAGACCCAAACCCACTCCGCTAGACGCAAACCCACTCCGCTAGACCCAAACCCACTCCGCTAGACCCAAACCCACTCCGCTAGACCTAAACCCACTCCACTAGACCCAAACCCACTCCGGTAGACCCAAATCCACTCGGCTAGACCCAAACCCACTCGGCTAGACCCAAGCCCACTCGGCCAGACCCAACCCCACTCGGCTAGACCCAAACCCACTCGGTTAGACCCAAACCTACTCCGCTAGACCCAAACCCACTAGGCTAGACCAAAACCCACTCGGCTAGACCCAAACCCACTCGGCTAGACCCAAACCCACTCGGCTAGACGCAAACCCACTCGGCTAGACCCAAACACACTCAGCCAGACCCAAACCCACTCGGCTAGACCCAAACCCACTCGGCCAGACCCAAACCCACTCGGCTAGACCCAAACCCACTCGGCTAGACCCAAACCCACTCCGCTAGACCCAAACCCACTCCGCTAGACCCAAACCCACTCCGCTAGACCCAAACCCACTCCGCTAGACCCAAACCCACTCGGCTAGACCCAAACCCACTCGGCTAGAGCCAAACCCACTCGGCTAGACCAAACCCACTCGGCCAGACCCAAACCCACTCGGCCAGACCGAAACCCACTCCGCTAGACCCAAACCCACTCGGCTAGACCCAAACCCACTCGGCTAGACCGAAACCCACTCGGCTAGACCGAAACCCACTCGGCTAGAACCAAACCCACTCGGCTAGACCCAAACCCACTCGGCTAGACCCAAACCCACTCGGCTAGACCCAAACCCACTCGGCTAGACCCAAACCCACTCGGCTAGACCCAAACCCACTCGGCTAGACCCAAACCCACTCCGCTAGACCCAAACCCACTCCGCTAGACCCAAACCCACTCCGCTAGACCCAAACCCACTCCGCTAGACCCAAACCCACTCCGCTAGATCCAAACCCACTCGGCTAGACCCAAACCCACTCGGCTAGTCCAAAACCCACTCGGCTAGACCCAAACCCACTCGGCTTGACCCAAACCCACTCGGCGAGACCCAAACCCACTCGGCTAGACCCAAACCCACTCGGCCAGACCCAAACCCACTCGGCTAGACGCAAACCCACTCGGCCAGACCCAAACCCACTCGGCTAGACCCAAACCCACTCCGCGAGACCCAAACACACTCGGCTAGACCCAAACCCACTCGGCTAGTCCCAAACCCGCTCGGCTAGACCCAAACCCACTCGGCTAGACCCAAACCCACTCGGCGAGACCCAAACCCACTCGGCTAGACCAAACCCACTCGGCCAGACCCAAACCCACTCGGCTAGACCCAAACCCACTCGGCCAGACCCAAACCCACTCGGCTAGACCCAAACCCACTCGGCTAGACCCAAACCCACTCCGCTAGACCCAAACCCACTCGGCTAGACCCAAACCCACTCGGCTAGACCTAAACCCACTCGGCTAGACCGAAACCCACTCGGCTAGAGCCAAACCCACTCGGCTAGACCCAAACCCACTCGGCTAGACCCAAACCCACTCGGCTAGACCCAAACCCACTCGGCTAGACCCAAACCCACTCCGCTAGACGCAAACCCACTCCGCTAGACCCAAACCCACTCCGCTAGACCCAAACCCACTCCGCTAGACCTAAACCCACTCCACTAGACCCAAACCCACTCCGGTAGACCCAAATCCACTCGGCTAGACCCAAACCCACTCGGCTAGACCCAAGCCCACTCGGCCAGACCCAACCCCACTCGGCTAGACCCAAACCCACTCGGTTAGACCCAAACCTACTCCGCTAGACCCAAACCCACTAGGCTAGACCAAAACCCACTCGGCTAGACCCAAACCCACTCGGCTAGACCCAAACCCACTCGGCTAGACGCAAACCCACTCGGCTAGACCCAAACACACTCAGCCAGACCCAAACCCACTCGGCTAGACCCAAACCCACTCGGCCAGACCCAAACCCACTCGGCTAGACCCAAACCCACTCGGCTAGACCCAAACCCACTCCGCTAGACCCAAACCCACTCCGCTAGACCCAAACCCACTCCGCTAGACCCAAACCCACTCCGCTAGACCCAAACCCACTCCGCTAGACCCAAATCCACTCGGCTGGACCCAAACCCACTCGGCCAGACCCAAACCCACTCGGCTAGACCCAAACCCACTCGGCTAGACGCAAACCCACTCGGCTAGACCCAAACCCACTCGGCTAGACCCAAACCCACTCGGCTAGACCCAAACCCACTCGGCTAGACCCAAACCCACTCGGCCAGGCCCAAACCCACTCGGCTAGACCCAAACCCACTCGGCCAGACCCAAACGCAGTCGGCTAGACCCAAACCCACTCGGCTCGACCCAAGCCCACTCGGCTAGACCCAAACCCACTCCGCTAGACCCATACCCACTCGGCTAGACCCAAACCCACTCGGCTAGACCGAAACCCACTCGGCTAGAGCCAAACCCACTCGGCTAGACCCAAACCCACTCGGCTAGACCCAAACCCACTCGGCTAGACCCAAACCCACTCGGCTAGACCCAAACCCACTCGGCTAGACCCAAACCCACTCGGCTACACCCAAACCCACTCCGCTCGACCCAAACCCACTCGGCTAGACCCAAACGCACTCGGCTAGACCCAAACCCACTCGGCTAGACCCAAACCCACTCCGCGAGATCCAAACCCACTCGGCTAGACCCAAACCCACTCGGCTAGTCCCAAACCCGCTCGGCTAGACCCAAACCCACTCGGCTAGACCCAAACCCACTCGGCTAGACCCAAACCCACTCGGCGAGACCCAAACCCACTCGGCTAGACCAAACCCACTCGGCCAGACCCAAACCCACTCGGCCAGACCCAAACCCACTCCGCTAGACCCAAACCCACTCGGCTAGACCCAAACCCACTCGGCTAGACCCAAACCCACTCGGCTAGACCGAAACCCACTCGGCTAGAGCCAAACCCACTCGGCTAGACCAAACCCACTCGGCCAGACCCAAACCCACTCGGCCAGACCCAAACCCACTCCGCTAGACCCAAACCCACTCGGCTAGACCCAAACCCACTCGGCTAGACCCAAACCCACTCGGTTAGACCGAAACCCACTCGGCTAGAGCCAAACCCGCTCGGCTAGACCCAAACCCACTCGGCTAGACCCAAACCCACTCGGCTAGACCCAAACCCACTCGGCTAGACCCAAACCCACTCGGCTAGACCCAAACCCACTCCGCTAGACCCAAACCCACTCCGCTAGACCCAAACCCACTCCGCTAGACCCAAACCCACTCCGCTAGACCCAAACCCACTCCGCTAGACCCAAACCCACTCCGCTAGATCCAAACCCACTCGGCTAGACCCAAACCCACTCGGCTAGTCCAAAACCCACTCGGCTAGACCCAAACCCACTCGGCTAGACCCAAACCCACTCGGCGAGACCCAAACCCACTCGGCTAGACCCAAACCCACTCGGCCAGACCCAAACCCACTCGGCTAGACGCAAACCCACTCGGCCAGACCCAAACCCACTCGGCTAGACCCAAACCCACTCGGCTAGACCCAAACCCAATCGGCTAGACCCAAACCCACTCGGCTTGACCCAAGCCCACTCGGCTAGACCCAAACCCACTCCGCTAGACCCAAACCCAGTCGGCTAGACCCAAACCCACTCCGCTAGACCCAAACCCACTCGGCTAGCCCCAAACCCACTCGGCTAGCCCCAAACCCACTCGGCTAGAGCCAAACACACTCAGCTAGACCCAAACACACTCGGCTAGACGCAAACCCACTCCGCTAGACCCAAACCCACTCGGCTAGACCCAAACCCACTCGGCTAGACCCAAACCCACTCGGCTTGACCCAAACCCACTCGGCTAGACCCAAACCCACTCGGCTAGACCCAAACCCACTCGGCTACACCCAAACCCACTCCACTAGACCCAAACCCACTCGGCTAGACCCAAACGCAATCCGCTAGACCCAAACCCACTCGGCTAGACCCAAACCTACTCCGCGAGACCCAAACACACTCGGCTAGACCCAAACCCACTCGGCTAGTCCCAAACCCGCTCGGCTAGACCCAAACACACTCGGCTAGACCCAAACCCACTCGGCGAGACCCAAACCCACTCGGCTAGACCAAACCCACTCGGCCAGACCCAAACCAACTCGGCTAGACCCAAACCCACTCGGCCAGACCCAAACCCACTCGGCTAGACCCAAACCCACTCGGCTAGACCCAAACCCACTCCGCTAGACCCAAACCCACTCGGCTAGACCCAAACCCACTCGGCTAGACCCAAACCCACTCGGCTAGACCGAAACCCACTCGGCTAGAGCCAAACCCACTCGGCTAGACCCAAACCCACTCGGCTAGACCCAAACCCACTCGGCTAGACCCAAACCCACTCGGCTAGACCCAAACCCACTCCGCTAGACGCAAACCCACTCCGCTAGACCCAAACCCACTCCGCTAGACCCAAACCCACTCGGCTAGACCCAAACCCACTCGGCCAGACCCAAACCCACTCGGCTAGACCCAAACCCACTCGGCTAGACCCAAACCCACTCCGCTAGACCCAAACCCACTCCGCTAGACCCAAACCCACTCCGCTAGACCCAAACCCACTCCGCTAGACCCAAACCCACTCCGCTAGACCCAAACCCACTCCGCTAGACCCAAACCCACTCCGCTAGACCCAAACCCACTCCGCTAGACCCAAACCCACTCGGCTAGACCCAAACCCACTCGGCTAGTCCAAAACCCACTCGGCTAGACCCAAACCCACTCGGCTAGACCCAAACCCACTCGGCGAGACCCAAACCCACTCGGCCAGACCCAAACCCACTCGGCCAGACCCAAACCCACTCGGCTAGACGCAAACCCACTCGGCCAGACCCAAACCCACTCGGCTAGACCCAAACCCACTCCGCTAGACGCAAACCCACTCCGCTAGACCCAAACCCACTCCGCTAGACCCAAACCCACTCGGCTAGACCCAAACCCACTCGGCCAGACCCAAACCCACTCGGCTAGACTCAAACCCACTCGGCTAGACCCAAACCCACTCCGCTAGACCCAAACCCACTCCGCTAGACCCAAACCCACTCCGCTAGACCCAAACCCACTCCGCTAGACCCAAACCCACTCCGCTAGACCCAAACCCACTCCGCTAGACCCAAACCCACTCCGCTAGACCCAAACCCACTCCGCTAGATCCAAACCCACTCGGCTAGACCCAAACCCACTCGGCTAGTCCAAAACCCACTCGGCTAGACCCAAACCCACTCGGCTAGACCCAAACCCACTCGGCGAGACCCAAACCCACTCGGCTAGACCCAAACCCACTCGGCCAGACCCAAACCCACTCGGCTATACGCAAACCCACTCGGCCAGACCCAAACCCACTCGGCTAGACCCAAACCCACTCGGCTAGACCCAAACCCAATCGGCTAGACCCAAACCCACTCGGCTTGACCCAAGCCCACTCGGCTAGACCCAAACCCACTCCGCTAGACCCAAACCCAGTCGGCTAGACCCAAACCCACTCCGCTAGACCCAAACCCACTCGGCTAGCCCCAAACCCACTCGGCTAGCCCCAAACCCACTCGGGTAGAGCCAAACACACTCAGCTAGACCCAAACACACTCGGCTAGACGCAAACCCACTCCGCTAGACCCAAACCCACTCGGCTAGACCCAAACCCACTCGGCTAGACCCAAACCCACTCGGCTTGACCCAAACCCACTCGGCTAGACCCAAACCCACTCGGCTAGACCCAAACCCACTCGGCTACACCCAAACCCACTCCACTAGACCCAAACCCACTCGGCTAGACCCAAACTCAATCCGCTAGACCCAAACCCACTCGGCTAGACCCAAACCCACTCCGCGAGACCCAAACACACTCGGCTAGACCCAAACCCACTCGGCTAGTCCCAAACCCGCTCGGCTAGACCCAAACACACTCGGCTAGACCCAAACCCACTCGGCGAGACCCAAACCCACTCGGCTAGACCAAACCCACTCGGCCAGACCCAAACCCACTCGGCTAGACCCAAACCCACTCGGCCAGACCCAAACCCACTCGGCTAGACCCAAACCCACTCGGCTAGACCCAAACCCACTCCGCTAGACCCAAACCCACTCGGCTAGACCCAAACCCACTCGGCTAGACCCAAACCCACTCGGCTAGACCGAAACCCACTCGGCTAGAGCCAAACCCACTCGGCTAGACCCAAACCCACTCGGCTAGACCCAAACCCACTCGGCTAGACCCAAACCCACTCGGCTAGACCCAAACCCACTCCGCTAGACGCAAACCCACTCCGCTAGACCCAAACCCACTCCGCTAGACCCAAACCCACTCGGCTAGACCCAAACCCACTCGGCCAGACCCAAACCCACTCGGCTAGACCCAAACCCACTCGGCTAGACCCAAACCCACTCCGCTAGACCCAAACCCACTCCGCTAGACCCAAACCCACTCCGCTAGACCCAAACCCACTCCGCTAGACCCAAACCCACTCCGCTAGACCCAAACCCACTCCGCTAGACCCAAACCCACTCCGCTAGACCCAAACCCACTCCGCTAGACCCAAACCCACTCGGCTAGACCCAAACCCACTCGGCTAGTCCAAAACCCACTCGGCTAGACCCAAACCCACTCGGCTAGACCCAAACCCACTCGGCGAGACCCAAACCCACTCGGCTAGACCCAAACCCACTCGGCCAGACCCAAACCCACTCGGCTAGACGCAAACCCACTCGGCCAGACCCAAACCCACTCGGCTAGACCCAAACCCACTCCGCTAGACGCAAACCCACTCCGCTAGACCCAAACCCACTCCGCTAGACCCAAACCCACTCGGCTAGACCCAAACCCACTCGGCCAGACCCAAACCCACTCGGCTAGACCCAAACCCACTCGGCTAGACCCAAACCCACTCCGCTAGACCCAAACCCACTCCGCTAGACCCAAACCCACTCCGCTAGACCCAAACCCACTCCGCTAGACCCAAACCCACTCCGCTAGACCCAAACCCACTCCGCTAGACCCAAACCCACTCCGCTAGACCCAAACCCACTCCGCTAGACCCAAACCCACTCCGCTAGATCCAAACCCACTCGGCTAGACCCAAACCCACTCGGCTAGTCCAAAACCCACTCGGCTAGACCCAAACCCACTCGGCTAGACCCAAACCCACTCGGCGAGACCCAAACCCACTCGGCCAGACCCAAACCCACTCGGCCAGACCCAAACCCACTCGGCTAGACGCAAACCCACTCGGCCAGACCCAAACCCACTCGGCTAGACCCAAACCCACTCGGCTAGACCCAAACCCAATCGGCTAGACCCAAACCCACTCGGCTTGACCCAAGCCCACTCGGCTAGACCCAAACCCACTCCGCTAGACCCAAACCCAGTCGGCTAGACCCAAACCCACTCCGCTAGACCCAAACCCACTCGGCTAGCCCCAAACCCACTCGGCTAGCCCCAAACCCACTCGGGTAGAGCCAAACACACTCAGCTAGACCCAAACACACTCGGCTAGACGCAAACCCACTCCGCTAGACCCAAACCCACTCGGCTAGACCCAAACCCACTCGGCTAGACCCAAACCCACTCGGCTTGACCCAAACCCACTCGGCTAGACCCAAACCCACTCGGCTAGACCCAAACCCACTCGGCTACACCCAAACCCA
The DNA here is from genome assembly GCA_963514005.1 of Raja brachyura. The sequence continues at coordinate 10,079,320 of OY740823.1, forward strand.
CTCCACTAGACCCAAACCCACTCGGCTAGACCCAAACGCAATCCGCTAGACCCAAACCCACTCGGCTAGACCCAAACCCACTCCGCGAGACCCAAACACACTCGGCTAGACCCAAACCCACTCGGCTAGTCCCAAACCCGCTCGGCTAGACCCAAACACACTCGGCTAGACCCAAACCCACTCGGCGAGACCCAAACCCACTCGGCTAGACCAAACCCACTCGGCCAGACCCAAACCCACTCGGCTAGACCCAAACCCACTCGGCCAGACCCAAACCCACTCGGCTAGACCCAAACCCACTCGGCTAGACCCAAACCCACTCCGCTAGACCCAAACCCACTCGGCTAGACCCAAACCCACTCGGCTAGACCCAAACCCACTCGGCTAGACCGAAACCCACTCGGCTAGAGCCAAACCCACTCGGCTAGACCCAAACCCACTCGGCTAGACCCAAACCCACTCGGCTAGACCCAAACCCACTCGGCTAGACCCAAACCCACTCCGCTAGACGCAAACCCACTCCGCTAGACCCAAACCCACTCCGCTAGACCCAAACCCACTCCGCTAGACCTAAACCCACTCCACTAGACCCAAACCCACTCCGGTAGACCCAAATCCACTCGGCTAGACCCAAACCCACTCGGCTAGACCCAAGCCCACTCGGCCAGACCCAACCCCACTCGGCTAGACCCAAACCCACTCGGTTAGACCCAAACCTACTCCGCTAGACCCAAACCCACTAGGCTAGACCAAAACCCACTCGGCTAGACCCAAACCCACTCGGCTAGACCCAAACCCACTCGGCTAGACGCAAACTCACTCGGCTGGACCCAAACACACTCAGCCAGACCCAAACCCACTCGGCTAGACCCAAACCCACTCGGCCAGACCCAAACCCACTCGGCTACACCCAAACCCACTCGGCTAGACCCAAACCCACTCCGCTAGACCCAAACCCACTCCGCTAGACCCAAACCCACTCCGCTAGACCCAAACCCACTCCGCTAGACCCAAACCCACTCCGCTAGACCCAAATCCACTCGGCCAGACCCAAACCCACTCGGCTAGACCCAAACCCACTCGGCTAGACGCAAACCCACTCGGCTAGACCCAAACCCACTCGGCTAGACCCAAACCCACTCGGCTAGACCCAAACCCACTCGGCTACACCCAAACCCACTCCGCTCAACCCAAACCCACTCGGCTAGACCCAAACGCACTCGGCTAGACCCAAACCCACTCGGCTAGACCCAAACCCACTCCGCGAGATCCAAACCCACTCGGCTAGACCCAAACCCACTCGGCTTGTCCCAAACCCGCTCGGCTAGACCCAAACCCACTCGGCTAGACCCAAACCCACTCGGCTAGACCCAAACCCACTCGGCTAGACCAAACCCACTCGGCCAGACCCAAACCCACTCGGCCAGACCCAAACCCACTCCGCTAGACCCAAACCCACTCGGCTAGACCCAAACCCACTCGGCTAGACCCAAACCCACTCGGCTAGACCGAAACCCACTCGGCTAGAGCCAAACCCACTCGGCTAGACCCAAACCCACTCGGCTAGACCCAAACCCACTCGGCTAGACCCAAACCCACTCGGCTAGACCCAAACCCACTCCGCTAGACGCAAACCCACTCCGCTAGACCCAAACCCACTCCGCTAGACCCAAACCCACTCCGCTAGACCTAAACCAACTCTGCTAGACCCAAACCCACTCCGGTAGACCCAAATCCACTCGGCTAGACAAAAACCCACTCGGCTAGACCCAAGCCCACTCGGCCAGACCCAACCCCACTCGGCTAGACCCAAACCCACTCGGTTAGACCCAAACCTACTCCGCTAGACCCAAACCCACTAGGCTAGACCCAAACCCACTCGGCTAGACCCAAACCCACTCGGCTAGACCCAAACCCACTCGGCTAGACCCAAACCCACTCGGCTAGACCCAAACACACTCGGCCAGACCCAAACCCACTCGGCTAGACCCAAACCCACTCGGCCAGACCCAAACCCACTCGGCTAGACCCAAACCCACTCGGCTAGACCCAAACCCACTCCGCTAGACCCAAACCCACTCCGCTAGACCCAAACCCACTCGGCTAGACCCAAACCCACTCGGCTAGACCGAAACCCACTCGGCTAGAGCAAAACCCACTCGGCTAGACCCAAACCCACTCCGCTAGACCCAAACCCACTCGGCTAGACCCAAACCCACTCGGCTAGTCCCAAACGCGCTCGGCTAGACCCAAACCCACTCGGCTAGACCCAAACCCACTCGGCTAGACACAAACCCACTCGGCGAGACCCAAACCCACTCGGCTAGACCCAAACCCACTCGGCCAGACCCAAACCCACTCGGCTAGACCCAAACCCACTCGGCCAGACCCAAACCCACTCGGCCAGACCCAAACCCACTGGGCTAGACCCAAACCCACTCCGCTAGACCCAAAGCCACTCGGCTAGAGCCAAACCCACTCGGCTAGACCCAAACCCACTCGGCTAGACCCAAACCCACTCGGCTAGACCCAAACCCACTCGGCTAGACCCAAACCCACTCCGCTAGACGCAAACCCACTCCGCTAGACCCAAACCCACTCCGCTAGACCCAAACCCACTCCGCTAGACCTAAACCCACTCCGCTAGACCCAAACCCACTCCGGTAGACCCAAACCCACTCGGCTAGAACCAAACGCACACGGCTAGACCCAAGCCCACTCGGCCAGACCCAACCCCACTCGGCTAGACCCAAACCCACTCGGTTAGACCCAAACCCACTCCGCTAGACACAAACCCACTAGGCTAGACCCAAACCCATTCGGCTAGACCCAAACCCACTCGGCTGGACCCAAACCCACTCGGCTAGACCCAAACCCACTCGGCTAGACCCAAACCCACTCGGCCAGACCCAAACCCACTCGGCTAGACCCAAACCCACTCGGCCAGACCCTAACCCACTCGGCCAGACCCAAACCCACTAGGCTAGACCCAAACTCACTCCGCTAGACCCAAACCCACTCCGCTAGACCCAAACCCACTCGGCTAGACACAAACCCACTCGGCTAGACCGAAACCCACTCGGCTAGAGCCAAACCCACTCGGCTAGACCCAAACCCACTCGGCTAGACCCAAACCCACTCCGCTAGACGCAAACCCACTCCGCTAGACCCAAACCCACTCCGCTAGATGCAAACCCACTCCGCTAGACGTAAACCCAATCCCCTAGACCCAAACCCACTCCGGCAGACCCAAACCCACTCGGCTAGACCCAAACGCACTCGGCTAGACCCAAGCCCATTCGGCCAGACCCATCCCCACTCGGCTAGACCCAAACCCACTCGGTTAGACCCAAACCCACTCCGCTAGACCCAAACCCACTCGGCTAGACCCAAACCCACTCGGCTAGACACAAACACACTCCGCTAGACCCAAACCCACTCCGCTAGACCCAAACCTACTCCGCTAGACACAAACCCACTCCGCTAGACACAAACCCACTTCGCTAGACCCAAACCCACTCGGCAAGTCTCAAACCCACTCGGCTAGTCCCAAACCCGCTCGGCTAGACCCAAACCCACTCGGCTAGACCCAAACCCACTCGGCTAGACCCAAACCCACTCGGCGAGACCCAAACCCACTCGGCTAGACCCAAACCCACTCGGCCAGACCCAAACCCACTCGGCTAGACGCAAACCCACTCGGCCAGACCCAAACCCACTCGGCTAGACCCAAACCCACTCGGCTAGACCCAAACCCACTCCGCTAGACCCAAACCCACTCCGCTCAACCCAAACCCACTCGGCTACACCCAAACCCACTCGGCTAGAACGAAACCCACTCGGCTAGAGCCAAACCCTCTCGGCTAGACCCAAACCCACTTGGCTAGACCCAAACCCACTCGGCTTGACCCAAACCCACTCCGCTAGACCCAAACCCACTCCGCTAGACCTAAACCCACTCCGCTAGAACCAAACCCACTCCGGTAGACCCAAACCCACTCGGCTAGACCCAAACCCACTCGGCTAGACCCAAACCCACTCGGCGAGACCCAAACCCACTCGGCTAGACCCAAACCCACTCGGCCAGACCCAAACCCACTCGGCTAGACCCAAACCCACTCGGCCAGACCCAAACCCACTCGGCTAGACCCAAACCCACTCGGCTAGACCCAAACCCACTCCGCTAGACCCAAACCCACTCCGCTAGACCCAAACCCACTCGGCTACACCCAAACCCACTCGGCTAGAACGAAACCCACTCGGCTAGAGCCAAACCCACTCGGCTAGACCCAAACCCACACGGCTAGACCCAAACCCACTCCGGTAGACCCAAACCCACTCGGCTAGACCCAAACGCACTCGGCTAGACCCAAGCCCACTCGGCCAGATCCAACCCCACTCGGCTAGACCCAAACCCACTCGGTTAGACCCAAACCCACTCCGCTAGACCCAAACCCACTAGGCTAGACCCAAACCCACTCGGCAAGACCCAAACCCACTCGGCTAGACCCAAACCCACTCGGCTAGACCCAAACCCACTCGGCTAGACCCAAACCCACTCGGCCAGACCCAAACCCACTCGGTTAGACCTAAACCCACTCGGCCAGACCCAAACCCACTCGGCTAGACCCAAACCCACTCGGCAAGACCCTAACCCACTCCGCTAGACCCAAACCCACTCCGCTAGACCCAAACCCACTCGGCTAGATGCAAACCCACTCGGCTAGACCCAAACCCACTCGGATAGACCCAAACCCACTCCGCTAGACCCAAACCCACTCCGCTAGACCCAAACCCACTCCGCTAGACCCAAACCCACTCCGCTAGACCTAAACCCACTCCGCTAGACCCAAACCCACTCCGGTAGACCCAAACCCATTTGGCTAGACCCAAACCCACTCGGCTAGACCCAAACCCACTCGGCTACACCCAAACCCACTCGGCTAGACCCAAACCCACTCGGCCAGACCCAAACCCACTCGGCTAGACCCAAACCCACTCGGCCAGACCCAAACCCACTCGGCCAGACCCAAACCCACTAGGCTAGACCCAAACCCACTCCGCTAGACCCAAACCCACTCCGCTAGACCCAAACCCACTCGGCTAGACCCAAACCCACTCGGCTAGACCGAAACCCACTCGGCTAGAGCCAAACCCACTCGGCTAGACCCAAACCCACTCGGCTAGACCCAAACCCACTCCGCTAGACGCAAACCCACTCCGCTAGACCCAAACCCACTCCGCTAGATGCAAACCCACTCCGCTAGACGTAAACCCAATCCCCTAGACCCAAACCCACTCCGGCAGACCCAAACCCACTCGGCTAGACCCAAACGCACTCGGCTAGACCCAAGCCCATTCGGCCAGACCCATCCCCACTCGGCTAGACCCAAACACACTCGGTTAGACCCAAACCCACTCCGCTAGACCCAAACCCACTCGGCTAGACCCAAACCCACTCGGCTAGACACAAACACACTCCGCTAGACCCAAACCCACTCCGCTAGACCCAAACCCACTCCGCTAGACACAAACCCACTCCGCTAGACACAAACCCACTTCGCTAGACCCAAACCCACTCGGCAAGTCTCAAACCCACTCGGCTAGTCCCAAACCCGCTCGGCTAGACCCAAACCCACTCGGCTAGACCCAAACCCACTCGGCTAGACCCAAACCCACACGGCGAGACCCAAACCCACTCGGCCGGACCCAAACCCACTCGGCCAGACCCAAACCCACTCGGCTACACCCAAACCCACTCGGCCAGACCCAAACCCACTCGGCTAGACCCAAACCCACTCGGCTAGACCCAAACCCACTCCGCTAGACCCAAACCCACTCCGCTCAACCCAAACCCACTCGGCTACACCCAAACCCACTCGGCTAGAACGAAACCCACTCGGCTAGAGCCAAACCCTCTCGGCTAGACCCAAACCCACTTGGCTAGACCCAAACCCACTCGGCAAGACCCAAACCCACTCCGCTAGACCCAAACCCACTCCGCTAGACATAAACCCACTCCGCTAGAACCAAACCCACTCCGGTAGACCCAAACCCACTCGGCTAGACCCAAACCCACTCGGCTAGACCCAAACCCACTCGGCGAGACCCAAACCCACTCGGCTAGACCCAAACCCACTCGGCCAGACCCAAACCCACTCGGCTAGACCCAAACCCACTCGGCCAGACCCAAACCCACTCGGCTAGACCCAAACGCACTCGGCTAGACCCAAGCCCACTCGGCCAGATCCAACCCCACTCGGCTAGACCCAAACCCACTCGGTTAGACCCAAACCCACTCCGCTAGACCCAAACCCACTAGGCTAGACCCAAACCCACTCGGCTAGACCCAAACCCACTCGGCTAGACCCAAACCCACTCGGCTAGACCCAAACCCACTCGGCTAGACCCAAACCCACTCGGCCAGACCCAAACCCACTCGGTTAGACCTAAACCCACTCGGCCAGACCCAAACCCACTCGGCTAGACCCAAACCCACTCGGCAAGACCCTAACCCACTCCGCTAGACCCAAACCCACTCCGCTAGACCCAAACCCACTCGGCTAGATGCAAACCCACTCGGCTAGACCCAAACCCACTCGGCTAGACCCAAACCCACTCCGCTAGACCCAAACCCACTCCGCTAGACCCAAACCCACTCGGCTACACCCAAACCCACTCGGCTAGAACGAAACCCACTCGGCTAGAGCCAAACCCAATCGGCTAGACCCAAACCCACTCGGCTAGACCCAAACCCACTCGGCTAGACCCAAACCCACTCCGCTAGACCCAAACCCACTCCGCTAGACCTAAACCCACTCCGCTAGAACCAAACCCACTCCGGTAGACCCAAACCCACTCGGCTAGACCCAAACGCACTCGGCTAGACCCAAGCCCAGTGGGCCAGACCCAACCCCACTCGGCTAGACCCAAACCCACTCGGTTAGACCCAAACCCACTCCGCTAGAGCCAAACCCACTAGGCTAGACCCAAACCCACTCGGCTCGACCCAAACCCACTCGGCTAGACCCAAACCCACTCGGCTAGACCCAAACCCACTCGGCTAGACCCAAACCCACTCGGCCAGACCCAAACCCACTCGGCTAGACCCAAACCCTCTCGGCTAGGCCCAAACCCACTCGGCTAGACCCAAACCCACTCGGCTAGACCCAAACCCACTCCGCTAGACCCAAACCCACTCCGCTAGACCTAAACCCACTCCGCTAGAACCAAACCCACTTCGGTAGACCCAAACCCACTCGGCTAGACCCAAACTCACTCGGCTAGACCCAAACCCACTCGGCGAGACCCAAACCCACTCGGCTAGACCCAAGCCCATTCGGCCAGACCCATCCCCACTCGGCTAGACCCAAACGCACTCGGCTAGACCCAAGCCCACTCGGCCAGACCCAACCCCACTCGGCTAGACCCAAACCCACTCGGTTAGACCCAAACCCACTCCGCTAGACCCAAACCCAATAGGCTAGACCCAAACCCACTCGGCTAGACCCAAACCCACTCGGCTAGACCCAAACCCACTCGGCTAGACCCAAACCCACTCGGCTAGACCCAAACCCACTCGGCTAGACCCAAACCCACTCCGCTAGACGCAAACCCACTCCGCTAGACCCAAACCCACTCCGCTAGACCCAAACCCACTCCGCTAGACCTAAACCAACTCTGCTAGACCCAAACCCACTCCGGTAGACCCAAATCCACTCGGCTAGACAAAAACCCACTCGGCTAGACCCAAGCCCACTCGGCCAGACCCAACACCACTCGGCTAGACCCAAACCCACTCGGTTAGACCCAAACCTACTCCGCTAGACCCAAACCCACTAGGCCAGACCCAAACCCACTCGGCTAGACCCAAACCCACTCGGCTAGACCCAAACCCACTCGGCTAGACCCAAACCCACTCGGCTAGACCCAAACACACTCGGCCAGACCCAAACCCACTCGGCTAGACCCAAACCCACTCGGCCAGACCCAAACCCACTCGGCTAGACCCAAACCCACTCGGCTAGACCCAAACCCACTCCGCTAGACCCAAACCCACTCCGCTAGACCCAAACCCACTCGGCTAGACCCAAACCCACTCGGCTAGACCGAAACCCACTCGGCTAGAGCAAAACCCACTCGGCTAGACCCAAACCCACTCTGCTAGACCCAAACCCACTCGGCTAGACCCAAACCCACTCGGCTAGTCCCAAACCCGCTCGGCTAGACCCAAACCCACTCGGCTAGACCCAAACCCACTTGGCTAGACCCAAACCCACTCGGCGAGACCCAAACCCACTCAGCTAGACCCAAACCCACTCGGCCAGACCCAAACCCACTCGGCTAGACCCAAACCCACTCGGCCAGACCCAAACCCACTCGGCTAGACCCAAACCCACTCGGCTAGACCCAAACCCACTCCGCTAGACCCAAAGCCACTCGGCTAGAGCCAAACCCACTCGGCTAGACCCAAACCCACTCGGCTAGACCCAAACCCACTCGGCTAGACCCAAACCCACTCGGCTAGACCCAAACCCACTCCGCTAGACGCAAACCCACTCCGCTAGACCCAAACCTACTCCGCTAGACCCAAACCCACTCCGCTAGACCTATACCCACTCCGCTAGACCCAAACCCACTCCGGTAGACCCAAACCCACTCGGCTAGAACCAAACGCACTCGGCTAGACCCAAGCCCACTCGGCCAGACCCAACCCCACTCGGCTAGACCCAAACCCACTCGGTTAGACCCAAACCCACTCCGCTAGACCCAAACCCACTAGGCTAGACCCAAACCCATTCAACTAGACCCAAACCCACTCGGCTAGACCCAAACCCACTCGGCTAGACCCAAACCCACTCGGCTAGACCCAAACCCACTCGGCCAGACCCAAACCCACTCGGCTAGACCCAAACCCACTCGGCCAGACCCAAACCCACTCGGCCAGACCCAAACCCACTAGGCTAGACCCAAACCCACTCCGCTAGACCCAAACCCACTCCGCTAGACCCAAACCCACTCGGCTAGACCCAAACCCACTCGGCTAGACCGAAACCCACTCGGCTAGAGCCAAATCCACTCGGCTAGACCCAAACCCACTCGGCTAGACCCAAACCCACTCCGCTAGACGCAAACCCACTCCGCTAGACCCAAACCCACTCGGCTAGACCCAAACCCACTCCGCTAGACCCAAACCCACTCGGCTAGACCCAAACCCACTCGGCTAGTCCCAAACCCGCTCGGCTAGACCCAAACCCACTCGGCTAGACCCAAACCCACTCGGCTAGACCCAAACCCACTCGGCGAGACCCAAACCCACTCAGCTAGACCCAAACCCACTCGGCCAGACCCAAACCCACTCGGCTAGACCCAAACCCACTCGGCCAGACCCAAACCCACTCGGCTAGACCCAAACCCACTCGGCTAGACCCAAACCCACTCCGCTAGACCCAAAGCCACTCGGCTAGAGCCAAACCCACTCGGCTAGACCCAAACCCACTCGGCTAGACCCAAACCCACTCGGCTAGACCCAAACCCACTCGGCTAGACCCAAACCCACTCCGCTAGACGCAAACCCACTCCGCTAGACCCAAACCCACTCCGCTAGACCCAAACCCACTCCGCTAGACCTATACCCACTCCGCTAGACCCAAACCCACTCCGGTAGACCCAAACCCACTCGGCTAGAACCAAACGCACTCGGCTAGACCCAAGCCCACTCGGCCAGAGCCAACCCCACTCGGCTAGACCCAAACCCACTCGGTTAGACCCAAACCCACTCCGCTAGACCCAAACCCACTAGGCTAGACCCAAACCCATTCGGCTAGACCCAAACCCACTCGGCTAGACCCAAACCCACTCGGCTAGACCCAAACCCACTCGGCTAGACCCAAACCCACTCGGCCAGACCCAAACCCACTCGGCTAGACCCAAACCCACTCGGCCAGACCCACACCCACTCGGCCAGACCCAAACCCACTAGGCTAGACCCAAACCCACTCCGCTAGACCCAAACCCACTCCGCTAGACCCAAACCCACTCGGCTAGACCCAAACCCACTCGGCTAGACCGAAACCCACTCGGCTAGAGCCAAATCCACTCGGCTAGACCCAAACCCACTCGGCTAGACCCAAACCCACTCCGCTAGACGCAAACCCACTCCGCTAGACCCAAACCCACTCCGCTAGACGCAAACCCACTCCGCTAGACGTAAACCCAATCCCCTAGACCCAAACCCACTCCGGCAGACCCAAACCCACTCGGCCAGACCCAAACGCACTCGGCTAGACCCAAGCCCATTCGGCCAGACCCATCCCCACTCGGCTAGACCCAAACCCACTCGGTTAGACCCAAACCCACTCCGCTAGACCCAAACCCACTCGGCTAGACCCAAACCCACTCGGCTAGGCACAAACACACTCCGCTAGACCCAAACCCACTCTGCTAGACCCAAACCCACTCCGCTAGACACAAACCCACTCCGCTAGACACAAACCCACTTCGCTAGACCCAAACCCACTCGGCAAGTCTCAAACCCACTCGGCTAGTCCCAAACCCGCTCGGCTAGACCCAAACCCACTCGGCTAGACCCAAACCCACTCGGCTAGACCCAAACCCACTCGGCGAGACCCAAACCCACTCGGCTAGACCCAAACCCACTCGGCCAGACCCAAACCCACTCGGCTAGACCCAAACCCACTCGGCCAGACCCAAACCCACTCGGCTAGACCCAAACCCACTCGGCTAGACCCAAACCCACTCCGCTAGACCCAAACCCACTCCGCTCAACCCAAACCCAATCGGCTACACCCAAACCCACTCGGCTAGAACGAAACCCACTCGGCTAGAGCCAAACCCTCTCGGCTAGACCCAAACCCACTTGGCTAGACCCAAACCCACTCGGCTAGACCCAAACCCACTCCGCTAGACCCAAACCCACTCCGCTAGACCTAAACCCACTCCGCTAGAACCAAACCCACTCCGGTAGACCCAAACCCACTCGGCTAGACCCAAACCCACTCGGCTAGACCCAAACCCACTCGGCGAGACCCAAACCCACTCGGCTAGACCCAAACCCACTCGGCCAGACCCAAACCCACTCGGCTAGACCCAAACCCACTCGGCCAGACCCAAACCCACTCGGCTAGACCCAAACCCACTCCGCTAGACCCAAACCCACTCCGCTAGACCCAAACCCACTCCGCTAGACCCAAACCCACTCGGCTACACCCAAACCCACTCGACTAGAACGAAACCCACTCGGCTAGAGCCAAACCCACTCGGCTTGACCCAAACCCACTCGGCTAGACCCAAACCCACTCCGCTAGACGCAAACCCACTCCGCTAGACCCAAACCCACTCCGCTAGACCTAAACCCACTCCGCTAGAACCAAACCCACTCCGGTAGACCCAAACCCACTCGGCTAGACCCAAACGCACTCGGCTAGACCCAAGCCCACTCGGCCAGACCCAACCCCACTCGGCTAGACCCAAACCCACTCGGTTAGACCCAAACCCACTCCGCTAGACCCAAACCCACTAGGCTAGACCCACATCCACTCGGCTAGACCCAAACCCACTCGGCTAGACCCAAACCCACTCGGCTAGACCCAAACCCACTCGGCTAGACCCAAACCCACTCGGCCAGACCCAAACCCACTCGGTTAGACCTAAACCCACTCGGCCAGACCCAAACGCACTCGGCTAGACCCAAACCCACTCGGCAAGACCCTAACCCACTCCGCTAGACCCAAACCCACTCCGCTAGACCCAAACCCACTCGGCTAGACTCAAACCCACTCGGCTAGGCCCAAACCCACTCGGCTAGACCCAAACCCACTCCGCTAGACCCAAACCCACTCCGCTAGACCCAAACCCACTCGGCTACACCCAAACCCACTCGGCTAGAACGAAACCCACTCGGCTAGAGCCAAACCCACTCGGCTAGACCCAAACCCACTCGGCTAGACCCAAACCCACTCGGCTAGACCCAAACCCACTCCGCTAGACCCAAACCCACTCCGCTAGACCTAAACCCACTCCGCTAGAACCAAACCCACTCTGGTAGACCCAAACCCACTCGGCTAGACCCAAACGCACTCGGCTAGACCCAAGCCCACTCGGCCAGACCCAACCCCACTCGGCTAGACCAAAACCCACTCGGTTAGACCCAAACCCACTCCGCTAGACCCAAACCCACTAGGCTAGACCCAAACCCACTCAGCTAGACCCAAACCCACTCGGCTAGACCCAAACCCACTCGGCTAGACCCAAACCCACTCGGCTAGACCCAAACCCACTCGGCCAGACCCAAACCCACTCGGCTAGACCCAATCCCTCTCGGCTAGACCCAAACCCACTCGGCTAGACCCAAACCCACTCGGCTAGACCCAAACCCACTCCGCTAGACCCAAACCCACTCCGCTAGACCTAAACCCACTCCGCTAGAACCAAACCCACTCCGGTAGACCCAAACCCACTCGGCTAGACCCAAACTCACTCGGCTAGACACAAACCCACTCGGCGAGACCCAAACCCACTCGGCTAGACCCAAGCCCATTCGGCCAGACCCATCCCCACTCGGCTAGACCCAAACGCACTCGGCTAGACCCAAGCCCACTCGGCCAGACCCAACCCCACTCGGCTAGACCCAAACCCACTCGGTTAGACCCAAACCCACTCCGCAAGACCCAAACCCACTAGGCTAGACCCAAACCCACTCGGCTAGACCCAAACCCACTCGGCTAGACCCAAACCCACTTGGCTAGACCCAAACCCACTCGGCTAGACCCAAACCCACTCGGCCAGACCCAAACCCACTCGGCTAGACCCAAACCCTCTCGGCTAGACCCAAACCCACTCGGCTAGACCCAAACCCACTCGGCTAGACCCAAACCCACTCCGCTAGACCCAAACCCACTCCGCTAGACCTAAACCCACTCCGCTAGAACCAAACCCACTCCGGTAGACCCAAACCCACTCGGCTAGACCCAAACTCACTCGGCTAAACCCAAACCCACTCGGCGAGACCCAAACCCACTCGGCTAGACCCAAGCCCATTCGGCCAGACCCATCCCCACTCGGCTAGACCCAAACCCACTCGGTTAGACCCAAACCCACTCCGCTAGACCCAAACCCACTCGGCTAGACCCAAACCCACTCGGCTAGACACAAACACACTCCGCTAGACCCAAACCCACTCCGCTAGACCCAAACCCACTCCGCTAGACACAAACCCACTCCGCTAGACACAAACCCACTCCGCTAGACCCAAACCCACTCGGCTAGTCTCAAACCCACTCGGCTAGTCCCAAACCCGCTCGGCTAGACCCAAACCCACTCGGCTAGACCCAACCCCACTCCGCTAGACCCAAACCCACTCGGCTAGACGCAAACCCACTCGGCTAGACCCAAACCCACTCGGCTAGACCCAAACCCACTCCGCTAGACCCAAACCCACTCCGCTAGACCCAAACCCACTCGGCTACACCCAAACCCACTCGGCTAGAACGAAACCCACTCGGCTAGAGCCAAACCCACTCGGCTAGACCCAAACCCACTCGGCTAGACCCAAACCCACTCGGCTAGACCCAAACCCACTCCGCTAGACCCAAACCCACTCCGCTAGACCTAAACCCACTCCACTAGAACCAAACCCACTCCGGTAGACCCAAACCCACTCGGCTAGACCCAAACGCACTCGGCTAGACCCAAGCCCACTCGGCCAGACCCAACCCCACTCGGCTAGACCCAAACCCACTCGGTTAGACCCAAACCCACTCCGCTAGACCCAAACCCACTAGGCTAGACCCAAACCCACTCGGCTAGACCCAAACCCACTCGGCTAGACCCAAACCCACTCGGCTAGACCCAAACCCACTCGGCTAGACCCAAACCCACTCGGCCAGACCCAAACCCACTCGGCTAGACCCAAACCCTCTCGGCTAGACCCAAACCCACTCGGCTGGACCCAAATCCACTCGGCTAGACCCAAACCCACTCCGCTAGACCTAAACCCACTCCGCTAGAACCAAACCCACTCCGGTAGACCCAAACCCACTCGGCTAGACCCAAACCCACTCGGCTAGACCCAAACCCACTCGGCGAGACCCAAACCCACTCGGCTAGACCCAAACCCACTCGGCCAGACCCAAACCCACTCGGCTCGACCCAAACCCACTCGGCCAGACCCAAACCCACTCGGCTAGACCCAAACCCACTCGGCTAGACCCAAACCCACTCCGCTAGACCCAAACCCACTCCGCTAGACCCAAACCCACTCGGCTACACCCAAACCCACTCGGCTAGAACGAAACCCACTCGGCTAGAGCCAAACCCACTCGGCTAGACCCAAACCCACTCGGCTAGACCCAAACCCACTCGGCTAGACCCAAACCCACTCCGCTAGACCCAAACCCACTCCGCTAGACCTAAACCCACTCCGCTAAAACCAAACCCACTCCGGTAGACCCAAACCCACTCGGCTAGACCCAAACGCACTCGGCTAGACCCAAGCCCACTCGGCCAGACCCAACCCCACTCGGCTAGACCCAAACCCACTCGGTTAGACCCAAACCCACTCCGCTAGACCCAAACCCACTGGGCTAGACCCAAACCCACTCGGCTAGACCCAAACCCACTCGGCTAGACCCAAACCCACTCGGCTAGACCCAAACCCACTCGGCTAGACCCAAACCCACTCGGCCAGACCCAAACCCACTCGGCCAGACCCAAACCCACTCGGCTAGACCCAGACACACTCGGCCAGACCCAAACCCACTCCGCTAGACCCAAACCCACTCGGCTACACCCAAACCCACTCGGCTAGAACGAAACCCACTCGGCTAGAGCCAAACCCACTCGGCTAGACCCAAACCCACTCGGCTAGACCCAAACCCACTCGGCTAGACCCAAACCCACTCCGCTAGACCCAAACCCACTCCGCTAGACCCAAACCCACTAGGCTAGACCCAAACCCACTCGGCTAGACCCAAACCCACTCGGCTAGACCCAAACCCACTCGGCTAGACCCAAACCCACTCGGCTAGACCCAAATCCACTCGGCCAGACCCAAACCCACTCGGCTAGACCCAAACCCACTCGGCCAGACCCAAACCCACTCGGCTAGATCCAAACCCACTCGGCAAGACCCAAACCCACTCCGCTAGACCCAAACCCACTCCGCTAGACCCAAACCCACTCGGCTAGACGCAAACCCACTCGGCTAGAGCCAAACCCACTCGGCTAGACCCAAACCCACTCGGCTAGACCCAAACCCACTCCGCTAGACGCAAACCCACTCCGCTAGACACAAACCCACTCCGCTAGACCCAAACCCACTCCGCTAGACGTAAACCCACTTTGCTAGACCCAAACCCACTCCGGCAGACCCAAACCCACTCGGCTGGACCCAAACGCACTCGGCCAGACCCAAGCCCATTCGGCCAGACCCAACCCCTCTCGGCTAGACCCAAACCCACTCGGTTAGACCCAAACCCACTCGGCCAGACCCAACCCCACTCGGCTAGACCCAAACCCAGCCTCCTAGACCCAAACCCACTCGGCTAGACCCAAATCCACTCTGCTAGACCCAAACCCACTCGGCTAGACCCAAACCCACTCGGCTAGACCCAAACCCACTCGGCTAGACCTAAACCCACTCGGCCAGACCCAAACCCACTCGGCTAGACCCAAACCCACTCGGCAAGACCCAAACCCACTCCGCTAGACCCAAACCCACTCCGCTAGACCCAAACCCACTCGGCTAGACGCAAACCCACTCGGCTAGACCCAAACCCACTCGGCTAGACCCAAACCCACTCCGCTAGACCCAAACCCACTCCGCTAGACCCAAACCCACTCGGGTACACCCAAACCCACTCGGCTAGAACGAAACCCACTCGGCGAGAGCCAAACCCACTCGGCTAGACCCAAACCCACTCGGCTAGACCCAAACCCACTCGGCTAGACCCAAACCCACTCCGCTAGACCCAAACCCACTCCGCTAGACGTAAACCAACTTTGCTAGACCCAAACCCACTCCGGCAGACCCAAACCCACTCGGCTGGACCCAAACCCACTCGTCGAGACCCAAACCCACTTGGCTAGACCCAAACCCACTCGGCCAGACCCAAACCCACTCGGCTAGACCCAAGCACACTCGGCCAGACCCAAACCCACTCGGCTAGACCCAAATCCACTCGGCTAGACCCAAACCCACTCGGCTAGACCCAAACCCACTCCGCTAGACCCAAACCCACTCGGCTACACCCAAACCCACTCGGCTAGAACGAAACCCACTCGGCTAGAGCCAAACCCACTCGGCTAGACCCAAACCCACTCGGCTAGACCCAAACCCACTCGGCTAGACCCAAACCCACTCCGCTAGACCCAAACCCACTCCGCTAGACCCAAACCCACTAGGCTAGACCCAAACCCACTCGGCTAGACCCAAACCCACTCGGCTAGACCCAAACCCACTCGGCTAGACCCAAACCCACTCGGCTAGACCCAAATCCACTCGGCCAGACCCAAACCCACTCGGCTAGACCCAAACCCACTCGGCCAGACCCAAACCCACTCGGCTAGATCCAAACCCACTCGGCAAGACCCAAACCCACTCCGCTAGACCCAACCCACTCCGCTAGACCCAAACCCACTCGGCTAGACGCAAACCCACTCGGCTAGAGCCAAACCCACTCGGCTACACCCAAACCCACTCGGCTAGACCCAAACCCACTCCGCTAGACGCAAACCCACTCCGCTAGACACAAACCCACTCCGCTAGACCCAAACCCACTCCACTAGACGTAAACCCACATTGCTAGACCCAAACCCACTCCGGCAGACCCAAACCCACTCGGCTGGACCCAAACGCACTCGGCTAGACCCAAGCCCATTCGGCCAGACCCAACCCCTCTCGGCTAGACCCAAACCCACTCGGTTAGACCCAAACCCACTCGGCCAGACCCAACCCCACTCGGCTAGACCCAAACCCAGCCTCCTAGACCCAAACCCACTCGGCTAGACCCAAATCCACTCTGCTAGACCCAAACCCACTCGGCTAGACCCAAACCCACTCGGCTAGACCCAAACCCACTCGGCTAGACCCAAGCCCACTCGGCTAGACCCAAACCCACTCCGCTAGACCCAAACCCAGTCGGCTAGACCCAAACCCACTCGGCTAGACCCAAACCCACTCGGCTACACCCAAACCCACTCGGCTAGACCCAAACCCACTCGGCCAGACCCAAACCCACTCGGCTAGACCCAAACCCACTCGGCCAGACCCAAACCCACTCGGCTAGACCCAAACCCACTCGGCAAGACCCAAACCCACTCCGCTAGACCCAAACCCACTCCGCTAGACCCAAACCCACTCGGCTAGACGCAAACCCACTCGGCTAGACCAAAACCCACTCGGCTAGAGCCAAACCCACTCGGCTAGACCAAAACCCACTCGGCTAGACCCAAACCCACTCCGCTAGACTCAAACCCACTCCGCTAGACCCAAACCCACTCGGCTACACCCAAACCCACTCGGCTAGAACGAAACCCACTCGGCTAGAGCCAAACCCACTCGGCTAGACCCAAACCCACTCGGCTAGACCCAAA
The DNA here is from genome assembly GCA_963514005.1 of Raja brachyura. Next base: position 10,096,933 of record OY740823.1, read on the forward strand.
CCCACTCGGCTAGACCCAAACCCACTCCGCTAGACCCAAACCCACTCCGCTAGACCCAAACCCACTAGGCTAGACCCAAACCCACTCGGCTAGACCCAAACCCACTCGGCTAGACCCAAACCCACTCGACTAGACCCAAACCCACTCGGCTAGACCCAAATCCACTCGGCCAGACCCAAACCCACTCGGCTAGACCCAAACCCACTCGGCCAGACCCAAACCCACTCGGCTAGATCCAAACCCACTCCGCTAGACCCAAACCCACTCTGCTAGACCCAAACCCACTCCGCTAGACGTAAACCCACTTTGCTAGACCCAAACCCACTCCGGCAGACCCAAACCCACTCGGCTGGACCCAAACGCACTCGGCTAGACCCAAGCCCATTCGGCCAGACCCAACCCCTCTCGGCTAGACCCAAACCCACTCGGTTAGACCCAAACCCACTCGGCCAGACCCAACCCCACTCGGCTAGACCCAAACCCAGCCTCCTAGACCCAAACCCACTCGGCTAGACCCAAATCCACTCTGCTAGACCCAAACCCACTCGGCTAGACCCAAACCCACTCGGCTAGACCCAAACCCACTCGGCTAGACCCAAGCCCACTCGGCTAGACCCAAACCCACTCCGCTAGACCCAAACCCAGTCGGCTAGACCCAAACTCATTCGGCTAGACCCAAACCCACTCGGCTAGACCCAAACCCACTCGGCTAGACCCAAACCCACTCGGCCAGACCCAAACCCACTCGGCTAGACCCAAACCCACTCGGCCAGACCCAAACCCACTCGGCTAGACCCAAACCCACTCGGCAAGACCCAAACCCACTCGGCTAGACCCAAACCCACTCGGCCAGACCCAAACCCACTCGGCTAGACCCAAACCCACTCGGCAAGACCCAAACCCACTCCGCTAGACCCAAACCCACTCCGCTAGACCCAAACCCACTCGGCTAGACGCAAACCCACTCGGCCAGACCCAACCCCTCTCGGCTAGACCCAAACCCACTCGGTTAGACCCAAACCCACTCGGCCAGACCCAACCCCACTCGGCTAGACCCAAACCCAACCTCCTAGACCGAAACCCACTCGGCTAGACCCAAATCCACTCTGCTAGACCCAAACCCACTCGGCTAGACCCAAACCCACTCGGCTAGACCCAAACCCACTCGGCTAGACCCAAGCCCACTCGGCTAGACCCAAACCCACTCCGCTACACCCAAACCCAGTCGGCTAGACCCAAACCCACTCGGCTAGACCCAAACCCACTCGGCTAGACCCAAGCCCACTCGGCTAGACCCAAACCCACTCGGCTAGACCCAAACCCACTCGGCTACACCCAAACCCACTCGGCTAGACCCAAACCCACTCCGCTAGACCCAATCCTATTCGGCAAGACCCAAAACCACTCGGCTAGATACAAACCCATTCGGCTAGACGCAAACCCACTCCGCTACACCAAACCCACTCCGCTAGACCCAAAACCACTCCGCTAGACTCAAACCCTCTGCTAGACGCAAACCCAATCGGCTAGACCCAAACCCACTCGGCTAGACCCAAACCCACTCGTCTAGACCCAAACCCACTCGTCTAGACCCAAACCCACTCGGCTAGACCCAAACCCACTGGGCTAGACACAAACCCACTCGGCAAGACCCAAAACCACTCGGCTAGACCCAAACCACCTCGGCAAGACCCAAACCCACTCGGCTAGACCCAAACCCACTCGGCTACACACAAACCCACTCGGCTACACCCAAACCCACTCGGCTACACCCAAACCCACTCGGCTAGACCCAAACCCACTCCGCTAGACAAAAACCTATTCGGCTAGACCCAAAACCACTCGGCTAGATCCAACCCCATTCGGCTAGACGCAAACCCACTCCGCTAGACCTAAACCCACTGGGCTAGACCCAAACCCACTCGGCTAGACCCAAACCCACTCGGCGAGACCCAAACCCACTCGGCTACACCCAAACCCACTCCGCTAGACTCATACCCACTCCGCTAGACGCAAACCCACTCGGCTAGTCCCAAACCCACTCGGCTAGACCCAAACCCACTCGGCTAGACCCAAACCCACTCGGCGAGACCCAAACCCACTCGGCTACACCCAAACCCACTCGACAAGACCCAAACCCACTCGGCTAGACCCAAACCCACTCGGCTAGACCCAAACCCACTCGGCTAGACCCAAACCCACTCGGCTAGACCCAAACCCACTGGGCTAGACCCAAACCCACTCGGCTAGACCCAAACCCACTCGGCTAGACCCAAACCCACTCGGCTAGACCCAAACCCACTCGGCTAGACCCAAACCCATTCGTCTAGACCAAACCCACTCGGCTAGACCCAAACCCACTCGACAAGACCCAAACCCACTCGGCTAGACCCAAACCCACTCAGCTAGACCCAAATCCACTGGGCTAGACCCAAACCCACTGGGCTAGACCCAAACCCACTCGGCTAGACCCAAACCCACTCGGCTAGACCCAAACCCACTCGGCTAGACCCAAACCCACTCGGCTAGACCCAAACCCACTCGGCTACACCCAAACCCATTTGGCTACACCCAAACCCACTCGGCTACACCCAAACCCACTCGGCTACACACAAACCCACTCGGCTACACCCAAACCCACTCGGCTACACCCAAACCCACTCGGCTAGACCCAAACCCACTCCGCTGGACCCAAACCTATTCGGCTAGACCCAAAACCACTCGGCTAGATCCAAACCCATTCGGCTAGACGCAAACCAACTCCGCTAGACCTAAACCCACTGGGCTAGACCCAACCCACTCGGCTAGACCCAAACCCACTCGGCTAGACCCAAACCCACTGGGCTAGACCCAAACCCACTCGGCTAGACCAAAACCCACTCGGCTAGACCCAAACCCACTCTGCTAGACCCAAACCCACTCCGCTACACCAAACCCACTCCGCTAGACCCAAACCCACTCCGCTAGACTCAAACCCTCTCCACTAGATGCAAACCCACTCGGCTAGTCCCAAACCCACTCGGCTAGACCCAAACCCACTCGGCTAGACCCAAACCCACTCGGCGAGACCCAAACCCACTCGGCTACACCCAAACCCACTCGGCAAGACCCAAACCCACTCGGCTACACCCAAACCCACTCGGCCAGACCTAAACCCACTCGGCTAGACCCAAACCCACTCGGCTAGACTCAAACCCACTCGGCTAGACCCAAACCCACTCGGTTAGACCCAAACCCAATCGGCTACACCCAAACCCACTCGGCTGGACCCAAACCCACTTGGCTAGACCCAATCCCACTCGGCTAGACCCAAACCCACTCGGCTGGACCCAAACCCACTCGTCTAGATCGAAACCCACTCGGCTAGACCGAAACCCACTCGGCTAGACCCAAACCCACTCCGCTAGACCCAAACCCACTCCGCTAGACCCAAACCCACTCCGCTAGACCCAAACCCACTCCGCTAGACTCAAACCCACTCCGCTAGACGCAAACCTACTCGGCTAGTCCCAAACCCACTCGGCTAGACCCAAACCCACTCGGCTAGAGCCAAACCCATTCGTCTAGACCAAACCCACTCGGCTCGACCCAAACCCACGCGACAAGACCCAAACCCACTCGGCTAGACCCAAACCCACTCGGCTAGACCCAAATCCACTGGGCTAGACCCAAACCCACTGGGCTAGACCCAAACCCACTGGGCTAGACCCAAACCCACTCGGCTAGACCCAAACCCAATCGGCTAGACCCAAACCCACTCGGCTAGACCCAAACCCACTCGGCTACACCCAAACCCACTCGGCTACACACAAACCCACTCGGCTACACCCAAACCCACTCGGCTACACCCAAACCCACTCGGCTAGACCCAAACCCACTCCGCTGGACCCAAACCTATTCGGCTAGACCCAAAACCACTCGGCTAGATCCAAACCCATTCGGCTAGACGCAAACCCACTTCGTTAGACCTAAACCCACTGGGCTAGACCCAACCCACTCGGCTAGACCCAAACCCACTCGGCTAGACCCAAACCCACTCCGCTAGAACCAAACCCGCTCTGCTACACCAAACCCACTCCGCTAGACCCAAACCCACTCCGCTAGACTCAAACCCACTCCGCTAGACGCAAACCCACTCGGCTAGTCCCAAACCCACTCGGCTAGACCAAAACCCACTCGGCTAGACCCAAACCCACTCGGCGAGACCCAAACCCACTCGGCTACACCCAAACCCACTCGGCAAGACCCAAACCCACTCGGCTACACCCAAACCTATTCGGCTAGACCCAAAACCACTCGGCTAGATACAAACCCATTTGGCTAGACGCAAACCCACTCCGCTACACCAAACCCACTCCGCTAGACCCAAACCCACTCCGCTAGACTCAAACCCTCCGCTAGACGCAAACCCACTCGGCTAGTCCCAAACCCAATCGGCTAGACCCAAACCCACTCGGCTAGACCCAAACCCATTCGGCTACACCCAAACCCACTCGGCTACACCCAAACCCACTCGGCTACACACAAACCCACTCGGCTACACCCAAACCCACTCGGCTACACCCAAACCCACTCGGCTAGACCCAAACCCACTCCGCTAGACCCAAACCTATTCGGCTAGACCCAAAACCACTCGGCTAGATGCAAACCCATTCGGCTAGACGCAAACCCACTCCGCTAGACCTAAACCCACTGGGCTAGACCCAACCCACTCGGCTAGACCCAAACCCACTCGGCTAGACCCAAACCCACTGGGCTAGACCCAAACCCACTCGGCTAGACCAAAACCCACTCGGCTAGACCCAAACCCACTCTGCTAGACCCAAACCCACTCCGCTACACCAAACCCACTCCGCTAGACCCAAACCCACTCCGCTAGACTCAAACCCACTCCGCTAGACGCAAACCCACTCGGCTAGTCCCAAACCCACTCGGCTAGACCCAAACCCACTCGGCTAGACCCAAACCCACTCGGCGAGTCCCAAACCCACTCGGCTACACCCAAACCCACTCGGCAAGACCCAAACCCACTCGGCTACACCCAAACCCACTCGGCTAGACCTAAACCCACTCGGCTAGACCCAAAGCCACTCGGCTAGACTCAAACCCACTCGGCTAGACCCAAACCCACTCGGTTAGACCCAAACCCACTCGGCTAGACCCAAACCCACTCGGCTGGACCCAAACCCACTTGGCTGGACCCAATCCCACTCGGCTAGACCCAAACCCACTCGGCTGGACCCAAACCCACTCGTCTAGACCCAAACCCACTGGGCTAGACCCAAACCCACTCGGCTTGACCCAAACCCACTCGGCTAGACCCAAACCCACTCCGCTAGACCCAAACCCACTCCGCTAGACCCAAACCCACTCCGCTGGACTCAAACCCACTCCGCTAGACGCAAACCTACTCGGCTAGTCCCAAACCCACTCGGCTAGACCCAAACCCACTCGGCTAGACCCAAACCCATTCGTCTAGACCAAACCCACTCGGCTAGACCCAAACCCACTCGACAAGACCCAAACCCACTCGGCAAGACCCAAACCCACTCAGCTAGACCCAAATCCACTGGGCCAGACCCAAACCCACTGGGCTAGACCCAAACCCACTCGGCTAGACCCAAACCCACTCAGCTAGACCCAAACCCACTCGGCTAGACCCAAACCCACTCGGCTAGACCCAAACCCACTCGGCTACACCCAAACCCATTTGGCTACACCCAAACACACTCGGCTACACCCAAACCCACTCGGCTACACACAAACCCACTCGGCTACACCCAAACCCACTCGGCTACACCCAAACCCACTCGGCCAGACCCAAACCCACTCCGCTGGACCCAAACCTATTCGGCTAAACCCAAAACCACTCGGCTAGATCCAAACCCATTCGGCTAGACGCAAACCCACTCCGCTAGACCTAAACCCACTGGGCTAGACCCAACCCACTCGGCTAGACCCAAACCCACTCGGCTAGACCCAAACCCACTCCGCTAGACCCAAACCCACTCCGCTAGACGCATACCCACTCGGCTAGTCCCAAACCCACTCGGCTAGACCCAAACCCACTCGGCTAGACCCAAACCCACTCGGCGAGACCCAAACCTACTCGGCTACACCCAAACCCACTCGGCAAGACCCAAACCCACTCGGCTACACCCAAACCCACTCGGCTAGACCTAAACCCACTCGGCTAGACCCAAACCCACTCGGCTAGACCCAAACCCACTTGGCTAGACCCAAACCCACTCGGTTAGACCCAAACCCACTCGGCTAGACCCAAACCCACTCGGCTGGACCCAAACCCACTCGGCTAGACCCAATCCCACTCGGCTAGACCCAAACCCACACGGCTGGACCCAAACCCACTCGGCTAGACCCAAACCCACTCGGCTACACCCAAACCCACTCGGCTAGACCCAAACCCACTCCGCCAGACCCAAACCTATTCGGCTAGACCCAAAACCACTCGGCTAGATACAAACCCATTTGGCTAGACGCAAACCCACTCCGCTACACCAAACCCACTCCGCTAGACCCAAACCCACTCCGCTAGACTCAAACCCTCCGCTAGACGCAAACCCACTCGGCTAGTCCCAAACCCAATCGGCTAGACCCAAACCCACTCGGCTAGACCCAAACCCACTCGTCTAGACCCAAACCCACTCGGCTAGACCCAAACCCACTCGGCTACACACAAACCCACTCGGCTACACCCAAACCCACTCGGCTACACCCAAACCCACTCGGCTAGACCCAAACCCACTCGGCTACACCCAAACCCACTCGGCTACACACAAACCCACTCGGCTACACCCAAACCCACTCGGCTACACCCAAACCCACTCGGCTAGACCCAAACCCACTCGGCTGGACCCAAACCTATTCGGCTAGACCCAAAACCACTCGGCTAGATCCAAACCCATTCGGCTAGACGCAAACCCACTCCGCTAGACCTAAACCCACTGGGCTAGACCCAACCCACTCGGCTAGACCCAAACCCACTCGGCTAGACCCAAACCCACTCCGCTAGAACCAAACCCGCTCTGCTACACCAAACCCACTCCGCTAGACCCAAACCCACTCCGCTAGACTCAAACCCACTCCGCTAGACGCAAACCCACTCGGCTAGTCCCAAACCCACTCGGCTAGACCAAAACCCACTCGGCTAGACCCAAACCCACTCGGCGAGACCCAAACCCACTCGGCTACACTCAAACCCACTCGGCAAGACCCAAACCCACTCGGCTACACCCAAACCTATTCGGCTAGACCCAAAACCACTCGGCTAGATACAAACCCATTTGGCTAGACGCAAACCCACTCCGCTACACCAAACCCACTCCGCTAGACCCAAACCCACTCCGCTAGACTCAAACCCTCCGCTAGACGCAAACCCACTCGGCTAGTCCCAAACCCAATCGGCTAGACCCAAACCCACTCGGCTAGACCCAAACCCACTTGTCTAGACCCAAACCCACTCGACAAGACCCAAACCCACTCGACAAGACCCAAACCCATTCGGCGACACCCAAACCCACTCGGCTACACCCAAACCCACTCGGCTGCACACAAACCCACTCGGCTACACCCAAACCCACTCGGCTACACCCAAACCCACTCGGCTAGACCCAAACCCACTCCGCTAGACCCAAACCTATTCGGCTAGACCCAAAACCACTCGGCTAGATCCAAACCCATTCGGCTAGACGCAAACCCACTGGGCTAGACCCAACCCACTCGGCTAGACCCAAACCCACTCGGCTAGACCCAAACCCACTGGGCTAAACCCAAACCCACTCGGCTAGACCAAAACCCACTCGGCTAGACCCAAACCCACTCTGCTAGACCCAAACCCACTCCGCTACACCAAACCCACTCCGCTAGACCCAAACCCACTCCGCTAGACTCAAACCCACTCCGCTAGACGCAAACCCACTCGGCTAGTCCCAAACCCACTCGGCTAGACCCAAACCCACTCGGCTAGACCCAAACCCACTCGGCGAGACCCAAACCCACTCGGCTACACCCAAACCCACTCGGCAAGACCCAAACCCACTCGGCTACACCCAAACCCACTCGGCTAGACCTAAACCCACTCGGCTAGACCGAAAGCCACTCGGCTAGACTCAAACCCATTCGGCTAGACCCAAACCCACTCGGTTAGACCCAAACCCACTCGGCTAGACCCAAACCCACTCGGCTGGACCCAAACCCACTTGGCTAGACCCAATCCCACTCGGCTAGACCCAAACCCACTCGGCTGGACCCAAACCCACTCGTCTAGACCCAAACCCACTGGGCTAGACCCAAACCCTCTCGGCTAGACCCAAACCCACTCGGCTAGACCCAAACCCACTCCGCTAGACCCAAACCCACTCCGCTAGACCCAAACCCACTCCGCTAGACTCAAACCCACTCCGCTAGACGCAAACCTACTCGGCTAGTCCCAAACCCACTCGGCTAGACCCAAACCCACTCGGCTAGACCCAAACCCATTCGTCTAGACCAAACCCACTCGGCTAGACCCAACCCCACTCGACAAGACCCAAACCCACTCGGCTAGACCCAAACCCACTCAGCTAGACCCAAATCCACTGGGCTAGACCCAAACCCACTGGGCTAGACCCAAACCCACTCGGCTAGACCCAAACCCACTCGGCAAGACCCAAACCCACTCGGCTAGACCCAAACCCACTCGGCTAGACCCAAACCCACTCGGGTACACCCAAACCCATTTGGCTACACCCAAACCCACTCGGCTACACCCAAACCCACTCGGCTGCACACAAACCCACTCGGCTACACCCAAACCCACTCGGCTACACCCAAACCCACTCGGCTAGACCCAAACCCACTCCGCTGGACCCAAACCTATTCGGCTAGACCCAAAACCACTCGGCTAGATCCAAACCCATTCGGCTAGACGCAAACCCACTCCGCTAGACCTAAACCCACTCCGCTAGACGCAAACCCACTCGGCTAGTCCCAATCCCACTCGGCTAGACCCAAACGCACTCGGCGAGACCCAAACCCACTCGGCTACACCCAAACCCACTCGGCAAGACCCAAACCCACTCGGCTACACCCAAACCCACTCGGCTAGACCTAAACCCACTCGGCTAGACCCAAACCCACTCGGCTAGACCCAAACCCACTTGGCTAGACCCAAACCCACTCGGTTAGACCCAAACCCACTCGGCTAGACCCAAACCCACTCGGCTGGACCCAAACCCACTCGGCTAGACCCAATCCCACTCGGCTAGACCCAAACCCACACGGCTGGACCCAAACCCACTCGGCTAGACCCAAACCCACTCGGCTACACCCAAACCCACTCGGCTAGACCCAAACCCACTCCGCTAGACCCAAACCTATTCGGCTAGACCCAAAACCACTCGGCTAGATACAAACCCATTCGGCTAGACGCAAACCCACTCCGCTACACCAAACCCACTCCGCTAGACCCAAACCCACTCCGCTAGACTCAAACCCTCCGCTAGATGCAAACCCACTCGGCTAGTCCCAAACCCAATCGGCTAGACCCAAACCCACTCGGCTAGACCCAAACCCACTCGTCTAGACCCAAACCCACTCGGCTAGACCCAAACCCACTCGGCTAGACACAAACCCACTCGGCTAGACCCAAAACCACTCGGCTAGACCCAAACCCACTCGGCGAGACCCAAACCCACTCGGCTACACCCAAACCCACTCGGCAAGACCCAAACCCACTCGGCTACACCCAAACCCACTCGGCTAGACCTAAACCCACTCGGCTAGACCGAAAGCCACTCGGCTAGACTCAAACCCATTCGGCTAGACCCAAACCCACTCGGTTAGACCCAAACCCACTCGGCTAGACCCAAACCCACTCGGCTGGACCCAAACCCACTTGGCTAGACCCAATCCCACTCGGCTAGACCCAAACCCACTCGGCTGGACCCAAACCCACTCGTCTAGACCCAAACCCACTGGGCTAGACCCAAACCCTCTCGGCTAGACCCAAACCCACTCGGCTAGACCCAAACCCACTCCGCTAGACCCAAACCCACTCCGCTAGACCCAAACCCACTCCGCTAGACTCAAACCCACTCCGCTAGACGCAAACCTACTCGGCTAGTCCCAAACCCACTCGGCTAGACCCAAACCCACTCGGCTAGACCCAAACCTATTCGTCTAGACCAAACCCACTCGGCTAGACCCAACCCCACTCGACAAGACCCAAACCCACTCGGCTAGACCCAAACCCACTCAGCTAGACCCAAATCCACTGGGCTAGACCCAAACCCACTGGGCTAGACCCAAACCCACTCGGCTAGACCCAAACCCACTCGGCTAGACCCAAACCCACTCGGCTAGACCCAAACCCACTCGGCTAGACCCAAACCCACTCGGGTACACCCAAACCCATTTGGCTACACCCAAACCCACTCGGCTACACCCAAACCCACTCGGCTGCACACAAACCCACTCGGCTACACCCAAACCCACTCGGCTACACCCAAACCCACTCGGCTAGACCCAAACCCACTCCGCTGGACCCAAACCTATTCGGCTAGACCCAAAACCACTCGGCTAGATCCAAACCCATTCGGCTAGACGCAAACCCACTCCGCTAGACCTAAACCCACTCCGCTAGACGCAAACCCACTCGGCTAGTCCCAATCCCACTCGGCTAGACCCAAACGCACTCGGCGAGACCCAAACCCACTCGGCTACACCCAAACCCACTCGGCAAGACCCAAACCCACTCGGCTACACCCAAACCCACTCGGCTAGACCTAAACCCACTCGGCTAGACCCAAACCCACTCGGCTAGACGCAAACCCACTTGGCTAGACCCAAACCCACTCGGTTAGACCCAAACCCACTCGGCTTGACCCAAACCCACTCGGCTGGACCCAAACCCACTCGGCTAGACCCAATCCCACTCGGCTAGACCCAAACCCACACGGCTGGACCCAAACCCACTCGGCTAGACCCAAACCCACTCGGCTACACCCAAACCCACTCGGCTAGACCCAAACCCACTCCGCTAGACCCAAACCTATTCGGCTAGACCCAAAACCACTCGGCTAGATACAAACCCATTCGGCTAGACGCAAACCCACTCCGCTACACCAAACCCACTCCGCTAGACCCAAACCCACTCCGCTAGACTCAAACCCTCCGCTAGATGCAAACCCACTCGGCTAGTCCCAAACCCAATCGGCTAGACCCAAACCCACTCGGCTAGACCCAAACCCACTCGTCTAGACCCAAACCCACTCGGCTAGACCCAAACCCACTCGGCTAGACACAAACCCACTCGGCTAGACCCAAAACCACTCGGCTAGACCCAAACCCACTCGGCAAGACCCAAACCCACTCGGCTAGACCCAAACCCACTCGGCTAGACCCAAACCCACTCGGCTACACACAAACCCACTCGGCTACACCCAAACCCACTCGGCTACACCCAAACCCACTCGGCTAGACCCAAACCCACTCCGCTAGACCAAAACCTATTCGGCTAGACCCAAAACCACTCGGCTAGAACCAAACCCATTCGGCTAGACGCAAACCCAATCGGCTAGACCCAAACCCACTCCGCTAGACCCAAACCCACTCCGCTACACCAAACCCACTCCGCTAGACCCAAACCCACTCCGCTATACTCAAACCCACTCCGCTAGACGCAAACCCACTCGGCTAGTCCCAAACCCACTCGGCTAGACCCAAACCCACTCGGCTAGACCCAAACAAACTCGGCTAGACCCAAACCCACTCGGCTAGACCCAAACCCACTCGGCTAGACCCAAACCCACTTGGCTAGACCCAAACCCACTCGGCTAGACCCAAACCAACTCGGCTAGACCCAAACCCACTCGGCTACACCCAAACCCACTCGGCTACACCCAAACCCACTCGGCTACACCCAAAGCCACTCGGCTACACACAAACGCACTCGGCTACACCCAAACCCACTCGGCTACACCCAAACCCACTCGGCTAGACACAAACCCACTCCGCTAGACTCAAACCCACTCCGCTAGACGCAAACCCACTCGGCTGGTCCCAAACCCACTCGGCTAGACCCAAACCCACTCGGCTAGACCCAAACCCACTCGGCGAGACCCAAACCCACTCGGCGACACCCAAACCCACTCGACAAGACCCAAACCCACTCGGCTAGACCCAAACCCACTCGGCTAGACCCAAACCCACTCGGCTAGACACAAACCCACTCGGCTAGACCCAAACCCACTAGGCTAGACCCAAACCCACTCGGCTAGACCCAAACCCACTCGGCTAGACCCAAACCAACTCGGCTAGACCCAAACCCACTCGGCTACACCCAAACCCACTCGGCTACACCCAAACCCACTCGGCTACACCCAAAGCCACTCGGCTACACACAAACCCACTCGGCTACACCCAAACCCACTCGGCTACACCCAAACCCACTCGGCTAGACACAAACCCACTCCGCCAGACTCAAACCCACTCCGCTTGACGCAAACCCACTCGGCTGGTCCCAAACCCACTCGGCTAGACCCAAACCCACTCGGCTAGACCCAAACCCACTCGGCGAGACCCAAACCCACTCGGCGACACCCAAACCCACTCGACAAGACCCAAACCCACTCGGCTAGACCCAAACCCACTCGGCTAGACCCAAACCCACTGGGCTAGACCCAAACCCACTCGGCTAGACCCAAACCCACTCGGCTAGACCCAAACCCACTCGGCTAGACCCAAACCCACTCGGCTAGACCCAAACCCACTCGGCTACACCCAAACCCACTCGGCTACACCCAAAGTCACTCGGCTACACACAAACCCACTCGGCTACACCCAAGCCCACTCGGCTACACCCAAACCCACTCGGCTAGACCCAAACCCACTCCGCTAGACCCAACCCTATTCGGCTAGACCCAAAACCACTCGGCCAGATCCAAACCCATTCGGCTAGATGCAAACCCACTCCGCTAGACCCAAACCCACTGGGCTAGACCCAACCCACTCGGCTAGACCCAAACCCACTCGGCTAGACCCAAACCCACTCTGCTAGACCCAAACCCACTCCGCTACACCAAACCCACTCCGCTAGACCCAAACCCACTCCGCTAGACTCAAACCCATTCCGCTAGACGCAAACCCACTCGGCTAGTCCCAAACCCACACGGCTAGACCCATACCCACTCGGCTAGACCCAAACCCACTCGGCGAAAGCCAAACCCACTCGGCTACACCCAAACCCACTCGGCTGACCTAAACCCACTCGGCTACACCCAAACCCCCTCGGCTAGACCCAAACCCACTGGGCTAGACCCAAACCCACTCGGCTAGACCAAAACCCACTCGGCTAGACCCAAACCCACTCTGCTAGACCCAACCCCACTCCGCTCCACCAAACCCACTTCGCTAGACCCAAACCCACTCCGCTAGACTCAAACCCACTCCGCTAGACGCAAACCCACTCGGCCAGTCCCAAACCCACTCGGTTAGACCCAAACCCACTCGGCTAGACCCAAACCCACTCGGCGACACCCAAACCCACTCGGCTACACCCAAACCCACTCGGCTACACCCAAACCCACTCGGCTAGACGTAAACCCACTCGGCGAGACCCAAACCCACTCGGTTAGACCCAAACCCACTCGGCTAGACCCAAACCCACTCGGCTGGACCCAAACCCACTTGGCTAGACCCAATCCCACTCGGCTAGACCCAAACCCACTCGGCTAGACCCAAACCCACTCGGCTAGACCCAAACCCACTCCGCTAGACCCAAACCCACTCCGCTAGACCCAAACCCACTCCGCTAGACTCAAACCCACTCCGCTAGATGCAAACCTACTCGGCTAGTCCCAAACCCACTCGGCTAGACCCAAACCCACTCGGCTAGACCCAAACCCATTCGTCTAGACCAAACCCACTCGGCTAGACCCAAACCCACTCGACAAGACCCAAACCCACTCGGCTAGACCCAAACCCACTCGGCTAGACCCAAATCCACTGGGCTAGACCCAAACCCACTGGGCTGGACCTAAACCCACTCGGCTAGACCCAAACCCACTCGGCTAGACCCAAACCCACTCGGCTAGACCCAAACCCACTCGGCTAGACCCAAACCCACTCGGCTACACCCAAACCCACTCGGCTAGACCCAAACCCACTCGGCTAGACCCAAACCCACTCGGCTAGACCCAAACCCACTCGGCTAGACCCAAACCCACTCGGCTAGACCCAAACCCACTCGGCTACACCCAAACCCATTTGGCTACACCCAAACCCACTCGGCTACACCCAAACCCACTCGGCTACACACAAACCCACTCGGCTACACCCAAACCCACTCGGCTACACCCAAACCCACTCGGCTAGACCCAAACCCACTCCGCTGGACCCAAACCTATTCGGCTAGACCCAAAACCACTCGGCTAGATCCAAACCCATTCGGCTAGATGCAAACCCACTCCGCTAGACCTAAACCCACTGGGCTAGACCCAACCCACTCGGCTAGACCCAAACCCACTCGGCTAGACCCAAACCCACTCCGCTAGACCCAAACCCGCTCTGCTACACCAAACCCACTCCGCTAGACCCAAACCCACTCGTCTAGACCCAAACCCGCTCGTCTGGACCCAAACCCACTCGGCTAGACCCAATCCCACTCGGCTAGACCCAAACCCACTCGGCTAGACCCAAACCCACTCGGCGAGACCCAAACCCACTCGGCTACACCCAAACCCACTCGGCTAGACCTAAACCCACTCGGCTAGACCCAAACCCACTCGGTTAGACCAAAACCCACTCGGCTACACCCAAACCCGCTCGGCTACACCCAAACCCACTCGGCTACACCCAAACCCACTCGGCTAGACCCAAACCCACTCCGCTAGACCCAAACCTATTCGGCTAGACCCAAAACCACTCGGCTAGATCCAAACCCATTCGGCTAGACGCAAACCCACTCCGCTAGACCTAAACCCACTCCGCTAGACTCAAACGCACTCCGCTAGACGCAAACCCACTCGGCTAGTCCCAAACCCACTCGGCTAGACCCAAACCCACTCGGCTAGACCCAAACCCACTCGGCTAGACCCAAACCCACTCGGCTACACCCAAACCCACTCGGCAAGACCCAAACCCACTCGGCTACACCCAAACCCACTCGGCTAGACCTAAACCCACTCGGCTAGACCCAAACCCACTCGGCTAGACCCAAACCCACTCGCCTAGACCCAAACCCACTCGGTTAGACACAAACCCACTCGGCTAGACCCAAACCCACTCGGCTGGACCCAAACCCACTCGGCTAGACCCAATCCCACTCGGCTAGACCCAAACCCACACGGCTGGACCCAAACCCACTCGGCTAGACCCAAACCCACTCGGCTACACCCAAACCCACTCGGCTACACCCAAACCCACTCGGCTAGACCCAAACCCACTCCGCTAGACCCAAACCTATTCGGCTAGACCCAAAACCACTCGGCTAGATACAAACCCATTCAGCTAGACGCAAACCCACTCCGCTACACCAAACCCACTCCGCTAGACCCAAACCCACTCCGCTAGACTCAAACCCTCCGCTAGACGCAAACCCACTCGGCTAGTCCCAAACCCAATCGGCTAGACCCAAACCCACTCGGCTAGACCCAAACCCAATCGTCTAGACCCAAACCCAATCGGCTAGACCCAAACCCACTCGGCTAGACACAAACCCACTCGGCTGGACCCAAAACCACTCGGCTAGACCCAAACCCACTCGGCATGACCCAAACCCACTCGGCAAGACCCAAACCCATTCGGCTAGACCCAAACCCACTCGGCTACACACAAACCCACTCGGCTACACCCAAACCCACTCGGCTACACCCAAACCCACTGGGCTAGACCCAAACCCACTCCGCTAGACCAAAACCTATTCGGCTAGACCCAAAACCACTCGGCTAGATCCAAACCCATTCGGCTAGACGCAAACCCACTCCGCTAGACCTAAACCCACTGGGCTAGACCCAACCCACTCGGCTAGACCCAAACCCACTCGGCTAGACCCAAACCCACTCCGCTAGACCCAAACCCACTCCGCTACACCAAACCCACTCCGCTAGACCCAAACCCACTCCGCTAGACTCAAACCCACTCCGCTAGACGCAAACCCACTCGGCGAGACCCAAACCCACTCGGCTACACCCAAACCCACTTGGTTAGACCCAAGCCCACTCGGCTTGACCCAAACCCACTCGGCTGGACCCAAACCCACTCGGCTAGACCCAATCCCACTCGGCTAGACCCAAACCCACACGGCTGGACCCAAACCCACTCGGCTAGACCCAAACCCATTCGGCTACACCCAAACCCACTCGGCTAGACCCAAACCCACTCCGCTAGACCCAAACCTATTCGGCTAGACCCAAAACCACTCGGCTAGATCCAAACCCATTCGGCTAGACGCAAACCCACTCCGCTACACCAAACCCACTCCGCTAGACCGAAACCCACTCCGCTAGACTCAAACCCACACCGCTAGATGCAAAGCCACTCGGCTAGTCCCAACCCCACTCGGCTAGACCCAAACCCACTCGGCTCGACCCAAACCCACTCGTCTAGACCCAAACCCACTCGGCTGGACCCAAACCCACTCGGCTAGACCCAAACCCACTCGGCTAGACCCAAACCCACTCGGCTAGACCCAAACCCACTCGGCTAGACCCAAACCCACTCGGCTAGACCCAAACCCACTCGGCTAGACCCAAACCCACTCTGCTAGACCCAAACCCACTCGGCTAGACCCAAAACCACTCGACTAGATACAAACCCACTCGGCTACACCCAAACCCACTCGGCTACACCCAAACCCACTCGGCTAGACCCAAACCCACTCCGCTAGACCCAAACCTATTCTGCTAGACCCAAAACCACTCGGCTAGATCCAAACCCATTCGGCTAGACCCAAACCCACTCGTCTAGACCCGAACCCACTCGGCTAGACCCAAACCCACTCGGCTAGACCCAAACCCACTCCGCTACACCAAACCCACTCCGCTAGACCCAACCCACTCCGGTAGACTCAAACCCACTCCACTAGACGCAAACCCACTCGGCTAGACCCAAACCCACTCGGCTAGACCCAAACCCACTCGGCTACACCCAAACCCACTCGGCTACACCCAAACCCACTCGGCTAGACCCAAACCCACTCCGCTAGACCCAACCCTATTCGGCTAGACCCAAAACCACTCGGCCAGATCCAAACCCATTCGGCTAGATGCAAACCCACTCCGCTAGACCCAAACCCACTGGGCTAGACCCAACCCACTCGGCTAGACCCAAACCCACTCGGCTAGACCCAAACCCACTCTGCTAGACCCAAACCCACTCCGCTACACCAAACCCACTCCGCTAGACCCAAACCCACTCCGCTAGACTCAAACCCACTCCGCTAGACGCAAACCCACTCGGCTAGTCCCAAACCCACACGGCTAGACCCATACCCACTCGGCTAGACCCAAACCCACTCGGCGAAAGCCAAACCCACTCGGCTGCACCCAAACCCACTCGGCAAGACCCAAACCCACTCGGCTACACCCAAACCCACTCGGCTGACCTAAACCCACTCGGCTACACCCAAACCCACTCGGCTAGACCCAAACCCACTGGGCTAGACCCAAACCCACTCGGCTAGACCAAAACCCACTCGGCTAGACCCAAACCCACTCTGCTAGACCCAAACCCACTCCGCTCCACCAAACCCACTCCGCTAGACCCAAACCCACTCCGCTAGACTCAAACCCACTCCGCTAGACGCAAACCCACTCGGCCAGTCCCAAACCCACTCGGTTAGACCCAAACCCACTCGGCTAGACTCAAACCCACTCGGCGAGACCCAAACCCACTCGGCTACACCCAAACCAACTCGGCTACACCCAAACCCACTCGGCTAGACGTAAACCCACTCGGCTAGACCCAAACCCACTCAGCTAGACTCAAACCCACTCGGCTAGACCCAAACCCACTCGGTTAGACCCAAACCCACTCGGCTAGACCCAAACCCAGTCGGCTGGACCCAAACCCACTTGGCTAGACCCAATCCCACTCGGCTAGACCCAAACCCACTCGGCTGGACCCAAACCCACTCGTCTAGACCCAAACCCACTGGGCTAGACCCAAACCCACTCGGCTAGACCCAAACCCACTCGGCTAGACCCAAACCCACTCCGCTAGACCCAAACCCACTCCGCTAGACCCAAACCCACTCCGCTAGACTCAAACCCACTCCGCTAGATGCAAACCTACTCGGCTAGTCCCAAACCCACTCGGCTAGACCCAAACCCACTCGGCTAGACCCAAACCCATTCGTCTAGACCAAACCTACTCGGCTAGACCCAAACCCACTCGACAAGACCCAAACCCACTCGGCTAGACCCAAACCCACTCGGCTAGACCCAAATCCACTGGGCTAGACCCAAACCCACTGGGCTGGACCTAAACCCACTCGGCTAGACCCAAACCCACTCGGCTAGACCCAAACCCACTCGGCTAGACCCAAACCCACTCGGCTAGACCCAAACCCACTCGGCTACACCCAAACCCACTCGGCTAGACCCAAACCCACTCGGCTAGACCCAAACCCACTCGGCTAGACCGAAACCCACTCGGCTAGACCCAAACCCACTCGGCTAGACCCAAACCCACTCGGCTACACCCAAACCCATTTGGCTACACCCAAACCCACTGGGCTACACCCAAACCCACTCGGCTACACACAAACCCACTCGGCTACACCCAAACCCACTCGGCTACACCCAAACCCACTCGGCTAGACCCAAACCCACTCCGCTGGACCCAAACCTATTCGGCTAGACCCAAAACCACTCGGCTAGATCCAAACCCATTCGGCTAGACGCAAACCCACTCCGCTAGACCTAAACCCACTGGGCTAGACCCAACCCACTCGGCTAGACCCAAACCCACTCGGCTAGACCCAAACCCACTCCGCTAGACCCAAACCCGCTCTGCTACACCAAACCCACTCCGCTAGACCCAAACCCACTCGTCTAGACCCAAACCCGCTCGGCTGGACCCAAACCCACTCGGCTAGACCCAATCCCACTCGGCTAGACCCAAACCCACTCGGCTAGACCCAAACCCACTCGGCGAGACCCAAACCCACTCGGCTACACCCCAACCCACTCGGCTAGACCTAAACCCACTCGGCTACACCCAAACCCACTCGGCTAGACCCAAACCCACTCGGCTAGACCCAAACCCACTCGGTTAGACCAAAACCCACTCGGCTACACCCAAACCCGCTCGGCTACACCCAAACCCACTCGGCTACACCCAAACCCACTCGGCTAGACCCAAACCCACTCCGCTAGACCCAAACCTATTCGGCTAGACCCAAAACCACTCGGCTAGATCCAAACCCATTCGGCTAGACGCAAACCCACTCCGCTAGACCTAAACCCACTGGGCTAGACCCAACCCACTCGGCTAGACCTAAACCCACTCCGCTAGACCCAAACCCACTCCGCTAGACTCAAACGCACTCCGCTAGATGCAAACCCACTCGGCTAGTCACAAACCCACTCGGCTAGACACAAACCCACTCGGCTAGACCCAAACCCACTCGGCTAGACCCAAACCCACTCGGCTACACCCAGACCCACTCGGCAAGACCCAAACCCACTCGGCTACACCCAAACCCACTCGGCTAGACCTAAACCTACTCGACTAGACCCAAACCCACTCGGCTAGACCCAAACCCACTCGCCTAGACCCAAACCCACTCGGTTAGACACAAACCCACTCGGCTAGACCCAAACCCACTCGGCTGGACCCAAACCCACTCGGCTAGACCCAATCCCACTCGGCTAGACCCAAACCCACACGGCTGGACCCAAACCCACTCGGCTAGACCCAAACCCACTCGGCTACACCCAAACCCACTCGGCTACACCCAAACCCACTCGGCTAGACCCAAACCCACTCCGCTAGACCCAAACCTATTCGGCTAGACCCAAAACCACTCGGCTAGATACAATCCCATTCAGCTAGACGCAAACCCACTCCGCTACACCAAACCCACTCCGCTAGACCCAAACCCACTCCGCTAGACTCAAACCCTCCGCTAGACGCAAACCCACTCGGCTAGTCCCAAACCCAATCGGCTAGACCCAAACCCACTCGGCTAGACCCAAACCCAATCGTCTAGACCCAAACCCAATCGGCTAGACCCAAACCCACTCGGCTAGACACAAACCCACTCGGCTGGACCCAAAACCACTCGGCTAGACCCAAACCCACTCGGCATGACCCAAACCCACTCGGGAAGACCCAAACCCATTCGGCTAGACCCAAACCCACTCGGCTACACACAAACCCACTCGGCTACACCCAAACCCACTCGGCTACACCCAAACCCACTGGGCTAGACCCAAACCCACTCCGCTAGACCAAAACCTATTCGGCTAGACCCAAAACCACTCGGCTAGATCCAAACCCATTCGGCTAGACGCAAACCCACTCCGCTAGACCTAAACCCACTGGGCTAGACCCAACCCACTCGGCTAGACCCAAACCCACTCGGCTAGACCCAAACCCACTCCGCTAGACCCAAACCCACTCCGCTACACCAAACCCACTCCGCTAGACCCAAACCCACTCCGCTAGACTCAAACCCACTCCGCTAGACGCAAACCCACTCGGCGAGACCCAAACCCACTCGGCTACACCCAAACCCACTTGGTTAGACCCAAGCCCACTCGGCTTGACCCAAACCCACTCGGCTAGACCCAAACCCACTTGGCTAGACCCAAACCCACTCCGCTAGACCCAAACCCACTCCGCTAGACTCAAACCCTCCGCTAGACGCAAACCCACTCGGCTAGTCCCAAACCCAATCGGCTAGACCCAAACCCACTCGGCTAGACCCAAACCCACTCGTCTAGACCCAAACCCACTCGGCTAGACCCAAACCCACTCGGCTACACACAAACCCACTCGGCTACACCCAAACCCACTCGGCTACACCCAAACCCACTCGGCTAGACCCAAACCCACTCGGCTACACCCAAACCCACTCGGCTACACACAAACCCACTCGGCTACACCCAAACCCACTCGGCTACACCCAAACCCACTCGGCTAGACCCAAACCCACTCCGCTGGACCCAAACCTATTCGGCTAGACCCAAAACCACTCGGCTAGATCCAAACCCATTCGGCTAGACGCAAACCCACTCCGCTAGACCTAAACCCACTGGGCTAGACCCAACCCACTCGGCTAGACCCAAACCCACTCGGCTAGACCCAAACCCACTCCGCTAGAACCAAACCCGCTCTGCTACACCAAACCCACTCCGCTAGACCCAAACCCACTCCGCTAGAATCAAACCCACTCCGCTAGACGCAAACCCACTCGGCTAGTCCCAAACCCACTCGGCTAGACCAAAACCCACTCGGCTAGACCCAAACCCACTCGGCGAGACCCAAACCCACTCGGCTACACCCAAACCCACTCGGCAAGACCCAAACCCACTCGGCTACACCCAAACCTATTCGGCTAGACCCAAAACCACTCGGCTAGATACAAACCCATTTGGCTAGACGCAAACCCACTCCGCTACACCAAACCCACTCCGCTAGACCCAAACCCACTCCGCTAGACTCAAACCCTCCGCTAGACGCAAACCCACTCGGCTAGTCCCAAACCCAATCGGCTAGACCCAAACCCACTCGGCTAGACCCAAACCCACTTGTCTAGACCCAAACCCACTCGACAAGACCCAAACCCACTCGGCTAGACCCAAACCCACTCGGCTAGACACAAACGCACTGGGCTAGACCCAAACCCACTGGGCTAGACCCAAACCCACTCGGCTAGACCCATACCCACTCGGCTAGACCCAAACCCACTCGGCTAGACCCAAACCCACTCGGCTAGACCCAAACCCACTCGACTACACCCAAACCCATTCGGCTACACCCAAACCCACTCGGCTACACCCAAACCCACTCGGCTGCACACAAACCCACTCGGCTACACCCAAACCCACTCGGCTACACCCAAACCCACTCGGCTAGACCCAAACCCACTCCGCTAGACCCAAACCTATTCGGCTAGACCCAAAACCACTCGGCTAGATCCAAACCCATTCGGCTAGACGCAAACCCACTGGGCTAGACCCAACCCACTCGGCTAGACCCAAACCCACTCGGCTAGACCCAAACCCACTGGGCTAAACCCAAACCCACTCGGCTAGACCAAAACCCACTCGGCTAGACCCAAACCCACTCTGCTAGACCCAAACCCACTCCGCTACACCAAACCCACTCCGCTAGACCCAAACCCACTCCGCTAGACTCAAACCCACTCCGCTAGACGCAAACCCACTCGGCTAGTCCCAAACCCACTCGGCTAGACCCAAACCCACTCGGCTAGACCCAAACCCACTCGGCGAGACCAAAACCCACTCGGCTACACCCAAACCCACTCGGCAAGACCCAAACCCACTCGGCTACACCCAAACCCACTCGGCTAGACCTAAACCCACTCGGCTAGACCGAAAGCCACTCGGCTAGACTCAAACCCATTCGGCTAGACCCAAACCCACTCGGTTAGACCCAAACCCACTCGGCTAGACCCAAACCCACTCGGCTGGACCCAAACCCACTTGGCTAGACCCAATCCCACTCGGCTAGACCCAAACCCACTCGGCTGGACCCAAACCCACTCGTCTAGACCCAAACCCACTGGGCTAGACCCAAACCCTCTCGGCTAGACCCAAACCCACTCGGCTAGACCCAAACCCACTCTGCTAGACCCAAACCCACTCCGCTAGACCCAAACCCACTCCGCTAGACTCAAACCCACTCCGCTAGACGCAAACCTACTCGGCTAGTCCCAAACCCACTCGGCTAGACCCAAACCCACTCGGCTAGACCCAAACCCATTCGTCTAGACCAAACCCACTCGGCTAGACCCAACCCCACTCGACAAGACCCAAACCCACTCGGCTAGACCCAAACCCACTCAGCTAGACCCAAATCCACTGGGCTAGACCCAAACCCACTGGGCTAGACCCAAACCCACTCGGCTAGACCCAAACCCACTCGGCTAGACCCAAACCCACTCGGCTAGACCCAAACCCACTCGGCTAGACCAAAACCCACTCGGCTACACCCAAACCCATTTGGCTACACCCAAACCCACTCGGCTACACCCAAACCCACTCGGCTGCACACAAACCCACTCGGCTACACCCAAACCCACTCGGCTACACCCAAACCCACTCGGCTAGACCCAAACCCACTCCGCTGGACCCAAACCTATTCGGCTAGACCCAAAACCACTCGGCTAGATCCAAACCCATTCGGCTAGACGCAAACCCACTCCGCTAGACCTAAACCCACTCCGCTAGACGCAAACCCACTCGGCTAGTCCCAATCCCACTCGGCTAGACCCAAACGCACTCGGCGAGACCCAAACCCACTCGGCTACACCCAAACCCACTCGGCAAGACCCAAACCCACTCGGCTACACCCAAACCCACTCGGCTAGACCTAAACCCACTCGGCTAGACCCAAACCCACTCGGCTAGACCCAAACGCACTTGGCTAGACCCAAACCCACTCGGTTAGACCCAAACCCACTCGGCTAGACCCAAACCCACTCGGCTGGACCCAAACCCACTCGGCTAGACCCAATCCCACTCGGCTAGACCCAAACCCACACGGCTGGACCCAAACCCACTCGGCTAGACCCAAACCCACTCGGCTACACCCAAACCCACTCGGCTAGACCCAAACCCACTCCGCTAGACCCAAACCTATTCGGCTAGACCCAAAACCACTCGGCTAGATACAAACCCATTCGGCTAGACGCAAACCCACTCCGCTACACCAAACCCACTCCGCTAGACCCAAACCCACTCCGCCAGACTCAAACCCTCCGCTAGATGCAAACCCACTCGGCTAGTCCCAAACCCAATCGGCTAGACCCAAACCCACTCGGCTAGACCCAAACCCACTCGTCTAGACCCAAACCCACTCGGCTAGACCCAAACCCACTCGGCTAGACACAAACCCACTCGGCTAGACCCAAAACCACTCGGCTAGACCCAAACCCACTCGGCAAGACCCAAACCCACTCGGCTAGACCCAAACCCACTCGGCTAGAACCAAACCCACTCGGCTACACACAAACCCACTCGGCTACACCCAAACCCACTCGGCTACACCCAAACCCACTCGGCTAGACCCAAACCCACTCCGCTAGACCAAAACCTATTCGGCTAGACCCAAAACCACTCGGCTAGAACCAAACCCATTCGGCTACACCCAAACCCACTCGGCTACACCCAAACCCACTCGGCTGCACACAAACCCACTCGGCTACACCCAAACCCACTCGGCTACACCCAAACCCACTCGGCTAGACCCAAACCCACTCCGCTAGACCCAAACCTATTCGGCTAGACCCAAAACCACTCGGCTAGATCCAAACCCATTCGGCTAGACGCAAACCCACTGGGCTAGACCCAACCCACTCGGCTAGACCCAAACCCACTCGGCTAGACCCAAACCCACTGGGCTAAACCCAAACCCACTCGGCTAGACCAAAACCCACTCGGCTAGACCCAAACCCACTCTGCTAGACCCAAACCCACTCCGCTACACCAAACCCACTCCGCTAGACCCAAACCCACTCCGCTAGACTCAAACCCACTCCGCTAGACGCAAACCCACTCGGCTAGTCCCAAACCCACTCGGCTAGACCCAAACCCACTCGGCTAGACCCAAACCCACTCGGCGAGACCAAAACCCACTCGGCTACACCCAAACCCACTCGGCAAGACCCAAACCCACTCGGCTACACCCAAACCCACTCGGCTAGACCTAAACCCACTCGGCTAGACCGAAAGCCACTCGGCTAGACTCAAACCCATTCGGCTAGACCCAAACCCACTCGGTTAGACCCAAACCCACTCGGCTAGACCCAAACCCACTCGGCTGGACCCAAACCCACTTGGCTAGACCCAATCCCACTCGGCTAGACCCAAACCCACTCGGCTGGACCCAAACCCACTCGTCTAGACCCAAACCCACTGGGCTAGACCCAAACCCTCTCGGCTAGACCCAAACCCACTCGGCTAGACCCAAACCCACTCTGCTAGACCCAAACCCACTCCGCTAGACCCAAACCCACTCCGCTAGACTCAAACCCACTCCGCTAGACGCAAACCTACTCGGCTAGTCCCAAACCCACTCGGCTAGACCCAAACCCACTCGGCTAGACCCAAACCCATTCGTCTAGACCAAACCCACTCGGCTAGACCCAACCCCACTCGACAAGACCCAAACCCACTCGGCTAGACCCAAACCCACTCAGCTAGACCCAAATCCACTGGGCTAGACCCAAACCCACTGGGCTAGACCCAAACCCACTCGGCTAGACCCAAACCCACTCGGCTAGACCCAAACCCACTCGGCTAGACCCAAACCCACTCGGCTAGACCAAAACCCACTCGGCTACACCCAAACCCATTTGGCTACACCCAAACCCACTCGGCTACACCCAAACCCACTCGGCTGCACACAAACCCACTCGGCTACACCCAAACCCACTCGGCTACACCCAAACCCACTCGGCTAGACCCAAACCCACTCCGCTGGACCCAAACCTATTCGGCTAGACCCAAAACCACTCGGCTAGATCCAAACCCATTCGGCTAGACGCAAACCCACTCCGCTAGACCTAAACCCACTCCGCTAGACGCAAACCCACTCGGCTAGTCCCAATCCCACTCGGCTAGACCCAAACGCACTCGGCGAGACCCAAACCCACTCGGCTACACCCAAACCCACTCGGCAAGACCCAAACCCACTCGGCTACACCCAAACCCACTCGGCTAGACCTAAACCCACTCGGCTAGACCCAAACCCACTCGGCTAGACCCAAACGCACTTGGCTAGACCCAAACCCACTCGGTTAGACCCAAACCCACTCGGCTAGACCCAAACCCACTCGGCTGGACCCAAACCCACTCGGCTAGACCCAATCCCACTCGGCTAGACCCAAACCCACACGGCTGGACCCAAACCCACTCGGCTAGACCCAAACCCACTCGGCTACACCCAAACCCACTCGGCTAGACCCAAACCCACTCCGCTAGACCCAAACCTATTCGGCTAGACCCAAAACCACTCGGCTAGATACAAACCCATTCGGCTAGACGCAAACCCACTCCGCTACACCAAACCCACTCCGCTAGACCCAAACCCACTCCGCCAGACTCAAACCCTCCGCTAGATGCAAACCCACTCGGCTAGTCCCAAACCCAATCGGCTAGACCCAAACCCACTCGGCTAGACCCAAACCCACTCGTCTAGACCCAAACCCACTCGGCTAGACCCAAACCCACTCGGCTAGACACAAACCCACTCGGCTAGACCCAAAACCACTCGGCTAGACCCAAACCCACTCGGCAAGACCCAAACCCACTCGGCTAGACCCAAACCCACTCGGCTAGAACCAAACCCACTCGGCTACACACAAACCCACTCGGCTACACCCAAACCCACTCGGCTACACCCAAACCCACTCGGCTAGACCCAAACCCACTCCGCTAGACCAAAACCTATTCGGCTAGACCCAAAACCACTCGGCTAGAACCAAACCCATTCGGCTAGACGCAAACCCAATCGGCTAGACCCAAACCCACTCCGCTAGACCCAAACCCACTCCGCTACACCAAACCCACTCCGCTAGACCCAAACCCACTCCGCTATACTCAAACCCACTCCGCTAGACGCAAACCCACTCGGCTAGTCCCAAACCCACTCGGCTAGACCCAAACCCACTCGGCTAGACCCAAACAAACTCGGCTAGACCCAAACCCACTCGGCTAGACCCAAACCCACTCGGCTAGACCCAAACCCACTTGGCTAGACCCAAACCCACTCGGCTAGACCCAAACCAACTCGGCTAGACCCAAACCCACTCGGCTACACCCAAACCCACTCGGCTACACCCAAACCCACTCGGCTACACCCAAAGCCACTCGGCTACACACAAACGCACTCGGCTACACCCAAACCCACTCGGCTACACCCAAACCCACTCGGCTAGACACAAACCCACTCCGCTAGACTCAAACCCACTCCGCTAGACGCAAACCCACTC
Source organism: Raja brachyura (assembly GCA_963514005.1). The sequence goes on from OY740823.1 coordinate 10,124,117, forward strand.
GGCTGGTCCCAAACCCACTCGGCTAGACCCAAACCCACTCGGCTAGACCCAAACCCACTCGGCGAGACCCAAACCCACTCGGCGACACCCAAACCCACTCGACAAGACCCAAACCCACTCGGCTAGACCCAAACCCACTCGCCTAGACCCAAACCCACTCGGCTAGACACAAACCCACTCGGCTAGACCCAAACCCACTAGGCTAGACCCAAACCCACTCGGCTAGACCCAAACCCACTCGGCTAGACCCAAACCAACTCGGCTAGACCCAAACCCACTCGGCTACACCCAAACCCACTCGGCTACACCCAAACCCACTCGGCTACACCCAAAGCCACTCGGCTACACACAAACCCACTCGGCTACACCCAAACCCACTCGGCTACACCCAAACCCACTCGGCTAGACACAAACCCACTCCGCTAGACTCAAACCCACTCCGCTTGACGCAAACCCACTCGGCTGGTCCCAAACCCACTCGGCTAGACCCAAACCCACTCGGCTAGACCCAAACCCACTCGGCGAGACCCAAACCCACTCGGCGACACCCAAACCCACTCGACAAGACCCAAACCCACTCGGCTAGACCCAAACCCACTCGGCTAGACCCAAACCCACTGGGCTAGACCCAAACCCACTCGGCTAGACCCAAACCCACTCGGCTAGACCCAAACCCACTCGGCTAGACCCAAACCCACTCGGCTAGACCCAAACCCACTCGGCTACACCCAAAGTCACTCGGCTACACACAAACCCACTCGGCTACACCCAAACCCACTCGGCTACACCCAAACCCACTCGGCTAGACCCAAACCCACTCCGCTAGACCCAACCCTATTCGGCTAGACCCAAAACCACTCGGCCAGATCCAAACCCATTCGGCTAGATGCAAACCCACTCCGCTAGACCCAAACCCACTGGGCTAGACCCAACCCACTCGGCTAGACCCAAACCCACTCGGCTAGACCCAAACCCACTCTGCTAGACCCAAACCCACTCCGCTACACCAAACCCACTCCGCTAGACCCAAACCCACTCCGCTAGACTCAAACCCATTCCGCTAGACGCAAACCCACTCGGCTAGTCCCAAACCCACACGGCTAGACCCATACCCACTCGGCTAGACCCAAACCCACTCGGCGAAAGCCAAACCCACTCGGCTGCACCCAAACCCACTCAGCAAGACCCAATCCCACTCGGCTACACCCAAACCCACTCGGCTGACCTAAACCCACTCGGCTACAACCAAACCCCCTCGGCTAGACCCAAACCCACTGGGCTAGACCCAAACCCACTCGGCTAGACCGAAACCCACTCGGCTAGACCCAAACCCACTCTGCTAGACCCAACCCCACTCCGCTCCACCAAACCCACTTCGCTAGACCCAAACCCACTCCGCTAGACTCAAACCCACTCCGCTAGACGCAAACCCACTCGGCCAGTCCCAAACCCACTCGGTTAGACCCAAACCCACTCGGCTAGACCCAAACCCACTCGGCGAGACCCAAACCCACTCGGCTACACCCAAACCCGCTCGGCTACACCCAAACCCACTCGGCTAGACGTAAACCCACTCGGCTAGACCCAAACCCACTCAGCTAGACTCAAACCCACTCGGCTAGACCCAAACCCACTCGGTTAGACGCAAACCCACTCGGCTAGACCCAAACCCACTCGGCTGGACCCAAACCCACTTGGCTAGACCCAATCCCACTCGGCTAGACCCAAACCCACTCGGCTGGACCCAAACCCACTCGTCTAGACCCAAACCCACTGGGCTAGACCCAAACCCACTCGGCTAGACCCAAACCCACTCGGCTAGACCCAAACCCACTCGGCTAGACCCAAACCCACTCCGCTAGACCCAAACCCACTCCGCTAGACCCAAACCCACTCCGCTAGACTCAAACCCACTCCGCTAGATGCAAACCTACTCAGCTAGTCCCAAACCCACTCGGCTAGACCCAAACCCACTCGGCTAGACCCAAACCCATTCGTCTAGACCAAACCCACTCGGCTAGACCCAAACCCACTCGACAAGACCCAAACCCACTCGGCTAGACCCAAACCCACTCGGCTAGACCCAAACCCACTCGGCTACACCCAAACCCACTCGGCTAGACCCAAACCCACTCGGCTAGACCCAAACCCACTCGGCTAGACCCAAACCCACTCGGCTAGACCCAAACCCACTCGGCTAGACCCAAACCCACTCGGCTACACCCAAACCCATTTGGCTACACCCAAACCCACTCGGCTACACCCAAACCCACTCGGCTACACACAAACCCACTCGGCTACACCCAAACCCACTCGGCTACACCCAAACCCACTCGGCTAGACCCAAACCCACTCCGCTGGACCCAAACCTATTCGGCTAGACCCAAAACCACTCGGCTAGATCCAAACCCATTCGGCTAGACGCAAACCCACTCCGCTAGACCTAAACCCACTGGGCTAGACCCAACCCACTCGGCTAGACCCAAACCCACTCGGCTAGACCCAAACCCACTCCGCTAGACCCAAACCCGCTCTGCTACACCAAACCCACTCCGCTAGACCCAAACCCACTCGTCTAGACCCAAACCCGCTCGGCTGGACCCAAACCCACTCGGCTAGACCCAATCCCACTCGGCTAGACCCAAACCCACTCGGCTAGACCCAAACCCACTCGGCGAGACCCAAACCCACTCGGCTACACCCAAACCCACTCGGCTAGACCTAAACCCACTCGGCTAGACCCAAACCCACTCGGTTAGACCAAAACCCACTCGGCTACACCCAAACCCGCTCGGCTACACCCAAACCCACTCGGCTACACCCAAACCCACTCGGCTAGACCCAAACCCACTCCGCTAGACCCAAACCTATTCGGCTAGACCCAAAACCACTCGGCTAGATCCAAACCCATTCGGCTAGACGCAAACCCACTCCGCTAGACCTAAACCCACTGGGCTAGACCCAACCCACTCGGCTAGACCTAAACCCACTCGGCTGGACCCAAACCCACTCCGCTAGACCCAAACCCGCTCCGCTACACCAAACCCACTCCGCTAGACCCAAACCCACTCCGCTAGACTCAAACGCACTCCGCTAGACGCAAACCCACTCGGCTAGTCCCAAACCCACTCGGCTAGACCCAAACCCACTCGGCTAGACCCAAACCCACTCGGCTAGACCCAAACCCACTCGGCTACACCCAAACCCACTCGGCAAGACCCAAACCCACTCGGCTACACCCAAACCCACTCGGCTAGACCTAAACCCACTCGGCTAGACCCAAACCCACTCGGCTAGACCCAAACCCACTCGCCTAGACCCAAACCCACTCGGTTAGACACAAACCCACTCGGCTAGACCCAAACCCACTCGGCTGGACCCAAACCCACTCGGCTAGACCCAATCCCACTCGGCTAGACCCAAACCCACACGGCTGGACCCAAACCCACTCGGCTAGACCCAAACCCACTCGGCTACACCCAAACCCACTCGGCTACACCCAAACCCACTCGGCTAGACCCAAACCCACTCCGCTAGACCCAAACCTATTCGGCTAGACCCAAAACCACTCGGCTAGATACAAACCCATTCAGCTAGACGCAAACCCACTCCGCTACACCAAACCCACTCCGCTAGACCCAAACCCACTCCGCTAGACTCAAACCCTCCGCTAGACGCAAACCCACTCGGCTAGTCCCAAACCCAATCGGCTAGACCCAAACCCACTCGGCTAGACCCAAACCCACTCGGCGAGACCCAAACCCACTCGGCGACACCCAAACCCACTCGACAAGACCCAAACCCACTCGGCTAGACCCAAACCCACTCGGCTAGACCCAAACCCACTGGGCTAGACCCAAACCCACTCGGCTAGACCCAAACCCACTCGGCTAGACCCAAACCCACTCGGCTAGACCCAAACCCACTCGGCTAGACCCAAACCCACTCGGCTACACCCAAAGTCACTCGGCTACACACAAACCCACTCGGCTACACCCAAACCCACTCGGCTACACCCAAACCCACTCGGCTAGACCCAAACCCACTCCGCTAGACCCAACCCTATTCGGCTAGACCCAAAACCACTCGGCCAGATCCAAACCCATTCGGCTAGATGCAAACCCACTCCGCTAGACCCAAACCCACTGGGCTAGACCCAACCCACTCGGCTAGACCCAAACCCACTCGGCTAGACCCAAACCCACTCTGCTAGACCCAAACCCACTCCGCTACACCAAACCCACTCCGCTAGACCCAAACCCACTCCGCTAGACTCAAACCCATTCCGCTAGACGCAAACCCACTCGGCTAGTCCCAAACCCACACGGCTAGACCCATACCCACTCGGCTAGACCCAAACCCACTCGGCGAAAGCCAAACCCACTCGGCTGCACCCAAACCCACTCAGCAAGACCCAATCCCACTCGGCTACACCCAAACCCACTCGGCTGACCTAAACCCACTCGGCTACAACCAAACCCCCTCGGCTAGACCCAAACCCACTGGGCTAGACCCAAACCCACTCGGCTAGACCGAAACCCACTCGGCTAGACCCAAACCCACTCTGCTAGACCCAACCCCACTCCGCTCCACCAAACCCACTTCGCTAGACCCAAACCCACTCCGCTAGACTCAAACCCACTCCGCTAGACGCAAACCCACTCGGCCAGTCCCAAACCCACTCGGTTAGACCCAAACCCACTCGGCTAGACCCAAACCCACTCGGCGAGACCCAAACCCACTCGGCTACACCCAAACCCGCTCGGCTACACCCAAACCCACTCGGCTAGACGTAAACCCACTCGGCTAGACCCAAACCCACTCAGCTAGACTCAAACCCACTCGGCTAGACCCAAACCCACTCGGTTAGACGCAAACCCACTCGGCTAGACCCAAACCCACTCGGCTGGACCCAAACCCACTTGGCTAGACCCAATCCCACTCGGCTAGACCCAAACCCACTCGGCTGGACCCAAACCCACTCGTCTAGACCCAAACCCACTGGGCTAGACCCAAACCCACTCGGCTAGACCCAAACCCACTCGGCTAGACCCAAACCCACTCGGCTAGACCCAAACCCACTCCGCTAGACCCAAACCCACTCCGCTAGACCCAAACCCACTCCGCTAGACTCAAACCCACTCCGCTAGATGCAAACCTACTCAGCTAGTCCCAAACCCACTCGGCTAGACCCAAACCCACTCGGCTAGACCCAAACCCATTCGTCTAGACCAAACCCACTCGGCTAGACCCAAACCCACTCGACAAGACCCAAACCCACTCGGCTAGACCCAAACCCACTCGGCTAGACCCAAACCCACTCGGCTACACCCAAACCCACTCGGCTAGACCCAAACCCACTCGGCTAGACCCAAACCCACTCGGCTAGACCCAAACCCACTCGGCTAGACCCAAACCCACTCGGCTAGACCCAAACCCACTCGGCTACACCCAAACCCATTTGGCTACACCCAAACCCACTCGGCTACACCCAAACCCACTCGGCTACACACAAACCCACTCGGCTACACCCAAACCCACTCGGCTACACCCAAACCCACTCGGCTAGACCCAAACCCACTCCGCTGGACCCAAACCTATTCGGCTAGACCCAAAACCACTCGGCTAGATCCAAACCCATTCGGCTAGACGCAAACCCACTCCGCTAGACCTAAACCCACTGGGCTAGACCCAACCCACTCGGCTAGACCCAAACCCACTCGGCTAGACCCAAACCCACTCCGCTAGACCCAAACCCGCTCTGCTACACCAAACCCACTCCGCTAGACCCAAACCCACTCGTCTAGACCCAAACCCGCTCGGCTGGACCCAAACCCACTCGGCTAGACCCAATCCCACTCGGCTAGACCCAAACCCACTCGGCTAGACCCAAACCCACTCGGCGAGACCCAAACCCACTCGGCTACACCCAAACCCACTCGGCTAGACCTAAACCCACTCGGCTAGACCCAAACCCACTCGGTTAGACCAAAACCCACTCGGCTACACCCAAACCCGCTCGGCTACACCCAAACCCACTCGGCTACACCCAAACCCACTCGGCTAGACCCAAACCCACTCCGCTAGACCCAAACCTATTCGGCTAGACCCAAAACCACTCGGCTAGATCCAAACCCATTCGGCTAGACGCAAACCCACTCCGCTAGACCTAAACCCACTGGGCTAGACCCAACCCACTCGGCTAGACCTAAACCCACTCGGCTGGACCCAAACCCACTCCGCTAGACCCAAACCCGCTCCGCTACACCAAACCCACTCCGCTAGACCCAAACCCACTCCGCTAGACTCAAACGCACTCCGCTAGACGCAAACCCACTCGGCTAGTCCCAAACCCACTCGGCTAGACCCAAACCCACTCGGCTAGACCCAAACCCACTCGGCTAGACCCAAACCCACTCGGCTACACCCAAACCCACTCGGCAAGACCCAAACCCACTCGGCTACACCCAAACCCACTCGGCTAGACCTAAACCCACTCGGCTAGACCCAAACCCACTCGGCTAGACCCAAACCCACTCGCCTAGACCCAAACCCACTCGGTTAGACACAAACCCACTCGGCTAGACCCAAACCCACTCGGCTGGACCCAAACCCACTCGGCTAGACCCAATCCCACTCGGCTAGACCCAAACCCACACGGCTGGACCCAAACCCACTCGGCTAGACCCAAACCCACTCGGCTACACCCAAACCCACTCGGCTACACCCAAACCCACTCGGCTAGACCCAAACCCACTCCGCTAGACCCAAACCTATTCGGCTAGACCCAAAACCACTCGGCTAGATACAAACCCATTCAGCTAGACGCAAACCCACTCCGCTACACCAAACCCACTCCGCTAGACCCAAACCCACTCCGCTAGACTCAAACCCTCCGCTAGACGCAAACCCACTCGGCTAGTCCCAAACCCAATCGGCTAGACCCAAACCCACTCGGCTAGACCCAAACCCAATCGTCTAGACCCAAACCCAATTGGCTAGACCCAAACCCACTCGGCTAGACACAAACCCACTCGGCTGGACCCAAAACCACTCGGCTAGACCCAAACCCACTCGGCATGACCCAAACCCACTCGGCAAGACCCAAACCCATTCGGCTAGACCCAAACCCACTCGGCTACACCCAAAGTCACTCGGCTACACACAAACCCACTCGGCTACACCCAAACCCACTCGGCTACACCCAAACCCACTCGGCTAGACCCAAACCCACTCCGCTAGACCCAACCCTATTCGGCTAGACCCAAAACCACTCGGCCAGATCCAAACCCATTCGGCTAGATGCAAACCCACTCCGCTAGACCCAAACCCACTGGGCTAGACCCAACCCACTCGGCTAGACCCAAACCCACTCGGCTAGACCCAAACCCACTCTGCTAGACCCAAACCCACTCCGCTACACCAAACCCACTCCGCTAGACCCAAACCCACTCCGCTAGACTCAAACCCATTCCGCTAGACGCAAACCCACTCGGCTAGTCCCAAACCCACACGGCTAGACCCATACCCACTCGGCTAGACCCAAACCCACTCGGCGAAAGCCAAACCCACTCGGCTGCACCCAAACCCACTCAGCAAGACCCAATCCCACTCGGCTACACCCAAACCCACTCGGCTGACCTAAACCCACTCGGCTACAACCAAACCCCCTCGGCTAGACCCAAACCCACTGGGCTAGACCCAAACCCACTCGGCTAGACCGAAACCCACTCGGCTAGACCCAAACCCACTCTGCTAGACCCAACCCCACTCCGCTCCACCAAACCCACTTCGCTAGACCCAAACCCACTCCGCTAGACTCAAACCCACTCCGCTAGACGCAAACCCACTCGGCCAGTCCCAAACCCACTCGGTTAGACCCAAACCCACTCGGCTAGACCCAAACCCACTCGGCGAGACCCAAACCCACTCGGCTACACCCAAACCCGCTCGGCTACACCCAAACCCACTCGGCTAGACGTAAACCCACTCGGCTAGACCCAAACCCACTCAGCTAGACTCAAACCCACTCGGCTAGACCCAAACCCACTCGGTTAGACGCAAACCCACTCGGCTAGACCCAAACCCACTCGGCTGGACCCAAACCCACTTGGCTAGACCCAATCCCACTCGGCTAGACCCAAACCCACTCGGCTGGACCCAAACCCACTCGTCTAGACCCAAACCCACTGGGCTAGACCCAAACCCACTCGGCTAGACCCAAACCCACTCGGCTAGACCCAAACCCACTCGGCTAGACCCAAACCCACTCCGCTAGACCCAAACCCACTCCGCTAGACCCAAACCCACTCCGCTAGACTCAAACCCACTCCGCTAGATGCAAACCTACTCGGCTAGTCCCAAACCCACTCGGCTAGACCCAAACCCACTCGGCTAGACCCAAACCCATTCGTCTAGACCAAACCCACTCGGCTAGACCCAAACCCACTCGACAAGACCCAAACCCACTCGGCTAGACCCAAACCCACTCGGCTAGACCCAAACCCACTCGGCTACACCCAAACCCACTCGGCTAGACCCAAACCCACTCGGCTAGACCCAAACCCACTCGGCTAGACCCAAACCCACTCGGCTAGACCCAAACCCACTCGGCTAGACCCAAACCCACTCGGCTACACCCAAACCCATTTGGCTACACCCAAACCCACTCGGCTACACCCAAACCCACTCGGCTACACACAAACCCACTCGGCTACACCCAAACCCACTCGGCTACACCCAAACCCACTCGGCTAGACCCAAACCCACTCCGCTGGACCCAAACCTATTCGGCTAGACCCAAAACCACTCGGCTAGATCCAAACCCATTCGGCTAGACGCAAACCCACTCCGCTAGACCTAAACCCACTGGGCTAGACCCAACCCACTCGGCTAGACCCAAACCCACTCGGCTAGACCCAAACCCACTCCGCTAGACCCAAACCCGCTCTGCTACACCAAACCCACTCCGCTAGACCCAAACCCACTCGTCTAGACCCAAACCCGCTCGGCTGGACCCAAACCCACTCGGCTAGACCCAATCCCACTCGGCTAGGCCCAAACCCACTCGGCTAGACCCAAACCCACTCGGCGAGACCCAAACCCACTCGGCTACACCCAAACCCACTCGGCTAGACCTAAACCCACTCGGCTAGACCCAAACCCACTCGGTTAGACCAAAACCCACTCGGCTACACCCAAACCCGCTCGGCTACACCCAAACCCACTCGGCTACACCCAAACCCACTCGGCTAGACCCAAACCCACTCCGCTAGACCCAAACCTATTCGGCTAGACCCAAAACCACTCGGCTAGATCCAAACCCATTCGGCTAGACGCAAACCCACTCCGCTAGACCTAAACCCACTGGGCTAGACCCAACCCACTCGGCTAGACCTAAACCCACTCGGCTGGACCCAAACCCACTCCGCTAGACCCAAACCCGCTCCGCTACACCAAACCCACTCCGCTAGACCCAAACCCACTCCGCTAGACTCAAACGCACTCCGCTAGACGCAAACCCACTCGGCTAGTCCCAAACCCACTCGGCTAGACCCAAACCCACTCGGCTAGACCCAAACCCACTCGGCTAGACCCAAACCCACTCGGCTACACCCAAACCCACTCGGCAAGACCCAAACCCACTCGGCTACACCCAAACCCACTCGGCTAGACCTAAACCCACTCGGCTAGACCCAAACCCACTCGGCTAGACCCAAACCCACTCGCCTAGACCCAAACCCACTCGGTTAGACACAAACCCACTCGGCTAGACCCAAACCCACTCGGCTGGACCCAAACCCACTCGGCTAGACCCAGTCCCACTCGGCTAGACCCAAACCCACACGGCTGGACCCAAACCCACTCGGCTAGACCCAAACCCACTCGGCTACACCCAAACCCACTCGGCTACACCCAAACCCACTCGGCTAGACCCAAACCCACTCCGCTAGACCCAAACCTATTCGGCTAGACCCAAAACCACTCGGCTAGATACAAACCCATTCAGCTAGACGCAAACCCACTCCGCTACACCAAACCCACTCCGCTAGACCCAAACCCACTCCGCTAGACTCAAACCCTCCGCTAGACGCAAACCCACTCGGCTAGTCCCAAACCCAATCGGCTAGACCCAAACCCACTCGGCTAGACCCAAACCCAATCGTCTAGACCCAAACCCAATTGGCTAGACCCAAACCCACTCGGCTAGACACAAACCCACTCGGCTGGACCCAAAACCACTCGGCTAGACCCAAACCCACTCGGCATGACCCAAACCCACTCGGCAAGACCCAAACCCATTCGGCTAGACCCAAACCCACTCGGCTACACACAAACCCACTCGGCTACACCCAAACCCACTCGGCTACACCCAAACCCACTGGGCTAGACCCAAACCCACTCCGCTAGACCAAAACCTATTCGGCTAGACCCAAAACCACTCGGCTAGATCCAAACCCATTCGGCTAGACGCAAACCCACTCCGCTAGACCTAAACCCACTGGGCTAGACCCAACCCACTCGGCTAGACCCAAACCCACTCGGCTAGACCCAAACCCACTCCGCTAGACCCAAACCCACTCCGCTACACCAAACCCACTCCGCTAGACCCAAACCCACTCCGCTAGACTCAAACCCACTCCGCTAGACGCAAACCCACTCGGCGAGACCCAAACCCACTCGGCTACACCCAAACCCACTTGGTTAGACCCAAGCCCACTCGGCTTGACCCAAACCCACTCGGCTGGACCCAAACCCACTCGGCTAGACCCAATCCCACTCGGCTAGACCCAAACCCACACGGCTGGACCCAAACCCACTCGGCTAGACCCAAACCCATTCGGCTACACCCAAACCCACTCGGCTAGACCCAAACCCACTCCGCTAGACCCAAACCTATTCGGCTAGACCCAAAACCACTCGGCTAGATCCAAACCCATTCGGCTAGACGCAAACCCACTCCGCTACACCAAACCCACTCCGCTCGACCGAAACCCACTCCGCTAGACTCAAACCCACACCGCTAGACGAAAAGCCACTCGGCTAGTCCCAACCCCACTCGGCTAGACCCAAACCCACTCGGCTCAACCAAACCCACTCGTCTAGACCCAAACCCACTCGGCTAGACCCAAACCCACTCGGCTAGACCCAAACCCACTCGGCTAGACCCAAACCCACTCGGCTAGACCCAAAACCACTCGACTAGATACAAACCCACTCGGCTACACCCAAACCCACTCGGCTACACCCAAACCCACTCGGCTAGACCCAAACCCACTCCGCTAGACCCAAACCTATTCTGCTAGACCCAAAACCACTCGGCTGGATCCAAACCCATTCGGCTAGACCCAAACCCACTCGTCTAGACCCGAACCCACTCGGCTAGACCCAAACCCACTCGGCTAGACCCAAACCCACTCCGCTACACCAAACCCACTCCGCTAGACCCAACCCACTCCGGTAGACTCAAACCCACTCCACTAGACGCAAACCCACTCGGCTAGACCCAAACCCACTCGGCTAGACCCAAACCCACTCGGCGAGACCCAAACCCACTCGGCTACACCCAAACCCACTCGGCTACACCCAAACCCACTCGGCTAGACCCAAACCCACTCCGCTAGACCCAACCCTATTCGGCTAGACCCAAAACCACTCGGCCAGATCCAAACCCATTCGGCTAGATGCAAACCCACTCCGCTAGACCCAAACCCACTGGGCTAGACCCAACCCACTCGGCTAGACCCAAACCCACTCGGCTAGACCCAAACCCACTCTGCTAGACCCAAACCCACTCCGCTACACCAAACCCACTCCGCTAGACCCAAACCCACTCCGCTAGACTCAAACCCACTCCGCTAGACCCAAACCCACTCGGTTAGACACAAACCCACTCGGCTAGACCCAAACCCACTCGGCTGGACCCAAACCCACTCGGCTAGACCTAATCCCACTCGGCTAGACCCAAACCCACACGGCTGGACCCAAACCCACTCGGCTAGACCCAAACCCACTCGGCTACACCCAAACCCACTCGGCTACACCCAAACCCACTCGGCTAGACCCAAACCCACTCCGCTAGACCCAAACCTATTCGGCTAGACCCAAAACCACTCGGCTAGATACAAACCCATTCAGCTAGACGCAAACCCACTCCGCTACACCAAACCCACTCCGCTAGACCCAAACCCACTCCGCTAGACTCAAACCCTCCGCTAGACGCAAACCCACTCGGCTAGTCCCAAACCCAATCGGCTAGACCCAAACCCACTCGGCTAGACCCAAACCCAATCGTCTAGACCCAAACCCAATCGGCTAGACCCAAACCCACTCGGCTAGACACAAACCCACTCGGCTGGACCCAAAACCACTCGGCTAGACCCAAACCCACTCGGCATGACCCAAACCCACTCGGCAAGACCCAAACCCATTCGGCTAGACCCAAACCCACTCGGCTACACACAATCCCACTCGGCTACACCCAAACCCACTCGGCTACACCCAAACCCACTGGGCTAGACCCAAACCCACTCCGCTAGACCAAAACCTATTCGGCTAGACCCAAAACCACTCGGCTAGATCCAAACCCATTCGGCTAGACGCAAACCCACTCCGCTAGACCTAAACCCACTGGGCTAGACCCAACCCACTCGGCTAGACCCAAACCCACTCGGCTAGACCCAAACCCACTCCGCTAGACCCAAACCCACTCCGCTACACCAAACCCACTCCGCTAGACCCAAACCCACTCCGCTAGACTCAAACCCACTCCGCTAGACGCAAACCCACTCGGCGAGACCCAAACCCACTCGGCTACACCCAAACCCACTTGGTTAGACCCAAGCCCACTCGGCTTGACCCAAACCCACTCGGCTGGACCCAAACCCACTCGGCTAGACCCAATCCCACTCGGCTAGACCCAAACCCACACGGCTGGACCCAAACCCACTCGGCTAGACCCAAACCCATTCGGCTACACCCAAACCCACTCGGCTAGACCCAAACCCACTCCGCTAGACCCAAACCTATTCGGCTAGACCCAAAACCACTCGGCTAGATCCAAACCCATTCGGCTAGACGCAAACCCACTCCGCTACACCAAACCCACTCCGCTCGACCGAAACCCACTCCGCTAGACTCAAACCCACACCGCTAGACGAAAAGCCACTCGGCTAGTCCCAACCCCACTCGGCTAGACCCAAACCCACTCGGCTCAACCAAACCCACTCGTCTAGACCCAAACCCACTCGGCTAGACCCAAACCCACTCGGCTAGACCCAAACCCACTCGGCTAGACCCAAACCCACTCGGCTAGACCCAAACCCACTCGGCTAGACCCAAACCCACTCGGCTAGACCCAAAACCACTCGACTAGATACAAACCCACTCGGCTACACCCAAACCCACTCGGCTACACCCAAACCCACTCGGCTAGACCCAAACCCACTCCGCTAGACCCAAACCTATTCTGCTAGACCCAAAACCACTCGGCTGGATCCAAACCCATTCGGCTAGACCCAAACCCACTCGTCTAGACCCGAACCCACTCGGCTAGACCCAAACCCACTCGGCTAGACCCAAACCCACTCCGCTACACCAAACCCACTCCGCTAGACCCAACCCACTCCGGTAGACTCAAACCCACTCCACTAGACGCAAACCCACTCGGCTAGACCCAAACCCACTCGGCTAGACCCAAACCCACTCGGCGAGACCCAAACCCACTCGGCTACACCCAAACCCACTCGGCTACACCCAAACCCACTCGGCTAGACCCAAACCCACTCCGCTAGACCCAACCCTATTCGGCTAGACCCAAAACCACTCGGCCAGATCCAAACCCATTCGGCTAGATGCAAACCCACTCCGCTAGACCCAAACCCACTGGGCTAGACCCAACCCACTCGGCTAGACCCAAACCCACTCGGCTAGACCCAAACCCACTCTGCTAGACCCAAACCCACTCCGCTACACCAAACCCACTCCGCTAGACCCAAACCCACTCCGCTAGACTCAAACCCACTCCGCTAGACGCAAACCCACTCGGCTAGACCCAAACCCACACGGCTAGACCCATACCCACTCGGCTAGACCCAAACCCACTCGGCGAAAGCCAAACCCACTCGGCTGCACCCAAACCCACTCGGCAAGACCCAAACCCACTCGGCTACACCCAAACCCACTCGGCTGACCTAAACCCACTCGGCTACACCCAAACCCACTCGGCTAGACCCAAACCCACTGGGCTAGACCCAAACCCACTCGGCTAGACCAAAACCCACTCGGCTAGACCCAAACCCACTCTGCTAGACCCAAACCCACTCCGCTCCACCAAACCCACTCCGCTAGACCCAAACCCACTCCGCTAGACTCAAACCCACTCCGCTTGATGCAAACCCACTCGGCCAGTCCCAAACCCACTCGGTTAGACCCAAACCCACTCGGCTAGACCCAAACCCACTCGGCGAGACCCAAACCCACTCGGCTACACCCAAACCAACTCGGCTACACCCAAACCCACTCGGCTAGACGTAAACCCACTCGGCTAGACCCAAACCCACTCAGCTAGACTCAAACCCACTCGGCTAGACCCAAACCCACTCGGTTAGACCCAAACCCACTCGGCTAGACCCAAACCCAGTCGGCTGGACCCAAACCCACTTGGCTAGACCCAATCCCACTCGGCTAGACCCAAACCCACTCGGCTGGACCCAAACCCACTCGTCTAGACCCAAACCCACTGGGCTAGACCCAAACCCACTCGGCTAGACCCAAACCCACTCGGCTAGACCCAAACCCACTCCGCTAGACCCAAACCCACTCCGCTAGACCCAAACCCACTCCGCTAGACTCAAACCCACTCCGCTAGATGCAAACCTACTCGGCTAGTCCCAAACCCACTCGGCTAGACCCAAACCCACTCGGCTAGACCCAAACCCATTCGTCTAGACCAAACCCACTCGGCTAGACCCAAACCCACTCGACAAGACCCAAACCCACTCGGCTAGACCCAAACCCACTCGGCTAGACCCAAATCCACTGGGCTAGACCCAAACCCACTGGGCTGGACCTAAACCCACTCGGCTAGACCCAAACCCACTCGGCTAGACCCAAACCCACTCGGCTAGACCCAAACCCACTCGGCTAGACCCAAACCCACTCGGCTACACCCAAACCCACTCGGCTAGACCCAAACCCACTCGGCTAGACCCAAACCCACTCGGCTAGACCGAAACCCACTCGGCTAGACCCAAACCCACTCGGCTAGACCCAAACCCACTCGGCTACACCCAAACCCATTTGGCTACACCCAAACCCACTCGGCTACACCCAAACCCACTCGGCTACACACAAACCCACTCGGCTACACCCAAACCCACTCGGCTACACCCAAACCCACTCGGCTAGACCCAAACCCACTCCGCTGGACCCAAACCTATTCGGCTAGACCCAAAACCACTCGGCTAGATCCAAACCCATTCGGCTAGACGCAAACCCACTCCGCTAGACCTAAACCCACTGGGCTAGACCCAACCCACTCGGCTAGACCCAAACCCACTCGGCTAGACCCAAACCCACTCCGCTAGACCCAAACCCGCTCTGCTACACCAAACCCACTCCGCTAGACCCAAACCCACTCGTCTAGACCCAAACCCGCTCGGCTGGACCCAAACCCACTCGGCTAGACCCAATCCCACTCGGCTAGACCCAAACCCACTCGGCTAGACCCAAACCCACTCGGCGAGACCCAAACCCACTCGGCTACACCCAAACCCACTCGGCTAGACCTAAACCCACTCGGCTACACCCAAACCCACTCGGCTAGACCCAAACCCACTCGGCTAGACCCAAACCCACTCGGTTAGACCAAAACCCACTCGGCTACACCCAAACCCGCTCGGCTACACCCAAACCCACTCGGCTACACCCAAACCCACTCGGCTAGACCCAAACCCACTCCGCTAGACCCAAACCTATTCGGCTAGACCCAAAACCACTCGGCTAGATCCAAACCCATTCGGCTAGACGCAAACCCACTCCGCTAGACCTAAACCCACTGGGCTAGACCCAACCCACTCGGCTAGACCTAAACCCACTCCGCTAGACCCAAACCCACTCCGCTAGACTCAAACGCACTCCGCTAGACGCAAACCCACTCGGCTAGTCCCAAACCCACTCGGCTAGACCCAAACCCACTCGGCTAGACCCAAACCCACTCGGCTAGACCCAAACCCACTCGGCTACACCCAAACCCACTCGGCTAGACCTAAACCCACTCGGCTAGACCCAAACCCACTCGGCTAGACCCAAACCCACTCGCCTAGACCCAAACCCACTCGGTTAGACACAAACCCACTCGGCTAGACCCAAACCCACTCGGCTGGACCCAAACCCACTCGGCTAGACCCAATCCCACTCGGCCAGACCCAAACCCACACGGCTGGACCCAAACCCACTCGGCTAGACCCAAACCCACTCGGCTACACCCAAACCCACTCGGCTACACCCAAACCCACTCGGCTAGACCCAAACCCACTCCGTTAGACCCAAACCTATTCGGCTAGACCCAAACCACTCGGCTAGATACAAACCCATACAGCTAGACGCAAACCCACTCCGCTACACCAAACCCACTCCGCTAGACCCAAACCCACTCCGCTAGACTCAAACCCTCCGCTAGACGCAAACCCACTCGGCTAGTCCCAAACCCAATCGGCTAGACCCAAACCCACTCGGCTTGACCCAAACCCAATCGTCTAGACCCAAACCCAATCGGCTAGACCCAAACCCACTCGGCTAGACACAAACCCACTCGGCTGGACCCAAAACCACTCGGCTAGACCCAAACCCACTCGGCATGACCCAAACCCACTCGGCAAGACCCAAACCCATTCGGCTAGACCCAAACCCACTCGGCTACACACAAACCCACTCGGCTACACCCAAACCCACTCGGCTACACCCAAACCCACTGGGCTGGACCCAAACCCACTCCGCTAGACCAAAACCTATTCGGCTAGACCCAAAACCACTCGGCTAGATCCAAACCCATTCGGCTAGACGCAAACCCACTCCGCTAGACCTAAACCCACTGGGCTAGACCCAACCGACTCTGCTAGACCCAAACCCACTCGGCTAGACCCAAACCCACTCCGCTAGACCCAAACCCACTCCGCTACACCAAACCCACTCCGCTAGACCCAAACCCACTCCGCTAGACTCAAACCCATGCCGCTAGACGCAAACCCACTCGGCGAGACCCAAACCCACTCGGCTACACCCAAACCCACTTGGTTAGACCCAAGCCCACTCGGCTTGACCCAAACCCACTCGGCTGGACCCAAACCCACTCGGCTAGACCCAATCCCACTCGGCTAGACCCAAACCCACACGGCTGGACCCAAACCCACTCGGCTAGACCCAAACCCATTCGGCTACACCCAAACCCACTCGGCTAGACCCAAACCCACTCCGCTAGACCCAAACCTATTCGGCTAGACCCAAAACCACTCGGCTAGATCCAAACCCATTCGGCTAGACGCAAACCCACTCCGCTACACCAAACCCACTCCGCTAGACCGAAACCCACTCCGCTAGACTCAAACCCACACCGCTAGACGCAAAGCCACTCGGCTAGTCCCAACCCCACTCGGCTAGACCCAAACCCACTCGGCTCGACCCAAACCCACTCGTCTAGACCCAAACCCACTCGGCTAGACCCAAACCCACTCGGCTAGACCCAAACCCACTCGGCTAGACCCAAACCCACTCAGCTAGACCCAAACCCACTCGGCTAGACCCAAACCCACTCGGCTAGACCCAAACCCACTCGGCTAGACCCAAACCCACTCTGCTAGACCCAAACCCACTCGGCTAGACCCAAAACCACTCGACTAGATACAAACCCACTCGGCTACACCCAAACCCACTCGGCTACACCCAAACCCACTCGGCTAGACCCAAACCCACTCCGCTAGACCCAAACCTATTCTGCTAGACCCAAAACCACTCGGCTAGATCCAAACCCATTCGGCTAGACCCAAACCCACTCGTCTAGACCCGAACCCACTCGGCTAGACCCAAACCCACTCGGCTAGACCCAAACCCACTCCGCTACACCAAACCCACTCCGCTAGACCCAACCCACTCCGGTAGACTCAAACCCACTCCACTAGACGCAAACCCACTCGGCTAGACCCAAACCCACTCGGCTAGACCCAAACCCACTCGGCGAGACCCAAACCCACTCGGCTACACCCAAACCCACTGGGCTAGACCCAAACCCACTCCGCTAGACCAAAACCTATTCGGCTAAACCCAAAACCACTCGGCTAGATCCAAACCCATTTGGCTAGACGCAAACCCACTCCGCTAGACCTAAACCCACTGGGCTAGACCCAACCCACTCGGCTAGACCCAAACCCACTCGGCTAGACCCAAACCCACTCCGCTAGACCCAAACCCACTCCGCTGCACCAAACCCACTCCGCTAGACCCAAACCCACTCCGCTAGACTCAAACCCACTCCGCTAGACGCAAACCCACTCGGCGAGACCCAAACCCACTCGGCTACACCCAAACCCACTCGGCAAGACCCAAACCCACTCGGCCACACCCAAACCCACTCGGCTAGACCTAAACCCACTGGGCTAGACCCAAACCCACTCGGCTAGACCCGAACCCACTCGGCTAGACCCAAACCCACTCGGTTAGACCCAAGCCCACTCGGCTAGACCCAAACCCACTCGGCTGGACCCAAACCCACTCGGCTAGACCCAATCCCACTCGGCTAGACCCAAACCCACACGGCTGGACCCAAACCCACTGGGCTACACCCAAACCCACTCGGCTACACCCAAACCCACTCGGCTAGACCCAAACCCACTCCGCTAGACCCAAACCTATTCGGCTAGACCCAAAACCACTCGGCTAGATCCAAACCCATTCGGCTAGACGCAAACCCACTCCGCTACACCAAACCCACTCCGCTAGACCGAAACCCACTCCGCTAGACTCAAACCCACTCCGCTAGACGCAAAGCCACTCGGCTCGTCCCAACCCCACTCGGCTAGACCCAAACCCACTCGGCTAGACCCAAACCCACTCGTCTAGACCCAAACCCACTCGGCTAGACCCAAACCCACTCGGCTAGACCCAAACCCACTCGGCTAGACCCAAACCCACTCGGCTAGACCCAAACCCACTCGGCTAGACCCAAACCCACTCGGCTAGACCCAAACCCACTCGGCTAGACCCAAACCCACTCTGCTAGACCCAAACCCACTCGGCTAGACCCAAAACCACTCGGCTAGATACAAACCCACTCGGCTAGACCCAAACCCACTCGGCTAGACCCAAACCCACTCGGCTAGACCCAAACCCACTCGGCTAGACCCAAACCCACTCTGCTAGACCCAAACCCACTCGGCTAGACCCAAAACCACTCGGCTAGATACAAACCCACTCGGCTACACCCAAACCCACTCGGCTACACCCAAACCCACTCGGCTAGACCCAAACCCACTCCGCTAGACCCAAACCTATTCGGCTAGACCCAAAACCACTCGGCTAGATCCAAACCCATTCGGCTAGACGCAAACCCACTCCGCTACACCAAACCCACTCCGCTAGACCGAAACCCACTCCGCTAGACTCAAACCCACTCCGCTAGACGCAAAGCCACTCGGCTAGTCCCAACCCCACTCGGCTAGACCCAAACCCACTCCGCTAGACTCAAACCCACTCCGCTAGACCCAAACCCACTCGGCCAGTCCCAAACCCACTCTGCTAGACCCAAACCCACTCGGCTAGACACAAACCCACTCGGCTACACCCAAACCCACTCGGCTAGACCCAAACCCACTCCGCTAGACCCAAACCTATTCGGCTAGACCCAAAACCACTCGGCTAGATACAAACCCATTCGGCTAGACCCAAACCCACTCGTCTAGACCCGAACCCACTCGGCTAGACCCAAACCCACTCGGCTAGACCCAAACCCACTCCGCTACACCAAACCCACTCCGCTAGACCCAACCCACTCCGGTAGACTCAAACCCACTCCACTAGACGCAAACCCACTCGGCTAGACCCAAACCCACTCGGCTAGACCCAAACCCACTCGGCGAGACCCAAACCCACTCGGCTACACCCAAACCCACTGGGCTGACCCAAACCCACTCCGCTAGACCAAAACCTATTCGGCTAAACCCAAAACCACTCGGCTAGATCCAAACCCATTTGGCTAGACGCAAACCCACTCCGCTAGACCTAAACCCACTGGGCTAGACCCAACCCACTCGGCTAGACCCAAACCCACTCGGCTAGACCCAAACCCACTCCGCTAGACCCAAACCCACTCCGCTGCACCAAACCCACTCCGCTAGACCCAAACCCACTCCGCTAGACTCAAACCCACTCCGCTAGACGCAAACCCACTCGGCGAGACCCAAACCCACTCGGCTACACCCAAACCCACTCGGCAAGACCCAAACCCACTCGGCCACACCCAAACCCACTCGGCTAGACCCAAACCCACTCGGTTAGACCCAAGCCCACTCGGCTAGACCCAAACCCACTCGGCTGGACCCAAACCCACTCGGCTAGACCCAATCCCACTCGGCTAGACCCAAACCCACACGGCTGGACCCAAACCCACTCGGCTACACCCAAACCCACTCGGCTACACCCAAACCCACTCGGCTAGACCCGAACCCACTCGGCTAGACCCAAACCCACTCGGTTAGACCCAAGCCCACTCGGCTAGACCCAAACCCACTCGGCTGGACCCAAACCCACTCGGCTAGACCCAATCCCACTCGGCTAGACCCAAACCCACACGGCTGGACCCAAACCCACTCGGCTACACCCAAACCCACTCGGCTACACCCAAACCCACTCGGCTAGACCCAAACCCACTCCGCTAGACCCAAACCTATTCGGCTAGACCCAAAACCAGTCGGCTAGATCCAAACCCATTCGGCTAGACGCAAACCCACTCCGCTACACCAAACCCACTCCGCTAGACCGAAACCCACTCCGCTAGACTCAAACCCACTCCGCTAGACGCAAAGCCGCTCGGCTCGTCCCAACCCCACTCGGCTAGACCCAAACCCACTCGGCTAGACCCAAACCCACTCGTCTAGACCCAAACCCACTCGGCTAGACCCAAACCCACTCGGCTAGACCCAAACCCACTCGGCTAGACCCAAACCCACTCGGCTAGACCCAAACCCACTCGGCTAGACCCAAACCCACTCGGCTAGACCCAAACCCACTCGGCTAGACCCAAACCCACTCTGCTAGACCCAAACCCACTCGGCTAGACCCAAAACCACTCGGCTAGATACAAACCCACTCGGCTAGACCCAAACCCACTCGGCTAGACCCAAACCCACTCGGCTAGACCCAAACCCACTCGGCTAGACCCAAACCCACTCTGCTAGACCCAAACCCACTCGGCTAGACCCAAAACCACTCGGCTAGATACAAACCCACTCGGCTACACCCAAACCCACTCGGCTACACCCAAACCCACTCGGCTAGACCCAAACCCACTCCGCTAGACCCAAACCTATTCGGCTAGACCCAAAACCACTCGGCTAGATCCAAACCCATTCGGCTAGACGCAAACCCACTCCGCTACACCAAACCCACTCCGCTAGACCGAAACCCACTCCGCTAGACTCAAACCCACTCCGCTAGACGCAAAGCCACTCGGCTAGTCCCAACCCCACTCGGCTAGACCCAAACCCACTCCGCTAGACTCAAACCCACTCCGCGAGACCCAAACCCACTCGGCCAGTCCCAAACCCACTCTGCTAGACCCAAACCCACTCGGCTAGACACAAACCCACTCGGCTACACCCAAACCCACTCGGCTAGACCCAAACCCACTCCGCTAGACCCAAACCTATTCGGCTAGACCCAAAACCACTCGGCTAGATACAAACCCACTCGGCTTCACCCAAACCCACTCGGCTACACCCAAACCCACTCGGCTAGACCCAAACCCACTCCGCTAGACCCAAACCTATTCGGCTAGACCCAAAACCACTCGGCTAGATCCAAACCCATTCGGCTAGATGCAAACCCACTCCGCCAGACCTAAACCCACTGGGCTAGACCCAACCCACTCGGCTAGACCCAAACCTACTCGGCTAGACCCAAACCCACTCCGCTAGACCCAAACCCACTCCGCTACACCAAACCCACTCCGCTAGACCCAAACCCACCCCGCTAGACTCAAACCCACTCCGCTAGACGCAAACCCACTCGGCCAGGCCCAAACCCACTCGGCTAGACCCAAACCCACTCGGCTAGACCCAAACCCACTCGGCGAGACCCAAACCCACTCGGCTACACCCAAACCCACTCGGCTAGACCTAAACCCACTCGGCTAGACCCAAACCCACTCGGCTAGACCTAAACCCACTGGGCTAGACCCAAACCGACTCGGCTAGACCCGAACCCACTCGGCTAGACCCAAGCCCACTCGGCTACACCCAAACCCACTCGGCTGGACCCAAACCCACTCGGCTAGACCCAATCCCACTCGGCTGGACCCAAACCCACACGGCTGGACCCAAACCCACTCGGCTAGACCCAAACCCACTCGGCTACACCCAAACCCACTCGGCTAGACCCAAACCCACTCCGCTAGACCCAAACCTATTCGGCTAGACCCAAAACCACTCGGCTAGATCCAAACCCATTCGGCTAGACGCAAACCCACTCCGCTACACCAAACCCACTCCGCTAGACCGAAACCCACTCCGCTAGACGCAAAGCCACTCAGCTAGTCCCAACCCCACTCGGCTAGACCCAAACCCACTCGGCTAGACCCAAACCCACTCGTCTAGACCCAAACCCACTCGGCTAGACCCAAACCCACTCGGCTAGACCCAAACCCACTCGGCTAGACACAAACCCACTCGGCTACACCCAAACCCACTCGGCTAGACCCAAACCCACTCCGCTAGACCCAAACCTATTCGGCTAGACCCAAAACCACTCGGCTAGATACAAACCCATTCGGCTAGACCCAAACCCACTCGTCTAGACCCGAACCTACTCGGCTAGACCCAAACCCACTCGGCTAGACCCAAACCCACTCCGCTACACCAAACCCACTCCGCTAGACCCAACCCACTCCGGTAGACTCAAACCCACTCCACTAGACGCAAACCCACTCGGCTAGACCCAAACCCACTCGGCTAAACCCAAACCCACTCGGCGAGACCCAAACCCACTCGGCTACACCCAAACCCACTGGGCTAGACCCAAACCCACTCCGCTAGACCAAAACCTATTCGGCTAAACCCAAAACCACTCGGCTAGATCCAAACCCATTTGGCTAGACGCAAACCCACTCCGCTAGACCTAAACCCACTGGGCTAGGCCCAACCCACTCGGCTAGACCCAAACCCACTCGGCTAGACCCAAACCCACTCCGCTAGACCCAAACCCACTCCGCTGCACCAAACCCACTCCGCTAGACCCAAACCCACTCCGCTAGACTCAAACCCACTCCGCTAGACGCAAACCCACTCGGCGAGACCCAAACCCACTCGGCTACACCCAAACCCACTCGGCAAGACCCAAACCCACTCGGCCACACCCAAACCCACTCGGCTAGACCTAAACCCACTGGGCTAGACCCAAACCCACTCGGCTAGACCCGAACCCACTCGGCTAGACCCAAACCCACTCGGTTAGACCCAAGCCCACTCGGCTAGACCCAAACCCACTCGGCTGGACCCAAACCCACTCGGCTAGACCCAATCCCACTCGGCTAGACCCAAACCCACACGGCTGGACCCAAACCCACTCGGCTACACCCAAACCCACTCGGCTACACCCAAACCCACTCGGCTAGACCCAAACCCACTCCGCTAGACCCAAACCTATTCGGCTAGACCCAAAACCACTCGGCTAGATCCAAACCCATTCGGCTAGACGCAAACCCACTCCGCTACACCAAACCCACTCCGCTAGACCGAAACCCACTCCGCTAGACTCAAACCCACTCCGCTAGACGCAAAGCCACTCGGCTCGTCCCAACCCCACTCGGCTAGACCCAAACCCACTCGGCTAGACCCAAACCCACTCGTCTAGACCCAAACCCACTCGGCTAGACTCAAACCCACTCGGCTAGACCCAAACCCACTCGGCTAGACCCAAACCCACTCGGCTAGACCCAAACCCACTCGGCTAGACCCAAACCCACTCGGCTAGACCCAAACCCACTCGGCTAGACCCAAACCCACTCTGCTAGACCCAAACCCACTCGGCTAGACCCAAAACCACTCGGCTAGATACAAACCCACTCGGCTAGACCCAAACCCACTCGGCTAGACCCAAACCCACTCGGCTAGACCCAAACCCACTCGGCTAGACCCAAACCCACTCTGCTAGACCCAAACCCACTCGGCTAGACCCAAAACCACTCGGCTAGATACAAACCCACTCGGCTACACCCAAACCCACTCGGCTACACCCAAACCCACTCGGCTAGACCCAAACCCACTCCGCTAGACCCAAACCTATTCGGCTAGACCCAAAACCACTCGGCTAGATCCAAACCCATTCGGCTAGACGCAAACCCACTCCGCTACACCAAACCCACTCCGCTAGACCGAAACCCACTCCGCTAGACTCAAACCCACTCCGCTAGACGCAAAGCCACTCGGCTAGTCCCAACCCCACTCGGCTAGACCCAAACCCACTCCGCTAGACTCAAACCCACTCCGCGAGACCCAAACCCACTCGGCCAGTCCCAAACCCACTCTGCTAGACCCAAACCCACTCGGCTAGACACAAACCCACTCGGCTACACCCAAACCCACTCGGCTAGACCCAAACCCACTCCGCTAGACCCAAACCTATTCGGCTAGACCCAAAACCACTCGGCTAGATACAAACCCACTCGGCTACACCCAAACCCACTCGGCTACACCCAAACCCACTCGGCTAGACCCAAACCCACTCCGCTAGACCCAAACCTATTCGGCTAGACCCAAAACCACTCGGCTAGATCCAAACCCATTCGGCTAGATGCAAACCCACTCCGCCAGACCTAAACCCACTGGGCTAGACCCAACCCACTCGGCTAGACCCAAACCTACTCGGCTAGACCCAAACCCACTCCGCTAGACCCAAACCCACTCCGCTACACCAAACCCACTCCGCTAGACCCAAACCCACCCCGCTAGACTCAAACCCACTCCGCTAGACGCAAACCCACTCGGCCAGGCCCAAACCCACTCGGCTAGACCCAAACCCACTCGGCTAGACCCAAACCCACTCGGCGAGACCCAAACCCACTCGGCTACACCCAAACCCACTCGGCTAGAACTAAACCCACTCGGCTAGACCCAAACCCACTCGGCTAGACCTAAACCCACTGGGCTAGACCCAAACCGACTCGGCTAGACCCGAACCCACTCGGCTAGACCCAAGCCCACTCGGCTAGACCCAAACCCACTCGGCTGGACCCAAACCCACTCGGCTAGACCCAATCCCACTCGGCTGGACCCAAACCCACATGGCTGGACCCAAACCCACTCGGCTAGACCCAAACCCACTCGGCTACACCCAAACCCACTCGGCTAGACCCAAACCCACTCCGCTAGACCCAAACCTATTCGGCTAGACCCAAAACCACTCGGCTAGATCCAAACCCATTCGGCTAGACGCAAACCCACTCCGCTACACCAAACCCACTCCGCTAGACCGAAACCCACTCCGCTAGACGCAAAGCCACTCAGCTAGTCCCAACCCCACTCGGCTAGACCCAAACCCACTCGGCTAGACCCAAACCCACTCGTCTAGACCCAAACCCACTCGGCTAGACCCAAACCCACTCGGCTAGACCCGAACCCACTCGGCTAGGCCCAAACCCACTCGGCTAGACCCAAACCCACTCGGCTAGACCCAAACCCACTCGGCGAGACCCAAACCCACTCGGCTACACCCAAACCCACTCGGCTAGACCTAAACCCACTCGGCTAGACCCAAACCCACTCGGCTAGACCTAAACCCACTGGGCTAGACCCAAACCCACTCGGCTAGACCCGAACCCACTCGGCTAGACCCAAGCCCACTCGGCTAGACCCAAACCCACTCGGCTGGACCCAAACCCACTCGGCTAGACCCAATCCCACTCGGCTGGACCCAAACCCACACGGCTGGACCCAAACCCACTCGGCTAGACCCAAACCCACTCGGCTACACCCAAACCCACTCGGCTAGACCCAAACCCACTCCGCTAGACCCAAACCTATTCGGCTAGACCCAAAACCACTCGGCTAGATCCAAACCCATTCGGCTAGACGCAAACCCACTCCGCTACACCAAACCCACTCCGCTAGACCGAAACCCACTCCGCTAGACTCAAACCCACTCCGCTAGACGCAAAGCCACTCGGCTAGTCCCAACCCCACTCGGCTAGACCCAAACCCACTCGGCTAGACCCAAACCCACTCGTCTAGACCCAAACCCACTCGGCTAGACCCAAACCCACTCGGCTAGACCCAAACCCACTCGGCTAGACCCAAACCCACTCGGCTAGACCCAAACCCACTCGGCTAGACCCAAACCCACTCGGCTAGACCCAAACCCACTCGGCTAGACCCAAACCCACTCTGCTAGACCCAAACCCACTCGGCTAGACCCAAAACCACTCGGCTAGATACAAACCCACTCGGCTACACCCAAACCCACTCGGCTACACCCAAACCCACTCGGCTAGACCCAAACCCACTCCGCTAGACCCAAACCTATTCGGCTAGACCCAAAACCACTCGGCTAGATCCAAACCCATTCGGCTAGACCCAAACCCACTCGTCTAGACCCAAACCCACTCGGCTAGACCCAAACCCACTCGGCTACACCCAAACCCACTCCGCTAGACCCAAACCCACTCCGCTAGACTCAAACCCACTCCGCTAGACGCAAACCCACTCGGCTAGACCCAAACCCACTCGGCTAGACCCAAACCCACTCGGCTAGACCCAAACCCACTCGGCTAGACCCAAACCCACTCGGCTAGACCCAAACCCACTCTGCTAGACCCAAACCCACTCGGCTAGACCCAAAACCACTCGGCTAGATACAAACCCACTCGGCTACACCCAAACCCACTCGGCTACACCCAAACCCACTCGGCTAGACCCAAACCCACTCCGCTAGACCCAAACCTATTCGGCTAGACCCAAAACCACTCGGCTAGATCCAAACCCATTCGGCTAGACCCAAACCCACTCGTCTAGACCCAAACCCACTCGGCTAGACCCAAACCCACTCGGCTAGACCCAAACCCACTCCGCTACACCAAACCCACTCCGCTAGACCCAAACCCACTCCGCTAGACTCAAACCCACTCCACTAGACGCAAACCCACTCGGCTAGCCCCAAACCCACTCGGCTAGACCCAAACCCACTCGGCGAGACCCAAACCCACTCGGCTACACCCAAACCCACTCGGCAAGACCCAAACGCACTCGGCTAGACCCAAACCCACTCCGCTAGACTCAAACCCACTCCGCTAGACCCAAACCCACTCGGCCAGTCCCAAACCCACTCTGCTAGACCCAAACCCACTCGGCTAGACACAAACCCACTCGGCTACACCCAAACCCACTCGGCTAGACCCAAACCCACTCCGCTAGACCCAAACCTATTCGGCTAGACCCAAAACCACTCGGCTAGATACAAACCCACTCGGCTACACCCAAACCCACTCGGCTACACCCAAACCCACTCGGCTAGACCCAAACCCACTCCGCTAGACCCAAACCTATTCGGCTAGACCCAAAACCACTCAGCTAGATCCAAACCCATTCGGCTAGATGCAAACCCACTCCGCCAGACCTAAACCCACTGGGCTAGACCCAACCCTCTCGGCTAGACCCAAACCCACTCGGCTAGACCCAAACCCACTCCGCTAGACCCAAACCCACTCCGCTACACCAAACCCACTCCGCTAGACCCAAACCCACTCCTCTAGACTCAAACCCACTCCGCTAGACGCAAACCCACTCGGCTAGGCCCAAACCCACTCGGCTAGACCCAAACCCACTCGGCTAGACCCAAACCCACTCGGCAAGACCCAAACCCACTCGGCTAGACCCAAACCCACTCGGCGAGACCCAAACCCACTCGGCTACACCCAAACCCACTCGGCAAGACCCAAACGCACTCGGCTAGACCCAAACCCACTCCGCTAGACTCAAACCCACTCCGCTAGACCCAAACCCACTCGGCCAGTCCCAAACCCACTCTGCTAGACCCAAACCCACTCGGCTAGACACAAACCCACTCGGCTACACCCAAACCCACTCGGCTAGACCCAAACCCACTCCGCTAGACCCAAACCTATTCGGCTAGACCCAAAACCACTCGGCTAGATACAAACCCACTCGGCTACACCCAAACCCACTCGGCTACACCCAAACCCACTCGGCTACACCCAAACCCACTCGGCTAGACCCAAACCCACTCCGCTAGACCCAAACCTATTCGGCTAGACCCAAAACCACTCGGCTAGATCCAAACCCATTCGGCTAGACCCAAACCCACTCGTCTAGACCCAAACCCACTCGGCTAGACCCAAACCCACTCGGCTACACCCAAACCCACTCCGCTAGACCCAAACCCACTCCGCTAGACTCAAACCCACTCCGCTAGACGCAAACCCACTCGGCTAGACCCAAACCCACTCGGCTAGACCCAAACCCACTCGGCTAGACCCAAACCCACTCGGCTAGACCCAAACCCACTCGGCTAGACCCAAACCCACTCTGCTAGACCCAAACCCACTCGGCTAGACCCAAAACCACTCGGCTAGATACAAACCCACTCGGCTACACCCAAACCCACTCGGCTACACCCAAACCCACTCGGCTAGACCCAAACCCACTCCGCTAGACCCAAACCTATTCGGCTAGACCCAAAACCACTCGGCTAGATCCAAACCCATTCGGCTAGACCCAAACCCACTCGTCTAGACCCAAACCCACTCGGCTAGACCCAAACCCACTCGGCTAGACCCAAACCCACTTCGCTACACCAAACCCACTCCGCTAGACCCAAACCCACTCCGCTAGACTCAAACCCACTCCACTAGACGCAAACCCACTCGGCTAGCCCCAAACCCACTCGGCTAGACCCAAACCCACTCGGCGAGACCCAAACCCACTCGGCTACACCCAAACCCACTCGGCAAGACCCAAACGCACTCGGCTAGACCCAAACCCACTCCGCTAGACTCAAACCCACTCCGCTAGACCCAAACCCACTCGGCCAGTCCCAAACCCACTCTGCTAGACCCAAACCCACTCGGCTAGACACAAACCCACTCGGCTACACCCAAACCCACTCGGCTAGACCCAAACCCACTCCGCTAGACCCAAACCTATTCGGCTAGACCCAAAACCACTCGGCTAGATACAAACCCACTCGGCTACACCCAAACCCACTCGGCTACACCCAAACCCACTCGGCTAGACCCAAACCCACTCCGCTAGACCCAAACCTATTCGGCTAGACCCAAAACCACTCAGCTAGATCCAAACCCATTCGGCTAGATGCAAACCCACTCCGCCAGACCTAAACCCACTGGGCTAGACCCAACCCTCTCGGCTAGACCCAAACCCACTCGGCTAGACCCAAACCCACTCCGCTAGACCCAAACCCACTCCGCTACACCAAACCCACTCCGCTAGACCCAAACCCACTCCTCTAGACTCAAACCCACTCCGCTAGACGCAAACCCACTCGGCTAGGCCCAAACCCACTCGGCTAGACCCAAACCCACTCGGCTAGACCCAAACCCACTCGGCAAGACCCAAACCCACTCGGCTACACCCAAACCCACTCGGCTAGACCTAAACCCACTCGGCTAGACCCAAACCCACTCGGCTAGACCTAAACCCACTGGGCTAGACCCAAACCCACTCGGCTAGACCCGAACCCACTCGGCTAGACCCAAGCCCACTCGGCTACACCCAAACCCACTCGGCTGGACCAAAACCCACTCGGCTAGACCCAATCCCACTCGGCTGGACCCAAACCTACACGGCTGGACCCAAACCCACTCGGCTAGACCCAAACCCACTCGGCTACACCCAAACCCACTCGGCTAGACCCAAACCCACTCCGCTAGACCCAAACCTATTCGGCTAGACCCAAAACCACTCGGCTAGATCCAAACCCATTCGGCTAGACGCAAACCCACTCCGCTACACCAAACCCACTCCGCTAGACCGAAACCCACTCCGCTAGACTCAAACCCACTCCGCTAGACGCAAAGCCACTCAGCTAGTCCCAACCCCACTCGGCTAGACCCAAACCCACTCGGCTAGACCCAAACCCACTCGTCTAGACCCAAACCCACTCGGCTAGACCCAAACCCACTCGGCTAGACCCAAACCCACTCGGCTAGACCCAAACCCACTCGGCTAGACCCAAACCCACTCGGCTAGACCCAAACCCACTCGGCTAGACCCAAACCCACTCGGCTAGACCCAAACCCACTCTGCTAGACCCAAACCCACTCGGCTAGACCCAAAACCACTCGGCTAGATACAAACCCACTCGGCTACACCCAAACCCACTCGGCTACACCCAAACCCACTCGGCTAGACCCAAACCCACTCCGCTAGACCCAAACCTATTCGGCTAGACCCAAAACCACTCGGCTAGATCCAAACCCATTCGGCTAGACCCAAACCCACTCGTCTAGACCCAAACCCACTCGGCTAGACCCAAACCCACTCGGCTACACCCAAACCCACTCGGCTACACCCAAACCCACTCCGCTAGACTCAAACCCACTCCGCTAGACTCAAACCCACTCCGCTAGACCCAAGCCCACTCGGCCAGTCCCAAACCCACTCTGCTAGACCCAAACCCACTCGGCTAGACACAAACCCACTCGGCTACACACAAACCCACTCGGCTAGACCCAAACCCACTCCGCTAGACCCAAACCCACTCCGCTACACCAAACCCACTCCGCTAGACCCAAACCCACTCCGCTAGACTCAAACCCACTCCGCTAGACGCAAACCCACTCGGCGAGACCCAAACCCACTCGGCTACACCCAAACCCACTCGGCTACACCCAAACCCACTCGGCTACACCCAAACCCACTCGGCTAGACCTAAACCCACTCGGCTAGACCCAAACCCACTCGGCTAGACCCGACCCCACTCGGCTAGACCCAAACCCACTCGGTTAGACCCAAGCGCACTCGGCTAGACCCAAACCCACTCGGCTGGACCCAAACCCACTCGGCTAGACCCAATCCCACTCGGCTAGACCCAAACCCACACGGCTGGACCCAAACCCACTCGGCTGGACCCAAACCCACTCGGCTACACCCAAACCCACTCGGCTAGACCCAAACCCACTCCGCTAGACCCAAACCTATTCGGCTAGACCCAAAACCACTCGGCTAGATCCAAACCCATTCGGCTAGACGCAAACCCACTCCGCTACACCAAACCCACTCCGCTAGACCGAAACCCACTCCGCTAGACTCAAACCCACTCCGCTAGATGCAAAGCCACTCGGCTAGTCCCAACCCCACTCGGCTAGACCCAAACCCACTCGGCTAGACCCAAACCCACTCGTCTAGACCCAAACCCACTCGGCTAGACCCAAACCCACTCGGCTAGACCCAAACCCACTCGGCTAGACCCAAACCCACTCGGCTAGACCAAAACCCACTCGTCTAGACCCAAACCCACTCGGCTAGACCCAAACCCACTCGGCTAGACCCAAACCCACTCTGCTAGACCCAAACCCACTCGGCTAGACCCCAAACCACTCGGCTAGATACAAACCCACTCGGCTACACCCAAACCCACTCGGCTACACCCAAACCCACTCGGCTAGACCCAAACCCACTCCGCTAGACCCAAACCTATTCGGCTAGACCCAAAACCACTCGGCTAGACCCAAACCCACTCGGCTAGACCCAAACCCACTCGGCGAGACCCAAACCCACTCGGCTACACCCAAACCCACTGGGCTAGACCCAAACCCACTCCGCTAGACCAAAACCTATTCGGCTAGACCCAAAACCACTCGGCTAGATCCAAACCCATTCGGCTAGACGCAAACCCAATCCGCTAGACCTAAACCCACTGGGCTAGACCCAACCCACTCGGCTAGACCCAAACCCACTCGGCTAGACCCAAACCCACTTCGCTAGACCCAAACCCACTCCGCTACACCAAACCCACTCCGCTAGACCCAAACCCACTCCGCTAGACTCAAACCCACTCCGCTAGACGCAAACCCACTCGGCGAGACCCAAACCCACTCGGCTACACCCAAACCCACTCGGCAAGACCCAAACCCACTCGGCTACACCCAAACCCACTCGGCTAGACCTAAACCCACTGGGCTAGACCCAAACCCACTCGGCTAGACCCGAACCCACTCGGCTAGACCCAAACCCACTCGGTTAGACCCAAGCCCACTCGGCTAGACCCAAACCCACTCGGCTAGACCCAAACCCACTCGGCTAGACCCAATCCCACTCGGCTAGACCCAAACCCACACGGCTGGACCCAAACCCACTCGGCTAGACCCAAACCCACTCGGCTACACCCAAACCCACTCGGCTAGACCCAAACCCACTCCGCTAGACTCAAACCTATTCGGCTAGACCCAAAACCACTCGGCTAGATCCAAACCCATTCGGCTAGACGCAAACCCACTCCGCTACACCAAACCCACTCCGCTAGACCGAAACCCACTCCGCTAGACTCAAACCCACTCGGCGAGACCCAAACCCACTCGGCTACACCCAAACCCACTCGGCAAGACCCAAACCCACTCGGCTACACCCAAACCCACTCGGCTAGACCTAAACCCACTGGGCTAGACCCAAACCCACTCGGCTAGACCCGAACCCACTCGGCTAGACCCAAACCCACTCGGTTAGACCCAAGCCCACTCGGCTGGACCCAAACCCAGTCGGCTGGACCCAAACCCACTCGGCTAGACCCAATCCCACTCGGCTAGACCCAAACCCACACGGCTGGACCCAAACCCACTCGGCTGGACCCAAACCCACTCGGCTGCACCCAAACCCACTCGGCTAGACCCAAACCCACTCCGCTAGACTCAAACCTGTTCGGCTAGACCCAAAACCACTCGGCTAGATCCAAACCCATTCGGCTAGACGCAAACCCACTCCGCTACACCAAACCCACTCCGCTAGACCGAAACCCACTCCGCTAGACTCAAACCCACTCCGCTAGACGCAAAGCCACTCGGCTAGTCCCAACCCCACTCGGCTAGACCCAAACCCACTCGGCTAGACCCAAACCCACTCGTCTAGACCCAAACCCACTCGGCTAGACCCAAACCCACTCGGCTAGACCCAAACCCACTCGGCTAGACCCAAACCCACTCGGCTAGACCCAAACCCACTCGGCTAGACCCAAACCCACTCGGCTAGACCCAAACCCACTCGGCTAGACCCAAACCCACTCGGCGAGACCCAAACCCACTCGGCTACACCCAAACCCACTGGGCTAACCCAAACCCACTCCGCTAGACCAAAACCTATTCGGCTAGACCCAAAACCACTCGGCTAGATCCAAACCCATTCGGCTAGACGCAAACCCACTCCGCTAGACCTAAACCCACTGGGCTAGACCCAACCCACTCGGCTAGACCCAAACCCACTCGGCTAGACCCAAACCCACTCCGCTAGACCCAAACCCACTCCGCTACACCAAACCCACTCCGCTAGACCCAAACCCACTCCGCTAGACTCAAACCCACTCCGCTAGACGCAAACCCACTCGGCGAGACCCAAACCCACTCGGCTACACCCAAACCCACTCGGCAAGACCCAAACCCACTCGGCTACACCAAAACCCACTCGGCTAGACCTAAACCCACTGGGCTAGACCCAAACCCACTCGGCTAGACCCGAACCCACTCGGCTAGACCCAAACCCACTCGGTTAGACCCAAGCCCACTCGGCTAGACCCAAACCCACTCGGCTGGACCCAAACCCACTCGGCTAGACCCAATCCCACTCGGCTAGACCCAAACCCACACGGCTGGACCCAAACCCACTCGGCTAGACCCAAACCCACTCGGCTACACCCAAACCCACTCGGCTAGACCCAAACCCACTCCGCTAGACTCAAACCTATTCGGCTAGACCCAAAACCACTCGGCTAGATCCAAACCCATTCGGCTAGACGCAAACCCACTCCGCTACACCAAACCCACTCCGCTAGACAGAAACCCACTCCGCTAGACTCAAACCCACTCGGCGAGACCCAAACCCACTCGGCTACACCCAAACCCACTCGGCAAGACCCAAACCCACTCGGCTACACCCAAACCCACTCGGCTAGACCTAAACCCACTGGGCTAGACCCAAACCCACTCGGCTAGACCCGAACCCACTCGGCTAGACCCAAACCCACTCGGTTAGACCCAAGCCCACTCGGCTGGACCCAAACCCACTCGGCTGGACCCAAACCCACTCGGCTAGACCCAATCCCACTCGGCTAGACCCAAACCCACACGGCTGGACCCAAACCCACTCGGCTAGACCCAAACCCACTCGGCTACACCCAAACCCACTCGGCTAGACCCAAACCCACTCCGCTAGACTCAAACCTATTCGGCTAGACCCAAAACCACTCGGCTAGATCCAAACCCATTCGGCTAGACGCAAACCCACTCCGCTACACCAAACCCACTCCGCTAGACCGAAACCCACTCCGCTAGACTCAAACCCACTCCGCTAGACGCAAAGGCACTCGGCTAGTCCCAACCCCACTCGGCTAGACCCAAACCCACTCGGCTAGACCCAAACCCACTCGTCTAGACCCAAACCCACTCGGCTAGACCCAAACCCACTCGGCTAGACCCAAACCCACTCGGCTAGACCCAAACCCACTCGGCTAGACCCAAACCCACTCGGCTAGACCCAAACCCACTCGGCTAGACCCAAACCCACTCGGCTAGACCCAAACCCACTCTGCTAGACCCAAACCCACTCGGCTAGACCCAAAACCACTCGGCTAGCTACAAACCCACTCGGCTACACCCAAAGCCACTCGGCTACACCCAAACGCACTCGGCTAGACCCAAACCCACTCCGCTAGACCCAAACCTATTCGGCTAGACCCAAAACCACTCGGCTAGTTCCAAACCCATTCGGCTAGACCCAAACCCACTCGGCTAGACCCAAACCCACTCGGCTAGACCCAAACCCACTCGGCTAGACCCAAACCCACTCCGCTACACCAAACCCACTCCGCTAGACCCAAACCCACTCCGCTAGACTCAAACCCACTCCACTAGATGCAAACCCACTCGGCTAGACCCAAACCCACTCGGCTAGACCCAAACCCACTCGGCGAGACCCAAACCCACTCGGCTACACCCAAACCCACTCGGCAAGACCCAAACGCACTCGGCTAGACCCAAACCCACTCCGCTAGACTCAAACCCACTCCGCAAGACCCAAACCCACTCGGCCAGTCCCAAACCCACTCTGCTAGACCCAAACCCACTCGGCAAGACACAAACCCACTCGGCTACACCCAAACCCACTCGGCTAGACCCAAACCCACTCCGCTAGACCCAAACCTATTCGGCTAGACCCAAAACCACTCGGCTAGATACAAACCCACTCGGCTACACCCAAACCCACTCGGCTACACCCAAACCCACTCGGCTAGACCCAAACCCACTCCGCTAGACCCAAACCTATTCGGCTAGACCCAAAACCACTCGGCTAGATCCAAACCCATTCGGCTAGATGCAAACCCACTCCGCTAGACCTAAACCCACTGGGCTAGACCCAACCCACTCGGCTAGACCCAAACCCACTCGGCTAGACCCAAACCCACTCCGCTAGACCCAAACCCACTCCGCTACACCAAACCCACTCCGCTAGACCCAAACCCACTCCGCTAGACTCAAACCCACTCCGCTAGACGCAAACCCACTCGGCTAGGCCCAAACCCACTCGGCTAGACCCAAACCCACTCGGCTAGACCCAAACCCACTCGGCGAGACCCAAACCCACTCGGCTACACCCAAACCCACTCGGCTAGACCCAAACCCACTCGGCTAGACCCAAACCCACTCCGCTAGGCCCAAACCTATTCGGCTAGACCCAAAACCACTCGGCTAGATACAAACACACACGGCTGGACCCAAACCCACTCGGCTAGACCCAAACCCACTCGGCTAGACCCAAACCCACTCCGCTACACCAAACCCACTCCGCTAGACCCAAACCCACTCCGCTAGACTCAAACCCACTCCACTAGACGCAAACCCACTCGGCTAGACCCAAACCCACTCGGCTAGACCCAAACCCACTCGGCGAGACCCAAACCCACTCGGCTACACCCAAACCCACTCGGCAAGACCCAAACCCACTCGGCTACACCCAAACCCACTCCGCTAGACTTAAACCCACTCCGCTAGACCCAAACCCACTCGGCCAGTCCCAAACCCACTCTGCTAGACCCAAACCCACTCGGCTAGACCCAAACCCACTCGGCGAGACCCAAACCCACTCGGCTACACCCAAACCCACTCGGCAAGACCCAAACCCACTCGGCTACACCCAAACCCACTCCGCTAGACTCAAACCCACTCCGCTAGACCCAAACCCACTCGGCCAGTCCCAAACCCACTCTGCTAGACCCAAACCCACTCGGCTAGATACAAACCCACTCGGCTACACCCAAACCCACTCGGCAAGACCCAAACCCACTCGGCTGCACCCAAACCCACTCGGCTAGACCCAAACCCACTCCGCTAGACTCAAACCTATTCGGCTAGACCCAAAACCACTCGGCTAGATCCAAACCCATTCGGCTAGACGCAAACCCACTCCGCTACACCAAACCCACTCCGCTAGACCGAAACCCACTCCGCTAGACTCAAACCCACTCCGCTAGACGCAAAGCCACTCGGCTAGTCCCAACCCCACTCGGCTAGACCCAAACCCACTCGGCTAGACCCAAACCCACTCGTCTAGACCCAAACCCACTCGGCTAGACCCAAACCCACTCGGCTAGACCCAAACCCACTCGGCTAGACCCAAACCCACTCGGCTAGACCCAAACCCACTCGGCTAGACCCAAACCCACTCGGCTAGACCCAAACCCACTCGGCTAGACCCAAACCCACTCGGCGAGACCCAAACCCACTCGGCTACACCCAAACCCACTGGGCTAGACCCAAACCCACTCCGCTAGACCAAAACCTATTCGGCTAGACCCAAAACCACTCGGCTAGATCCAAACCCATTCGGCTAGACGCAAACCCACTCCGCTAGACCTAAACCCACTGGGCTAGACCCAACCCACTCGGCTAGACCCAAACCCACTCGGCTAGACCCAAACCCACTCCGCTAGACCCAAACCCACTCCGCTACACCAAACCCACTCCGCTAGACCCAAACCCACTCCGCTAGACTCAAACCCACTCCGCTAGACGCAAACCCACTCGGCGAGACCCAAACCCACTCGGCTACACCCAGACCCACTCGGCTAGACCCAAACCCACTCGGCTAGACCCAAACCCACTCGGCTAGACCCAAACCCACTCCGCTACACCAAACCCACTCCGCTAGACCCAAACCCACTCCGCTAGACTCAAACCCACTCCACTAGACGCAAACCCACTCGGCTAGACCCAAACCCACTCGGCTAGACCCAAACCCACTCGGCGAGACCCAAACCCACTCGGCTACACCCAAACCCACTCGGCAAGACCCAAACCCACTCGGCTACACCCAAACCCACTCCGCTAGACTTAAACCCACTCCGCTAGACCCAAACCCACTCGGCCAGTCCCAAACCCACTCTGCTAGACCCAAACCCACTCGGCTAGACCCAAACCCACTCGGCGAGACCCAAACCCACTCGGCTACACCCAAACCCACTCGGCAAGACCCAAACCCACTCGGCTACACCCAAACCCACTCCGCTAGACTCAAACCCACTCCGCTAGACCCAAACCCACTCGGCCAGTCCCAAACCCACTCTGCTAGACCCAAACCCACTCGGCTAGATACAAACCCACTCGGCTTCACCCAAACCCACTCGGCAAGACCCAAACCCACTCGGCTGCACCCAAACCCACTCGGCTAGACCCAAACCCACTCCGCTAGACTCAAACCTATTCGGCTAGACCCAAAACCACTCGGCTAGATCCAAACCCATTCGGCTAGACGCAAACCCACTCCGCTACACCAAACCCACTCCGCTAGACCGAAACCCACTCCGCTAGACTCAAACCCACTCCGCTAGACGCAAAGCCACTCGGCTAGTCCCAACCCCACTCGGCTAGACCCAAACCCACTCGGCTAGACCCAAACCCACTCGTCTAGACCCAAACCCACTCGGCTAGACCCAAACCCACTCGGCTAGACCCAAACCCACTCGGCTAGACCCAAACCCACTCGGCTAGACCCAAACCCACTCGGCTAGACCCAAACCCACTCGGCTAGACCCAAACCCACTCGGCTAGACCCAAACCCACTCGGCGAGACCCAAACCCACTCGGCTACACCCAAACCCACTGGGCTAGACCCAAACCCACTCCGCTAGACCAAAACCTATTCGGCTAGACCCAAAACCACTCGGCTAGATCCAAACCCATTCGGCTAGACGCAAACCCACTCCGCTAGACCTAAACCCACTGGGCTAGACCCAACCCACTCGGCTAGACCCAAACCCACTCGGCTAGACCCAAACCCACTCCGCTAGACCCAAACCCACTCCGCTACACCAAACCCACTCCGCTAGACCCAAACCCACTCCGCTAGACTCAAACCCACTCCGCTAGACGCAAACCCACTCGGCGAGACCCAAACCCACTCGGCTACACCCAGACCCACTCGGCTAGACCCAAACCCACTCGGCTAGACCCAAACCCACTCGGCTAGACCCAAACCCACTCGGCTAGACCCAAACCCACTCGGCTAGACCCAAACCCACTCGGCTAGACCCAAACCCACTCGGCTAGACCCAAACCCACTCGGCGAGACCCAAACCCACTCGGCTACACCCAAACCCACTGGGCTAGACCCAAACCCACTCCGCTAGACCCAAACCCACTCGGCTAGACCCAAACCCACTCGGCGAGACCCAAACCCACTCGGCTACACCCAAACCCACTGGGCTAGACCCAAACCCACTCCGCTAGACCAAAACCTATTCGGCTAGACCCAAAACCACTCGGCTAGATCCAAACCCATTCGGCTAGACGCAAACCCACTCCGCTAGACCTAAACCCACTGGGCTAGACCCAACCCACTCGGCTAGACCCAAACCCACTCCGCTAGACTCAAACCCACTCCGCTAGACGCAAAGCCACTCGGCTAGTCCCAACCCCACTCGGCTAGACCCAAACCCACTCGGCTAGACCCAAACCCACTCGTCTAGACCCAAACCCACTCGGCTAGACCCAAACCCACTCGGCTAGACCCAAACCCACTCGGCTAGACCCAAACCCACTCGGCTAGACCCAAACCCACTCGGCTAGACCCAAACCCACTCGGCTAGACCCAAACCCACTCGGCTAGACCCAAACCCACTCGGCGAGACCCAAACCCACTCGGCTACACCCAAACCCACTGGGCTAGACCCAAACCCACTCCGCTAGACCAAAACCTATTCGGCTAGACCCAAAACCACTCGGCTAGATCCAAACCCATTCGGCTAGACGCAAACCCACTCCGCTAGACCTAAACCCACTGGGCTAGACCCAACCCACTCGGCTAGACCCAAACCCACTCGGCTAGACCCAAACCCACTCCGCTAGACCCAAACCCACTCCGCTACACCAAACCCACTCCGCTAGACCCAAACCCACTCCGCTAGACTCAAACCCACTCCGCTACACCAAACCCACTCCGCTAGACCCAAACCCACTCCGCTAGACCCAAACCCACTCCGCTACACCAAACCCACTCCGCTAGACCCAAACCCACTCCGCTAGACTCAAACCCACTCCGCTAGACGCAAACCCACTCGGCGAGACCCAAACCCACTCGGCTACACCCAGACCCACTCGGCTAGACCCAAACCCACACGGCTGGACCCACACCCACTCGGCTAGACCCAAACCCACTCGGCTACACCCAAACCCACTCGGCTAGACCCAAACCCACTCCGCTAGACTCAAACCTATTCGGCTAGACCCAAAACCACTCGGCTAGATCCAAACCCATTCGGCTAGACGCAAACCCACTCCGCTACACCAAACCCACTCCGCTAGACAGAAACCCACTCCGCTAGACTCAAACCCACTCGGCGAGACCCAAACCCACTCGGCTACACCCAAACCCACTCGGCAAGACCCAAACCCACTCGGCTACACCCAAACCCACTCGGCTAGACCTAAACCCACTGGGCTAGACCCAAACCCACTCGGCTAGACCCGAACCCACTCGGCAAGACCCAAACCCACTCGGTTAGACCCAAGCCCACTCGGCTGGACCCAAACCCACTCGGCTGGACCCAAACCCACTCGGCTGGACCCAATCCCACTCGGCTAGACCCAAACCCACACGGCTGGACCCAAACCCACTCGGCTAGACCCAAACCCACTCGGCTACACCCAAACCCACTCGGCTAGACCCAAACCCACTCCGCTAGACTCAAACCTATTCGGCTAGACCCAAAACCACTCGGCTAGATCCAAACCCATTCGGCTAGACGCAAACCCACTCCGCTACACCAAACCCACTCCGCTAGACCGAAACCCACTCCGCTAGACTCAAACCCACTCCGCTAGACGCAAAGGCACTCGGCTAGTCCCAACCCCACTCGGCTAGACCCAAACCCACTCGGCTAGACCCAAACCCACTCGTCTAGACCCAAACCCACTCGGCTAGACCCAAACCCACTCGGCTAGACCCAAACCCACTCGGCTAGACCCAAACCCACTCGGCTAGACCCAAACCCACTCGGCTAGACCCAAACCCACTCGGCTAGACCCAAACCCACTCGGCTAGACCCAAACCCACTCTGCTAGACCCAAACCCACTCGGCTAGACCCAAAACCACTCGGCTAGATACAAACCCACTCGGCTACACCCAAAGCCACTCGGCTACACCCAAACGCACTCGGCTAGACCCAAACCCACTCCGCTAGACCCAAACCTATTCGGCTAGACCCAAAACCACTCGGCTAGTTCCAAACCCATTCGGCTAGACCCAAACCCACTCGGCTAGACCCAAACCCACTAGGCTAGACCCAAACCCACTCGGCTAGACCCAAACCCACTCCGCTACACCAAACCCACTCCGCTAGACCCAAACCCACTCCGCTAGACTCAAACCCACTCCACTAGATGCAAACCCACTCGGCTAGACCCAAACCCACTCGGCTAGACCCAAACCCACTCGGCGAGACCCAAACCCACTCGGCTACACCCAAACCCACTCGGCAAGACCCAAACGCACTCGGCTAGACCCAAACCCACTCCGCTAGACTCAAACCCACTCCGCTAGACCCAAACCCACTCGGCCAGTCCCAAACCCACTCTGCTAGACCCAAACCCACTCGGCTAGACACAAACCCACTCGGCTACACCCAAACCCACTCGGCTAGACCCAAACCCACTCCGCTAGACCCAAACCTATTCGGCTAGACCCAAAACCACTCGGCTAGATACAAACCCACTCGGCTACACCCAAACCCACTCGGCTACACCCAAACCCACTCGGCTAGACCCAAACCCACTCCGCTAGACCCAAACCTATTCGGCTAGACCCAAAACCACTCGGCTAGATCCAAACCCATTCGGCTAGATGCAAACCCACTCCGCTAGACCTAAACCCACTGGGCTAGACCCAACCCACTCGGCTAGACCCAAACCCACTCGGCTAGACCCAAACCCACTCCGCTAGACCCAAACCCACTCCGCTACACCAAACCCACTCCGCTAGACCCAAACCCACTCCGCTAGACTCAAACCCACTCCGCTAGACGCAAACCCACTCGGCTAGGCCCAAACCCACTCGGCTAGACCCAAACCCACTCGGCTAGACCCAAACCCACTCGGCGAGACCCAAACCCACTCGGCTACACCCAAACCCACTCGGCTAGACCTAAACCCACTCGGCTAGACCCAAACCCACTCGGCTAGACCCAAACGCACTCGGCTAGACCCAAACCCACTCTGCTAGACTCAAACCCACTCCGCTAGACCCAAACCCACTCGGCTACACCCAAACCCACTCGGCTAGACCCAAACCCACTCCGCTAGACCCAAACCTATTCGGCTAGACCCAAAACCACTCGGCTAGATACAAACCCACACGGCTGGACCCAAACCCACTCGGCTAGACCCAAACCCACTAGGCTAGACCCAAACCCACTCCGCTACACCAAACCCACTCCGCTAGACCCAAACCCACTCCGCTAGACTCAAACCCACTCCACTAGACGCAAACCCACTCGGCTAGACCCAAACCCACTCGGCTAGACCCAAACCCACTCGGCGAGACCCAAACCCACTCGGCTACACCCAAACCCACTCGGCAAGACCCAAACCCACTCGGCTACACCCAAACCCACTCCGCTAGACTTAAACCCACTCCGCTAGACCCAAACCCACTCGGCCAGTCCCAAACCCACTCTGCTAGACCCAAACCTACTCGGCTAGACCCAAACCCACTCGGCGAGACCCAAACCCACTCGGCTACACCCAAACCCACTCGGCAAGACCCAAACCCACTCGGCTACACCCAAACCCACTCCGCTAGACTCAAACCCACTCCGCTAGACCCAAACCCACTCGGCCAGTCCCAAACCCACTCTGCTAGACCCAAACCCACTCGGCTAGATACAAACCCACTCGGCTACACCCAAACGCACTCGGCTAGACCCAAACCCACTCCGCTAGACCCAAACCCACTCCGCTACACCAAACCCACTCCGCTAGACCCAAACCCACTCCGCTAGACTCAAACCCTCCGCTAGACGCAAACCCACTCGGCTAGTCCCAAACCCAATCGGCTAGACCCAAACCCACTCGGCTAGACCCAAACCCAATCGTCTAGACCCAAACCCAATCGGCTAGACCCAAACCCACTCATCTAGACACAAACCTACTCGGCTAGACCCAAAACCACTCGGCTAGACCCAAACCCACTCAGCAAGACCCAAACCCACTCGGCTTGACCCAAACCCACTCGGCTAGACCCAAACCCACTCGGCTACACACAAACCCACTCGGCTACACCCAAACCCACTCGGCTACACCCAAACCCACTCGGCTAGACCCAAACCCACTCCGCTAGACCAAAACCTATTTGGCTAGACCCAAAACCACTCAGCTAGATCCAAACCCATTCGGCTAGACGCAAACCCACTCCGCTAGACCTAAACCCACTGGGCTAGAC
Source organism: Raja brachyura (assembly GCA_963514005.1). The sequence goes on from OY740823.1 coordinate 10,167,548, forward strand.
CCAACCCACTCGGCTAGACCCAAACCCACTCGGCTAGACCCAAACCCACTCCGCTAGACCCAAACCCACTCCGCTACACCAAACCCACTCCGCTAGACCCAAACCCACTCCGCTAGACTCAAACCCACTCCGCTAGACGCAAACCCACTCGGCGAGACCCAAACCCACTCGGCTACACCCAAACCCGCTCGGCAAGACCCAAACCCACTCGGCTACACCCAAACCCACTCGGCTAGACCTAAACCCACTCGGCTAGACCCAAACCCACTCGGCTAGACCCGAACCCACTCGGCTAAACCCAAACCCATTCGGCTAGACGCAAACCCACTCCGCTACACCAAACCCACTCCGCTAGACCCAAATCCACTCCGCTAGACTCAAACCCACTCCGCTAGACGCAAACCCACTCGGCTAGGCCCAAACCCACTCGGCTAGACCCAAACCCACTCGGCTAGACCCAAACCCTCTCGGCGAGACCCAAACCCACTCGGCTACACCCAAACCCACTCGGCTAGACCTAAACCCACTCGGCTAGACCCAAACCCACTCGGCTAGAACCAAACGCACTCGGCTAGACCCAAACCCACTCCGCTAGACTCAAACCCACTCCGCTAGACCCAAACCCACTCGCCTACACCCAAACCCACTCGGCTAGACCCAAACCCACTCCGCTAGACCCAAACCTATTCGGCTAGACCCAAAACCACTCGGCTAGATACAAACCCATTCGGCTAGACGCAAACCCACTCCGCTACACCAAACCCACTCCGCTAGACCCAAACCCACTCCGCTAGACCCAAACCCTCCGCTAGACGCAAACCCACTCGGCTAGTCCCAAACCCAATCGGCTAGACCCAAACCCACTCGGCTAGACCCAAACCCAATTGTCTAGACCCAAACCCACTCGGCTAGACTCAAACCCACTCGGCTAGACCTAAACCCACTCGGCCAGACCCAAACCCACTCGGCTAGACCCAAACCCACTCGGCTAGACCCAAACCCACTCGGTTAGACCCAAACCCACTCGGCTAGACCCAAACCCACTCGGCTGGACCCAAACCCACTCGGCTGGACCCAATCCCACTCGGCTAGACCCAAACCCACACGGCTGGACCCAAACCCACTCGGCTGGACCCAAACCCACTCGGCTACACCCAAACCCACTCGGCTAGACCCAAACCCACTCCGCTAGACCCAAACCTATTCGGCTAGACCCAAAACCACTCGGCTAGATACAAACCCATTCGGCTAGACGCAAACCCACTCCGCTACACCAAACCCACTCCGCTGGACCCAAACCCACTCCGCTAGACTCAAACCCTCCGCTAGACGCAAACCCACTCGGCTAGTCCCAAACCCAATCGGCTAGACCCAAACCCACTCGGCTAGACCCAAACCCAATCGTCTAGACCCAAACCCAATCGGCTAGACCCAAACCCACTCATCTAGACACAAACCTACTCGGCTAGACCCAAAACCACTCGGCTAGACCCAAACCCACTCGGCAAGACCCAAACCCACTCGACTAGACCCAAACCCACTCGGCTAGACCCAAACCCACTCGGCTACACACAAACCCACTCGGCAACACCCAAACCCACTCGGCTACACCCAAACCCAATCGGCTAGACCCAAACCCACTCCGCTAGACCAAAACCTATTCGGCTAGACCCAAAACCACTCGGCTAGATCCAAACCCATTCGGCTAGACGCAAACCCGCTCCGCTAGACCCAAACCCACTCCGCTAGACCCAAACCTATTCGGCTAGACCCAAAACCACTCGGCTAGATACAAACCCATTCGGCTAGACGCAAACCCACTCCGCTACACCAAACCCACTCCGCTAGACCCAAACCCACTCCGCTAGACTCAAACCCTCCGCTAGACGCAAACCCACTCGGCTAGTCCCAAACCCAATCGGCTAGACCCAAACCCACTCGGCTAGACCCAAACCCAATCGTCTAGACCCAAACCCAATCGGCTAGACCCAAACCCACTCATCTAGACACAAACCTACTCGGCTAGACCCAAAACCACTCGGCTAGATCCAAACCCATTCGGCGAGACGCAAACCCACTCCGTTACACCAAACCCACTCCGCTAGACCCAAACCCACTCCGCTAGACTCAAACCCACTCCGCTAGACGCAAAGCCACTCGGCTAGTCCCAACCCCACTCGGCTAGACCCAAACCCACTCGGCTAGACCCAAACCCACTCGTCTAGACCCAAACCCACTCGGCTAGACCCAAACCCACTCGGCTAGACCCAAACCCACTCGGCTAGACCCAAACCCACTCGGCTAGACCCAAACCCACTCGGCTAGACCCAAACCCACTCGGCTAGACCCAAACCCACTCGGCTAGACCCAAACCCACTCTGCTAGACCCAAACCTATTCGGCTCGACCCAAAACCACTCGGCTAGATCCAAACCCATTCGGCTAGACACAAACCCACTCCGCTACACCAAACCTACTCCGCTAGACCCAAACCCACACCGCTAGACTTAAACCCACTCCGCTAGACCCAAACCCACTCGGCTAGTCCCAAACCCACTCTGCTAGACCCAAACCCACTCGGCTAGACCCAAACCCACTCCGCTAGACCCAAACCTATTCGGCTAGACCCAAAACCACTCGGCTAGATACAAACCCATTCGGCTAGACGCAAACCCACTCCGCTACACCAAACCCACTCCGCTAGACCCAAACCCACTCCGCTAGACTCAAACCCTCCGCTAGACGCAAACCCACTCGGCTAGTCCCAAACACAATCGGCTAGACCCAAACCCACTCGGCTAGACCCAAACCCACTCGTCTAGACCCAAACCCACTCGGCTAGACCCAAACCCACTCGGCTAGACACAAACCCACTCGGCAAGACCCAAACCCACTCGGCTAGACCCAAACCCACTCGCCTAGACCCAAACCCACTCGACTGCACACAAACCCACTCGGCTACACCCAAACCCACTCGGCTACACCCAAACCCACTCGGCTAGACCCAAACACACTCCGCTAGACCAAAACATATTCGGCTAGACCCAAAACCACTCGGCTACATCCAAACCCATTCGGCTAGACGCAAACCCACTAGGCTACACACAAACCCACTCGGCTACACCCAAACCCACTCGGCTACACCAAAACCCACTCGGCTAGACCCAAACCCACTCCACTAGACTCAAACCCACTCCGCTAGACGCAAACCCACTCGGCTAGTCCCAAACCCACTCGGCTAGACCCAAACCCACTCGGCTAGACCCAAACCCACTCGGCGAGACCCAAACCCACTCGGCTACACCCAAACCCACTCGACAACACCCAAACCCATTCGGCTAGACCCAAACCCACTCGGCTAGACCCAAACCCACTCGGCTACACCCAAACCCACTCGACAACACCCAAACCCACTCCGCTAGACCCAAACCCTCCGCTAGACGCAAACCCACTCGGCTAGTCCCAAACCCAATCGGCTAGACCCAAACCCACTCGGCTAGACCCAAACCCAATTGTCTAGACCCAAACCCACTCGGCTAGACTCAAACCCACTCGGCTAGACCTAAACCCACTCGGCCAGACCCAAACCCACTCGGCTAGACCCAAACCCACTCGGCTAGACCCAAACCCACTCGGTTAGACCCAAACCCACTCGGCTAGACCCAAACCCACTCGGCTGGACCCAAACCCACTCGGCTGGACCCAATCCCACTCGGCTAGACCCAAACCCACACGGCTGGACCCAAACCCACTCGGCTGGACCCAAACCCACTCGGCTACACCCAAACCCACTCGGCTAGACCCAAACCCACTCCGCTAGACCCAAACCTATTCGGCTAGACCCAAAACCACTCGGCTAGATACAAACCCATTCGGCTAGACGCAAACCCACTCCGCTACACCAAACCCACTCCGCTGGACCCAAACCCACTCCGCTAGACTCAAACCCTCCGCTAGACGCAAACCCACTCGGCTAGTCCCAAACCCAATCGGCTAGACCCAAACCCACTCGGCTAGACCCAAACCCAATCGTCTAGACCCAAACCCAATCGGCTAGACCCAAACCCACTCATCTAGACACAAACCTACTCGGCTAGACCCAAAACCACTCGGCTAGACCCAAACCCACTCGGCAAGACCCAAACCCACTCGACTAGACCCAAACCCACTCGGCTAGACCCAAACCCACTCGGCTACACACAAACCCACTCGGCAACACCCAAACCCACTCGGCTACACCCAAACCCAATCGGCTAGACCCAAACCCACTCCGCTAGACCAAAACCTATTCGGCTAGACCCAAAACCACTCGGCTAGATCCAAACCCATTCGGCTAGACGCAAACCCGCTCCGCTAGACCCAAACCCACTCCGCTAGACCCAAACCTATTCGGCTAGACCCAAAACCACTCGGCTAGATACAAACCCATTCGGCTAGACGCAAACCCACTCCGCTACACCAAACCCACTCCGCTAGACCCAAACCCACTCCGCTAGACTCAAACCCTCCGCTAGACGCAAACCCACTCGGCTAGTCCCAAACCCAATCGGCTAGACCCAAACCCACTCGGCTAGACCCAAACCCAATCGTCTAGACCCAAACCCAATCGGCTAGACCCAAACCCACTCATCTAGACACAAACCTACTCGGCTAGACCCAAAACCACTCGGCTAGATCCAAACCCATTCGGCGAGACGCAAACCCACTCCGTTACACCAAACCCACTCCGCTAGACCCAAACCCACTCCGCTAGACTCAAACCCACTCCGCTAGACGCAAAGCCACTCGGCTAGTCCCAACCCCACTCGGCTAGACCCAAACCCACTCGGCTAGACCCAAACCCACTCGTCTAGACCCAAACCCACTCGGCTAGACCCAAACCCACTCGGCTAGACCCAAACCCACTCGGCTAGACCCAAACCCACTCGGCTAGACCCAAACCCACTCGGCTAGACCCAAACCCACTCGGCTAGACCCAAACCCACTCGGCTAGACCCAAACCCACTCTGCTAGACCCAAACCTATTCGGCTCGACCCAAAACCACTCGGCTAGATCCAAACCCATTCGGCTAGACACAAACCCACTCCGCTACACCAAACCTACTCCGCTAGACCCAAACCCACACCGCTAGACTTAAACCCACTCCGCTAGACCCAAACCCACTCGGCTAGTCCCAAACCCACTCTGCTAGACCCAAACCCACTCGGCTAGACCCAAACCCACTCCGCTAGACCCAAACCTATTCGGCTAGACCCAAAACCACTCGGCTAGATACAAACCCATTCGGCTAGACGCAAACCCACTCCGCTACACCAAACCCACTCCGCTAGACCCAAACCCACTCCGCTAGACTCAAACCCTCCGCTAGACGCAAACCCACTCGGCTAGTCCCAAACACAATCGGCTAGACCCAAACCCACTCGGCTAGACCCAAACCCACTCGTCTAGACCCAAACCCACTCGGCTAGACCCAAACCCACTCGGCTAGACACAAACCCACTCGGCAAGACCCAAACCCACTCGGCTAGACCCAAACCCACTCGCCTAGACCCAAACCCACTCGACTGCACACAAACCCACTCGGCTACACCCAAACCCACTCGGCTACACCCAAACCCACTCGGCTAGACCCAAACACACTCCGCTAGACCAAAACATATTCGGCTAGACCCAAAACCACTCGGCTACATCCAAACCCATTCGGCTAGACGCAAACCCACTAGGCTACACACAAACCCACTCGGCTACACCCAAACCCACTCGGCTACACCAAAACCCACTCGGCTAGACCCAAACCCACTCCACTAGACTCAAACCCACTCCGCTAGACGCAAACCCACTCGGCTAGTCCCAAACCCACTCGGCTAGACCCAAACCCACTCGGCTAGACCCAAACCCACTCGGCGAGACCCAAACCCACTCGGCTACACCCAAACCCACTCGACAACACCCAAACCCATTCGGCTAGACCCAAACCCACTCGGCTAGACCCAAACCCACTCGGCTAGACCCAAACCCACTCGGCTAGACCCAAACCCACTGGGTCAGACCCAAACCCACTCGACTGCACACAAACCCACTCGGCGAGACCCAAACCCACTCGGCTACACCCAAACCCACTCGACAACACCCAAACCCATTCGGCTAGACCCAAACCCAATCGTCTAGACCCAAACCCAATCGGCTAGACCCAAACCCACTCATCTAGACACAAACCTACTCGGCTAGACCCAAAACCACTCGGCTAGATCCAAACCCATTCGGCGAGACGCAAACCCACTCCGTTACACCAAACCCACTCCGCTAGACCCAAACCCACTCCGCTAGACTCAAACCCACTCCGCTAGACGCAAAGCCACTCGGCTAGTCCCAACCCCACTCGGCTAGACCCAAACCCACTCGGCTAGACCCAAACCCACTCGTCTAGACCCAAACCCACTCGGCTAGACCCAAACCCACTCGGCTAGACCCAAACCCACTCGGCTAGACCCAAACCCACTCGGCTAGACCCAAACCCACTCGGCTAGACCCAAACCCACTCGGCTAGACCCAAACCCACTCGGCTAGACCCAAACCCACTCTGCTAGACCCAAACCTATTCGGCTCGACCCAAAACCACTCGGCTAGATCCAAACCCATTCGGCTAGACACAAACCCACTCCGCTACACCAAACCTACTCCGCTAGACCCAAACCCACACCGCTAGACTTAAACCCACTCCGCTAGACCCAAACCCACTCGGCTAGTCCCAAACCCACTCTGCTAGACCCAAACCCACTCGGCTAGACCCAAACCCACTCCGCTAGACCCAAACCTATTCGGCTAGACCCAAAACCACTCGGCTAGATACAAACCCATTCGGCTAGACGCAAACCCACTCCGCTACACCAAACCCACTCCGCTAGACCCAAACCCACTCCGCTAGACTCAAACCCTCCGCTAGACGCAAACCCACTCGGCTAGTCCCAAACACAATCGGCTAGACCCAAACCCACTCGGCTAGACCCAAACCCACTCGTCTAGACCCAAACCCACTCGGCTAGACCCAAACCCACTCGGCTAGACACAAACCCACTCGGCAAGACCCAAACCCACTCGGCTAGACCCAAACCCACTCGCCTAGACCCAAACCCACTCGACTGCACACAAACCCACTCGGCTACACCCAAACCCACTCGGCTACACCCAAACCCACTCGGCTAGACCCAAACACACTCCGCTAGACCAAAACATATTCGGCTAGACCCAAAACCACTCGGCTACATCCAAACCCATTCGGCTAGACGCAAACCCACTAGGCTACACACAAACCCACTCGGCTACACCCAAACCCACTCGGCTACACCAAAACCCACTCGGCTAGACCCAAACCCACTCCACTAGACTCAAACCCACTCCGCTAGACGCAAACCCACTCGGCTAGTCCCAAACCCACTCGGCTAGACCCAAACCCACTCGGCTAGACCCAAACCCACTCGGCGAGACCCAAACCCACTCGGCTACACCCAAACCCACTCGACAACACCCAAACCCATTCGGCTAGACCCAAACCCACTCGGCTAGACCCAAACCCACTCGGCTAGACCCAAACCCACTCGGCTAGACCCAAACCCACTGGGTCAGACCCAAACCCACTCGACTGCACACAAACCCACTCGGCTACACCCAAACCCACTCGGCTACACCCAAACCCACTCGGCTAGACCCAAACCCACTCCGCTAGACCAAAACCTATTCGGCTAGACCCAAAACCACTCGGCTAGATCCAAACCCATTCGGCTAGACGCAAACCCACTCCGCTAGACCTAAACCCACTGGGCTAGACCCAACCCACTCGGCTAGACCCACACCCACTCGGCTAGACCCAAACCCACTCCGCTAGACCCAAACCCACTCCGCTACACCATACCCACTCCGCTAGACCCAAACCCACTCCGCTAGACTCAAACCCACTCCGCTAGACGCAAACCCACTCGGCTAGTCCCAAACCCACTCGGCTAGACCCAAACCCACTCGACTAAACCCAAACCCACTCGGCTAGACCCAAACCCACTCGGCTAGACCCAAACCCACTCGGCGAGACCCAAACCCACTCGGCTACACCCAAACCCACTCGACAACACCCAAACCCATTCGGCTAGACCTAAACCCACTCGGCTAGACCCAAACCCACTCGGCTAGACCCAAACCCACTCGGCTAGACCCAAACCCACTGGGTTAGACCCAAACCCACTCGGCTAGACCCAAACCCACTCGGCTAGACCCAAACCCACTCGGCTAGAACCAAACCCACTCGGCTAGACCCAAACCCACTCGGCTACACCCAAACCCACTCGGCTACACCCAAACCCACTCGGCTGCACCCAAAGCCACTCGGCTACACACAAACCCACTCGGCTACACCCAAACCCACTCGGCTACACCCAAACCCACTCGGCTAGACCCAAACCCACTCGACTGCACACAAACCCACTCGGCTACACCCAAACCCACTCGGCTACACCCAAACCCACTCGGCTAGACCCAAACCCACTCCGCTAGACCAAAACTTATTCGGCTAGACCCAAAACCACTCGGCTAGATCCAAACCCATTCGGCTAGACGCAAACCCACTCCGCTAGACCTAAACCCACTGGGCTGGACCCAACCCACTCGGCTGGACCCAAACCCACTCGGCTAGACCCAAACCCACTCCGCTAGACCCAAACCCACTCCGCTACACCAAACCCACTCCGCTAGACCCAAACCCACTCCGCCAGACTCAAACCCACTCCGCTAGATGCAAACCCACTCGGCTAGTCCCAAACCCACTCGGCTAGACCCAAACCCACTCGGTTAAACCCAAACCCACTCGGCGAGACCCAAACCCACTCGGCTGACCCAAACCCCCTCGGCTAGACCCAAACCCACTCGGCTAGACCCAAACCCACTCGGCGAGACCCAAACCCACTCGGCTACACCCAAACCCACTCGGCAAGACCCAAACGCACTCGGCTAGACCCAAACCCACTCCGCTAGACTCAAACCCACTCCGCTAGACCCAAACCCACTCGGCCAGTCCCAAACCCACTCTGCTAGACCCAAACCCACTCGGCTAGACACAAACCCACTCGGCTACACCCAAACCCACTCGGCTAGACCCAAACCCACTCCGCTAGACCCAAACCTATTCGGCTAGACCCAAAACCACTCGGCTAGATACAAACCCACTCGGCTACACCCAAACCCACTCGGCTACACCCAAACCCACTCGGCTAGACCCAAACCCACTCCGCTAGACCCAAACCTATTCGGATAGACCCAAAACCACTCGGCTAGATCCAAACCCATTCGGCAAGATGCAAACCCACTCCGCTAGACCTAAACCCACTGGGCTAGACCCAACCCACTCGGCTAGACCCAAACCCACTCGGCTAGACCCAAACCCACTCCGCTAGACCCAAACCCACTCCGCTACACCAAACCCACTCCGCTAGACCCAAACCCACTCCGCTAGACTCAAACCCACTCCGCTAGACGCAAACCCACTCGGCTAGGCCCAAACCCACTCGGCTAGACCCAAACCCACTCGGCTAGACCCAAACCCACTCGGCGAGACCCAAACCCACTCGGCTACACCCAAACCCACTCGGCTAGACCTAAACCCACTCGGCTAGACCCAAACCCACTCGGCTAGACCCAAACGCACTCGGCTAGACCCAAACCCACTCTGCTAGACTCAAACCCACTCCGCTAGACCCAAACCCACTCGGCTACACCCAAACCCACTCGGCTAGACCCAAACCCACTCCGCTAGACCCAAACCTATTCGGCTAGACCCAAAACCACTCGGCTAGATACAAACCCACACGGCTGGACCCAAACCCACTCGGCTAGACCCAAACCCTCTCGGCTAGACCCAAACCCACTCCGCTACACCAAACCCACTCCGCTAGACCCAAACCCACTCCGCTAGACTCAAACCCACTCCACTAGACGCAAACCCACTCGGCTAGACCCAAACCCACTCGGCTAGACCCAAACTCACTCGGCGAGACCCAAACCCACTCGGCTACACCCAAACCCACTCGGCAAGACCCAAACCCACTCGGCTACACCCAAACCCACTCCGCTAGACTTAAACCCACTCCGCTAGACCCAAACCCACTCGGCCAGTCCCAAACCCACTCTGCTAGACCCAAACCCACTCGGCTAGACCCAAACCCACTCGGCGAGACCCAAACCCACTCGGCTACACCCAAACCCACTCGGCAAGACCCAAACCCACTCGGCTACACCCAAACCCACTCCGCTAGACTCAAACCCACTCCGCTAGACCCAAACCCACTCGGCCAGTCCCAAACCCACTCTGCTAGACCCAAACCCACTCGGCTAGATACAAACCCACTCGGCTACACCCAAACGCACTCGGCTAGACCCAAACCCACTCCGCTAGACCCAAACCCACTCCGCTACACCAAACCCACTCCGCTAGACCCAAACCCACTCCGCTAGACTCAAACCCTCCGCTAGACGCAAACCCACTCGGCTAGTCCCAAACCCAATCGGCTAGACCCAAACCCACTCGGCTAGACCCAAACCCAATCGTCTAGACCCAAACCCAATCGGCTAGACCCAAACCCACTCATCTAGACACAAACCTACTCGGCTAGACCCAAAACCACTCGGCTAGACCCAAACCCACTCAGCAAGACCCAAACCCACTCGGCTTGACCCAAACCCACTCGGCTAGACCCAAACCCACTCGGCTACACACAAACCCACTCGGCTACACCCAAACCCACTCGGCTACACCCAAACCCACTCGGCTAGACCCAAACCCACTCCGCTAGACCAAAACCTATTTGGCTAGACCCAAAACCACTCAGCTAGATCCAAACCCATTCGGCTAGACGCAAACCCACTCCGCTAGACCTAAACCCACTGGGCTAGACCCAACCCACTCGGCTAGACCCAAACCCACTCGGCTAGACCCAAACCCACTCCGCTAGACCCAAACCCACTCCGCTACACCAAACCCACTCCGCTAGACCCAAACCCACTCCGCTAGACTCAAACCCACTCCGCTAGACGCAAACCCACTCGGCGAGACCCAAACCCACTCGGCTACACCCAAACCCGCTCGGCAAGACCCAAACCCACTCGGCTACACCCAAACCCACTCGGCTAGACCTAAACCCACTCGGCTAGACCCAAACCCACTCGGCTAGACCCGAACCCACTCGGCTAAACCCAAACCCATTCGGCTAGACGCAAACCCACTCCGCTACACCAAACCCACTCCGCTAGACCCAAATCCACTCCGCTAGACTCAAAACCACTCCGCTAGACGCAAACCCACTCGGCTAGGCCCAAACCCACTCGGCTAGACCCAAACCCACTCGGCTAGACCCAAACCCTCTCGGCGAGACCCAAACCCACTCGGCTACACCCAAACCCACTCGGCTAGACCTAAACCCACTCGGCTAGACTCAAACCCACTCCGCTAGACCCAAACCCACTCGCCTACACCCAAACCCACTCGGCTAGACCCAAACCCACTCCGCTAGACCCAAACCTATTCGGCTAGACCCAAACCCACTCGGCTAGACCCAAACCCACTCGGCTGGACCCAAACCCACTCGGCTGGACCCAATCCCACTCGGCTAGACCCAAACCCACACGGCTGGACCCAAACCCACTCGGCTGGACCCAAACCCACTCGGCTACACCCAAACCCACTCGGCTAGACCCAAACCCACTCCGCTAGACCCAAACCTATTCGGCTAGACCCAAAACCACTCGGCTAGATACAAACCCATTCGGCTAGACGCAAACCCACTCCGCTACACCAAACCCACTCCGCTGGACCCAAACCCACTCCGCTAGACTCAAACCCGCCGCTAGACGCAAACCCACTCGGCTAGTCCCAAACCCAATCGGCTAGACCCAAACCCACTCGGCTAGACCCAAACCCAATCGTCTAGACCCAAACCCAATCGGCTAGACCCAAACCCACTCATCTAGACACAAACCTACTCGGCTAGACCCAAAACCACTCGGCTAGACCCAAACCCACTCGGCAAGACCCAAACCCACTCGGCTAGACCCAAACCCACTCGGCTAGACCCAAACCCACTCGGCTACACACAAACCCACTCGGCAACACCCAAACCCACTCGGCTACACCCAAACCCAATCGGCTAGACCCAAACCCACTCCGCTAGACCAAAACCTATTCGGCTAGACCCAAAACCACTCGGCTAGATCCAAACCCATTCGGCTAGACGCAAACCCGCTCCGCTAGACCCAAACCCACTCCGCTAGACCCAAACCTATTCGGCTAGACCCAAACCCACTCGGCTAGACCCAAACCCAGTCGTCTAGACCCAAACCCAATCGGCTAGACCCAAACCCACTCATCTTGACACAAACCTACTCGGCTAGACCCAAAACCACTCGGCTAGATCCAAACCCATTCGGCGAGACGCAAACCCACTCCGTTACACCAAACCCACTCCGCTAGACCCAAACCCACTCCGCTAGACTCAAACCCACTGCGCTAGACGCAAAGCCACTCGGCTAGTCCCAACCCCACTCGGCTAGACCCAAACCCACTCGGCTAGACCCAAACCCACTCGTCTAGACCCAAACCCACTCGGCTAGACCCAAACCCACTCGGCTAGACCCAAACCCACTCGGCTAGACCCAAACCCACTCGGCTAGACCCAAACCCACTCGGCTAGACCCAAACCCACTCGGCTAGACCCAAACCCACTCGGCTAGACCCAAACCCACTCTGCTAGACCCAAACCTATTCGGCTAGACCCAAAACCACTCGGCTAGATCCAAACCCATTCGGCTAGACACAAACCCACTCCGCTACACCAAACCTACTCCGCTAGACCCAAACCCACACCGCTAGACTTAAACCCACTCCGCTAGACCCAAACCCACTCGGCTAGTCCCAAACCCACTCTGCTAGACCCAAACCCACTCGGCTAGACCCAAACCCACTCCGCTAGACCCAAACCTATTCGGCTAGACCCAAAACCACTCGGCTAGATACAAACCCATTCGGCTAGATGCAAACCCACTCCGCTACACCAAACCCACTCCGCTAGACCCAAACCCACTCGGCAAGACCCAAACCCACTCGGCTAGACCCAAACCCACTCGCCTAGACCCAAACCCACTCGACTGCACACAAACCCACTCGGCTACACCCAAACCCACTCGGCTACACCCAAACCCACTCGGCTAGACCCAAACACACTCCGCTAGACCAAAACCTATTCGGCTAGACCCAAAACCACTCGGCTACATCCAAACCCATTCGGCTAGACGCAAACCCACTAGGCTACACACAAACCCACTCGGCTACACCCAAACCCACTCGGCTACACCCAAACCCACTCGGCTAGACCCAAACCCACTCCACTAGACTCAAACCCACTCCGCTAGACGCAAACCCACTCGGCTAGTCCCAAACCCACTCGGCTAGACCCAAACCCACTCGGCTAGACCCAAACCCACTCGGCGAGACCCAAACCCACTCGGCTACACCCAAACCCACTCGACAACACCCAAACCCATTCGGCTAGACCCAAACCCACTCGGCTAGACCCAAACCCACTCGGCTAGACCCAAACCCACTCGGCTAGACCCAAACCCACTGGGTCAGACCCAAACCCACTCGACTGCACACAAACCCACTCGGCTACACCCAAACCCACTCGGCTACACCCAAACCCACTCGGCTAGACCCAAACCCACTCCGCTAGACCAAAACCTATTCGGCTAGACCCAAAACCACTCGGCTAGATCCAAACCCATTCGGCTAGACGCAAACCCACTCCGCTAGACCTAAACCCACTGGGCTAGACCCAACCCACTCGGCTAGACCCAAACCCACTCGGCTAGACCCAAACCCACTCCGCTAGACCCAAACCCACTCCGCTACACCATACCCACTCCGCTAGACCCAAACCCACTCCGCTAGACTCAAACCCACTCCGCTAGACGCAAACCCACTCGGCTAGTCCCAAACCCACTCGGCTAGACCCAAACCCACTCGACTAAACCCAAACCCACTCGGCTAGACCCAAACCCACTCGGCTAGACCCAAACCCACTCGGCGAGACCCAAACCCACTCGGCTACACCCAAACCCACTCGACAACACCCAAACCCATTCGGCTAGACCTAAACCCACTCGGCTAGACCCAAACCCACTCGGCTAGACCCAAACCCACTCGGCTAGACCCAAACCCACTGGGTTAGACCCAAACCCACTCGGCTAGACCCAAACCCACTCGGCTAGACCCAAACCCACTCGGCTAGACCCAAACCCACTCGGCTAGACCCAAACCCACTCGGCTACACCCAAACCCACTCGGCTACACCCAAACCCACTCGGCTGCACCCAAAGCCACTCGGCTACACACAAACCCACTCGGCTACACCCAAACCCACTCGGCTACACCCAAACCCACTCGGCTAGACCCAAACCCACTCGACTGCACACAAACCCACTCGGCTACACCCAAACCCACTCGGCTACACCCAAACCCACTCGGCTAGACCCAAACCCACTCCGCTAGACCAAAACTTATTCGGCTAGACCCAAAACCACTCGGCTAGATCCAAACCCATTCGGCTAGACGCAAACCCACTCCGCTAGACCTAAACCCACTGGGCTGGACCCAACCCACTCGGCTGGACCCAAACCCACTCGGCTAGACCCAAACCCACTCCGCTAGACCCAAACCCACTCCGCTACACCAAACCCACTCCGCTAGACCCAAACCCACTCCGCCAGACTCAAACCCACTCCGCTAGATGCAAACCCACTCGGCTAGTCCCAAACCCACTCGGCTAGACCCAAACCCACTCGGTTAAACCCAAACCCACTCGGCGAGACCCAAACCCACTCGGCTGACCCAAACCCCCTCGGCTAGACCCAAACCCACTCGGCTAGACCCAAACCCACTCGGCTAGACCCAAACCCACTGGGCTAGACCCAAACCCACTCGGCTAGACCCAAACCCACTCGGCTAGACCCAAACCCACTCGGCTAGACCCAAACCCACTCGGCTAGACCCAAACCCACTCGGCTATACCCAAACCCACTCGGCTACACCCATACCCACTCGGCTACACCCAAACCCACTCGGCTACACCCAAAGGCACTCGGCTACACACAAACCCACTCGGCTACACCCAAACCCACTCGGCTACACCCAAACCCACTCGGCTACACCCAAAGGCACTCGGCTACACACAAACCCACTCGGCTACACCCAAACCCACTCGGCTACACCCAAACCCACTCGGCTAGACCCAAACCCACTCGGCTAGATCCAAACCCATTCGGCAAGACGCAAACCCACTCCGCTAGACCTAAACCCACTGGGCTAGACCCAACCCACTCGGCTAGACCCAATCCCACTCGGCTAGACCCAAACCCACACGGCTGGACCCAAACCCACTCGGCTAGACCCAAACCCACTCGGCTACACCCAAACCCACTCGGCTAGACCCAAACCCACTCCGCTAGACCCAAACCTATTCGGCTAGACCCAAAACCACTCGGCTAGATCCAAACCCATTCGGCAAGACGCAAACCCACTCCGCTACACCAAACCCACTCCGCTAGACCCAAACCCACTCCGCTAGACTCAAACCCACTCTGCTAGACGCAAAGCCACTCGGCTAGTCCCAACCCCACTCGGCTAGACCCAAACCCACTCGGCTAGACCCAAACCCACTCGTCTAGACCCAAACCCACTCGGCTAGACCCAAACCCACTCGGCTAGACCCAAACCCACTCGGCTAGACCCAAACCCACTCGGCTAGACCCAAACCCACTCGGCTAGACCCAAACCCACTCGGCTAGACCCAAACCCACTCGGCTAGACCCAAACCCACTCTGCTAGACCCAAACCTATTCGGCTAGACCCAAAACCACTCGGCCAGATCCAAACCCATTCGGCTAGACACAAACCCACTCCGCTACACCAAACCCACTCCGCTAGACCCAAACCCACTCCGCTAGACTCAAACCCACTCCGCTAGACCCAAACCCACTCGGCTAGTCCCAAACCCACTCTGCTAGACCCAAACCCACTCGGCTAGACCCAAACCCACTCGGCTACTCCCAAACCCACTCGGCTAGACCCAAACCCACTCCGCTAGACCCAAACCTATTCGGCTAGACCCAAAACCACTCGGCTAGATACAAACCCATTCGGCTAGACGCAAACCCACGCCGCTACACCAAACCCACTCCGCTAGACCCAAACCCACTCCACTAGACTCAAGCCCTCCGCTAGACGCAAACCCACTCGGCTAGTCCCAAACCTAATCGGCTAGACCCAAACCCACTCGGCTAGACCCAAACCCACTCGTCTAGACCCAAACCCACTCAGCTAGACTCAAACCCACTCGGCTAGACACAAACCCACTCGGCTAGACCCCAAACCACTCGGCTAGACCCAAACCCCACTTGGCAAGACCCAAACCCACTCGGCTAGACCCAAACCCACTCGGCTAGACCCAAACCCACTCGGCTGCACACAAACCCACTCGGCTACACCCAAACCCACTCGGCTACACCCAAACCCACTCGGCTAGACCCAAACCCACTCCGCTAGACCAAAACCTATTCGGCTAGACCCAAAACCACTCGGCTAGATCCAAACCCATTCGGCTAGACACAAACCCACTCGGCTAGACCCAAACCCACTCCGCTAGACCCAAACCCACTCCGCTACACCAAACCCACTCCGCTAGACCCAAACCCACTCCGCTAGACTCAAACCCACTCCGCTAGACGCAAACCCACTCGGCTAGTCCCAAACCCACTCGGCTAGACCCAAACCCACTCCGCTAGACGCAAACCCACTCGGCTAGTCCCAAACCCACTCGGCTAGACCCAAACCCACTCGGCTAGACACAAACCCACTCGGCGAGACCCAAACCCACTCGGCTACACCCAAACCCACTCGACAAGACCCAAACCCACTCGGCTAGACCCAAACCCACTCGGCTAGAACCAAACCCATTCGGCTAGACGCAAACCCACTCCGCTAGACCTAAACCCACTGGGCTAGACCCAACCCACTCGGCTAGACCCAAACCCACTCGGCTAGACCCAAACCCACTCCGCTAGACCCAAACCCACTCCGCTACACCAAACCCACTCCGCTAGACCCAAACCCACTCCGCAAGACTCAAACCCACTCCGCTAGACGCAAACCCACTCGGCTAGTCCCAAACCCACTCGGCTAGACCCAAACCCACTCGACTAGACCCAAACCCACTCGGCGAGACCCAAACCCACTCGGCTACACCCAAACCCACTCGACAAGACCCAAACCCACTCGGCTAGACCCAAACCCACTCGGCTAGACCCAAATCCACTCGGCAAGACCCAAACCCACTGGGCTAAACCCAAACCCACTGGGCTAGACCCAAACCCACTCGGCTAGACCCAAACCCACTCGGCTAGACCCAAACCCACTCGGCCACACCCAAACCCACTCGGCTACACCCAAACCCACTCGGCTACACCCAAACCCACTCGGCTACACCCAAACCCACTCGGCTACACCCAAAGCCACTCGGCTACACCCAAACCTACTCGGCTTCACCCAAACCCACTCGGCTAGACCCAAACCCACTCCGCTGGACCCAAACCTATTCGGCTAGACCCAAAACCACTCGGCTAGATCCAAACCCATTCGGCTAGACGCAAACCCACTCTGCTACACCAAACCCACTCCGCTACACCCAAACCCACTCGACAAGACCCAAACCCACTCGGCTAGACCCAAACCCACTCGGCTAGACCCAAACCCACTCGGCTACACCCAAACCCACTCGGCTACACCCACACCCACTCGGCTACACCCAAACCCACTTGGCTACACCCAAAGCCACTCGGCTACACACAAACCCACTCGGCTACACCCAAACCCACTCGGCTACACCCAAACCCACTCTGCTACACCAAACCCACTCCGCTAGACCCAAACCCACTCCGCTAGACTCAAACCCACTCCGCTAGACGCAAACCCACTCGGCTAGTCCCAAACCCACTCGGCTAGACCCAAACCCACTCGGCTAGACCCAAACCCACTCAGCGAGACCCAAACCCACTCGGCTAGACTCAAACCCACTCGGCTAGACCCAAACCCACTCGGCTAGACCCAAACCCACTGGGCTAGACCCAAACCCACTGGGCTAGACCCAAACCCACTCAGCTAGACCCAAACCCACTCGGCTAGACCCAAACCCACTCGGCTAGACCCAAACCCACTCGGCTACACCCAAACCCACTCGGCTACACCCAAACCCACTCGGCTACACCCAAAGCCACTCAGCTACACACAAACCCACTCGGCTACACCCAAACCCACTCGGCTACACCCAAACCCACTCGGCTAGACCCAAACCCACTCCGCTAGACCCAAACCTATTCGGCTAGACCCAAAACCACTCGTCTAGATCCAAACCCATTCAGCTAGACGCAAACCCACTCCGCTACACCAAACCCACTCCGCTAGACCCAAACCCACTCCGCTAGACTCAAACCCACTCCGCTAGACGCAAAGCCACTCGGCTAGTCCCAACCCCACTCGGCTGGACCCAAACCCACTCGGCTAGACCCAAACCCACTCGTCTAGACCCAAACCCACTCGGCTGGACCCAAACCCACTCGGCTAGACCCAAACCCACTCGGCTAGACCCAATCCCACTCGGCTACACCCATACCCACTCGGCTAGACCCAAACTGGCATTCCTGGGATGTCAGGACTGTCTTATGAGCAAAGACTGCATAGACTCGGTTTATACTCTCTAGAATTTAGGAGATTGAGAGGGGATCTTATAGAAACTTACAAGATTCTTAAGGGGTTGGACAGGCTAGATGCAGGAAGATTGTTCCCGATGTTGGGGCCGTCCAGGACAAGGGGTCACAGCTTAAGGATAAGGGGGAAACCCTTTAGGACCGAGATGAGAAGGAATTTTTTCACACAGAGAGTGGTGGGTCTCTGGAATTCTCTGCCACAGAGGGTAGTTGAGGCCAGTTCATTGGATATATTTAAGAGGGAGTTAGATGTGGCCCTTGTGGCTAAGGGAATCAGAGGGTATGGAGAGAAGGCAGGTACGGGATACTGAGTTGGATGATCAGCCATGATCATATTGAATGGCGGTGCAGGCTCGAAGGGCCGAATGGCCTATTCCTGCACCTAATTTCTATGTTTCTATGTTTCTAAACCCACTCGGCTAGACTCAAACCCACTCGGCTAGACCTAAACCCACTCGGCCAGACCCAAACCCACTCGGCTAGACCCAAACCCACTCGGCTAGACCCAAACCCACTCGGTTAGACCCAAACCCACTCGGCTAGACCCAAACCCACTCGGCTGGACCCAAACCCACTCGGCTGCACCCAATCCCACTCGGCTAGACCCAAACCCACACGGCTGGACCCAAACCCACTCGGCTGGACCCAAACCCACTCGGCTACACCCAAACCCACTCGGCTGGACCCAAACCCACTCCGCTAGACCCAAACCTATTCGGCTAGACCCAAAACCACTCGGCTAGATCCAAACCCATTCGGCGAGACGCAAACCCACTCCGTTACACCAAACCCACTCCGCTAGACCCAAACCCACTCCGCTAGACTCAAACCCACTCCGCTAGACGCAAAGCCACTCGGCTAGTCCCAACCCCACTCGGCTAGACCCAAACCCACTCGGCTAGACCCAAACCCACTCGTCTAGACCCAAACCCACTCGGCTAGACCCAAACCCACTCGGCTAGACCCAAACCCACTCGGCTAGACCCAAACCCACTCGGCTAGACCCAAACCCACTCGGCTAGACCCAAACCCACTCGGCTAGACCCAAACCCACTCGGCTAGACCCAAACCCACTCTGCTAGACCCAAACCTATTCGGCTAGACCCAAAACCACTCGGCTAGATCCAAACCCATTCGGCTAGACACAAACCCACTCCGCTACACCAAACCTACTCCGCTAGACCCAAACCCACTCCGCTAGACTTAAACCCACTCCGCTAGACCCAAACCCACTCGGCTAGTCCCAAACCCACTCTGCTAGACCCAAACCCACTCGGCTAGACCCAAACCCACTCCGCTAGACCCAAACCTATTCGGCTAGACCCAAAACCACTCGGCTAGATACAAACCCATTCGGCTAGACGCAAACCCACTCCGCTACACCAAACCCACTCCGCTAGACCCAAACCCACTCCGCTAGACTCAAACCCACTCCGCTAGACGCAAAGCCACTCGGCTAGTCCCAACCCCACTCGGCTAGACCCAAACCCACTCGGCTAGACCCAAACCCACTCGTCTAGACCCAAACCCACTCGGCTAGACCCAAACCCACTCGGCTAGACCCAAACCCACTCGGCTAGACCCAAACCCACTCGGCTAGACCCAAACCCACTCGGCTAGACCCAAACCCACTCGGCTAGACCCAAACCCACTCGGCTAGACCCAAACCCACTCTGCTAGACCCAAACCTATTCGGCTAGACCCAAAACCACTCGGCTAGATCCAAACCCATTCGGCTAGACACAAACCCACTCCGCTACACCAAACCTACTCCGCTAGACCCAAACCCACTCCGCTAGACTTAAACCCACTCCGCTAGACCCAAACCCACTCGGCTAGTCCCAAACCCACTCTGCTAGACCCAAACCCACTCGGCTAGACCCAAACCCACTCCGCTAGACCCAAACCTATTCGGCTAGACCCAAAACCACTCGGCTAGATACAAACCCATTCGGCTAGACGCAAACCCACTCCGCTACACCAAACCCACTCCGCTAGACCCAAACCCACTCCGCTAGACTCAAACCCACTCCGCTAGACGCAAAGCCACTCGGCTAGTCCCAACCCCACTCGGCTAGACCCAAACCCACTCGGCTAGACCCAAACCCACTCGTCTAGACCCAAACCCACTCGGCTAGACCCAAACCCACTCGGCTAGACCCAAACCCACTCGGCTAGACCCAAACCCACTCGGCTAGACCCAAACCCACTCGGCTAGACCCAAACCCACTCGGCTAGACCCAAACCCACTCGGCTAGACCCAAACCCACTCTGCTAGACCCAAACCTATTCGGCTAGACCCAAAACCACTCGGCCAGATCCAAACCCATTCGGCTAGACACAAACCCACTCCGCTACACCAAACCCACTCCGCTCGACCCAAACCCACTCCGCTAGACTCAAACCCACTCCGCTAGACCCAAACCCACTCGGCTAGTCCCAAACCCACTCTGCTGGACCCAAACCCACTCGGCTAGACCCAAACCCACTCGGCTACTCCCAAACCCACTCGGCTAGACCCAAACCCACTCCGCTAGACCCAAACCTATTCGGCTAGACCCAAAACCACTCGGCTAGATACAAACCCATTCGGCTAGACGCAAACCCACGCCGCTACACCAAACCCACTCCGCTAGACCCAAACCCACTCCGCTAGACTCAAGCCCTCCGCTAGACGCAAACCCACTCGGCTAGTCCCAAACCTAATCGGCTAGACCCAAACCCACTCGGCTAGACCCAAACCCACTCGTCTAGACCCAAACCCACTCAGCTAGACTCAAACCCAGGACAGGCTAGATGCAGGAAGATTGTTCCCGATGTTGGGGCCGTCCAGGACAAGGGGTCGCAGCTTAAGGATAAGGGGGAAACCCTTTAGGACCGAGATGAGAAGGAATTTTTTCACACAGAGAGTGGTGGGTCTCTGGAATTCTCTGCCACAGAGGGTAGTTGAGGCCAGTTCATTGGATATATTTAAGAGGGAGTTAGATGTGGCCCTTGTGGCTAAGGGAATCAGAGGGTATGGAGAGAAGGCAGGTACGGGATACTGAGTTGGATGATCAGCCATGTTCATATTGAATGGCGGTGCAGGCTCGAAGGGCCGAATGGCCTATTCCTGCACCTAATTTCTATGTTTCTATGTTTCTAAACCCACTCGGCTAGACTCAAACCCACTCGGCTAGACCTAAACCCACTCGGCCAGACCCAAACCCACTCGGCTAGACCCAAACCCACTCGGCTAGACCCAAACCCACTCGGTTAGACCCAAACCCACTCGGCTAGACCCAAACCCACTCGTCTGGTCCCAAACCCACTCGGCTGCACCCAATCCCACTCGGCTAGACCCAAACCCACACGGCTGGACCCAAACCCACTCGGCTGGACCCAAACCCACTCGGCTACACCCAAACCCACTCGGCTGGACCCAAACCCACTCCGCTAGACCCAAACCTATTCGGCTAGACCCAAAACCACTCGGCTAGATCCAAACCCATTCGGCGAGACGCAAACCCACTCCGTTACACCAAACCCACTCCGCTAGACCCAAACCCACTCCGCTAGACTCAAACCCACTCCGCTAGACGCAAAGCCACTCGGCTAGTCCCAACCCCACTCGGCTAGACCCAAACCCACTCGGCTAGACCCAAACCCACTCGTCTAGACCCAAACCCACTCGGCTAGACCCAAACCCACTCGGCTAGACCCAAACCCACTCGGCTAGACCCAAACCCACTCGGCTAGACCCAAACCCACTCGGCTAGACCCAAACCCACTCGGCTAGACCCAAACCCACTCGGCTAGACCCAAACCCACTCTGCTAGACCCAAACCTATTCGGCTAGACCCAAAACCACTCGGCTAGATCCAAACCCATTCGGCTAAACACAAACCCACTCCGCTACACCAAACCTACTCCGCTAGACCCAAACCCACTCCGCTAGACTTAAACCCACTCCGCTAGACCCAAACCCACTCGGCTAGTCCCAAACCCACTCTGCTAGACCCAAACCCACTCGGCTAGACCCAAACCCACTCCGCTAGACCCAAACCTATTCGGCTAGACCCAAAACCACTCGGCTAGATACAAACCCATTCGGCTAGACGCAAACCCACTCCGCTACACCAAACCCACTCCGCTAGACCCAAACCCACTCCGCTAGACTCAAACCCACTCCGCTAGACGCAAAGCCACTCGGCTAGTCCCAACCCCACTCGGCTAGACCCAAACCCACTCGGCTAGACCCAAACCCACTCGTCTAGACCCAAACCCACTCGGCTAGACCCAAACCCACTCGGCTAGACCCAAACCCACTCGGCTAGACCCAAACCCACTCGGCTAGACCCAAACCCACTCGGCTAGACCCAAACCCACTCGGCTAGACCCAAACCCACTCGGCTAGACCCAAACCCACTCTGCTAGACCCAAACCTATTCGGCTAGACCCAAAACCACTCGGCCAGATCCAAACCCATTCGGCTAGACACAAACCCACTCCGCTACACCAAACCCACTCCGCTAGACCCAAACCCACTCCGCTAGACTCAAACCCACTCCGCTAGACCCAAACCCACTCGGCTAGTCCCAAACCCACTCTGCTAGACCCAAACCCACTCGGCTAGACCCAAACCCACTCGGCTACTCCCAAACCCACTCGGCTAGACCCAAACCCACTCCGCTAGACCCAAACCTATTCGGCTAGACCCAAAACCACTCGGCTAGATACAAACCCATTCGGCTAGACGCAAACCCACGCCGCTACACCAAACCCACTCCGCTAGACCCAAACCCACTCCGCTAGACTCAAGCCCTCCGCTAGACGCAAACCCACTCGGCTAGTCCCAAACCTAATCGGCTAGACCCAAACCCACTCGGCTAGACCCAAACCCACTCGTCTAGACCCAAACCCACTCAGCTAGACTCAAACCCACTCGGCTAGACACAAACCCACTCGGCTAGACCCCAAACCACTCGGCTAGACCCAAACCCCACTTGGCAAGACCCAAACCCACTCGGCTAGACCCAAACCCACTCGGCTAGACCCAAACCCACTCGGCTGCACACAAACCCACTCGGCTACACCCAAACCCACTCGGCTACACCCAAACCCACTCGGCTAGACCCAAACCCACTCCGCTAGACCAAAACCTATTCGGCTAGACCCAAAACCACTCGGCTTGATCCAAACCCATTCGGCTAGACGCAAACCCACTCCGCTAGACCTAAACCCACTGGGCTAGACCCAACCCACTCGGCTAGACCCAAACCCACTCGGCTAGACCCAAACCCACTCCGCTAGACCCAAACCCACTCCGCTACACCAAACCCACTCCGCTAGACCCAAACCCACTCCGCTAGACTCAAACCCACTCCGCTAGACGCAAACCCACTCGGCTAGTCCCAAACCCACTCGGCTAGACCCAAACCCACTCCGCTAGACGCAAACCCACTCGGCTAGTCCCAAACCCACTCGGCTAGACCCAAACCCACTCGGCTAGACACAAACCCACTCGGCGAGACCCAAACCCACTCGGCTACACCCAAACCCACTCGACAAGACCCAAACCCACTCGGCTAGACCCAAACCCACTCGGCTAGAACCAAACCCATTCGGCTAGACGCAAACCCACTCCGCTAGACCTAAACCCACTGGGCTAGACCCAACCCACTCGGCTAGACCCAAACCCACTCGGCTAGACCCAAACCCACTCCGCTAGACCCAAACCCACTCCGCTACACCAAACCCACTCCGCTAGACCCAAACCCACTCCGCAAGACTCAAACCCACTCCGCTAGACGCAAACCCACTCGGCTAGTCCCAAACCCACTCGGCTAGACCCAAACCCACTCGACTAGACCCAAACCCACTCGGCGAGACCCAAACCCACTCGGCTACACCCAAACCCACTCGACAAGACCCAAACCCACTCGGCTAGACCCAAACCCACTCGGCTAGACCCAAATCCACTCGGCAAGACCCAAACCCACTGGGCTAAACCCAAACCCACTGGGCTAGACCCAAACCCACTCGGCTAGACCCAAACCCACTCGGCTAGACCCAAACCCACTCGGCCACACCCAAACCCACTCGGCTACACCCAAACCCACTCGGCTACACCCAAACCCACTCGGCTACCCCCAAAGCCACTCGGCTACACCCAAACCTACTCGGCTTCACCCAAACCCACTCGGCTAGACCCAAACCCACTCCGCTGGACCCAAACCCACTGGGCTAGACCCAACCCACTCGGCTAGACCCAAACCCACTCGGCTAGACCCAAACCCACTCCGCTAGACCCAAACCCACTCCGCTACACCAAACCCACTCCGCTAGACCCAAACCCACTCCGCTAGACTCAAACCCACTCCGCTAGACGCAAACCCACTCGGCTAGTCCCAAACCCACTCGGCTAGACCCAAACCCACTCCGCTAGACGCAAACCCACTCGGCTAGTCCCAAACCCACTCGGCTAGACCCAAACCCACTCGGCTAGACACAAACCCACTCGGCGAGACCCAAACCCACTCGGCTACACCCAAACCCACTCGACAAGACCCAAACCCACTCGGCTAGACCCAAACCCACTCGGCTAGAACCAAACCCATTCGGCTAGACGCAAACCCACTCCGCTAGACCTAAACCCACTGGGCTAGACCCAACCCACTCGGCTAGACCCAAACCCACTCGGCTAGACCCAAACCCACTCCGCTAGACCCAAACCCACTCCGCTACACCAAACCCACTCCGCTAGACCCAAACCCACTCCGCAAGACTCAAACCCACTCCGCTAGACGCAAACCCACTCGGCTAGTCCCAAACCCACTCGGCTAGACCCAAACCCACTCGACTAGACCCAAACCCACTCGGCGAGACCCAAACCCACTCGGCTACACCCAAACCCACTCGACAAGACCCAAACCCACTCGGCTAGACCCAAACCCACTCGGCTAGACCCAAATCCACTCGGCAAGACCCAAACCCACTGGGCTAAACCCAAACCCACTGGGCTAGACCCAAACCCACTCGGCTAGACCCAAACCCACTCGGCTAGACCCAAACCCACTCGGCCACACCCAAACCCACTCGGCTACACCCAAACCCACTCGGCTACACCCAAACCCACTCGGCTACACCCAAACCCACTCGGCTACACCCAAAGCCACTCGGCTACACCCAAACCTACTCGGCTTCACCCAAACCCACTCGGCTAGACCCAAACCCACTCCGCTGGACCCAAACCTATTCGGCTAGACCCAAAACCACTCGGCTAGATCCAAACCCATTCGGCTAGACGCAAACCCACTCTGCTACACCAAACCCACTCCGCTACACCCAAACCCACTCGACAAGACCCAAACCCACTCGGCTAGACCCAAACCCACTCGGCTAGACGCAAACCCACTCGGCTACACCCAAACCCACTCGGCTACACCCACACCCACTCGGCTACACCCAAACCCACTTGGCTACACCCAAAGCCACTCGGCTACACACAAACCCACTCGGCTACACCCAAACCCACTCGGCTACACCCAAACCAACTCTGCTACACCAAACCCACTCCGCTAGACCCAAACCCACTCCGCTAGACTCAAACCCACTCCGCTAGACGCAAACCCACTCGGCTAGTCCCAAACCCACTCGGCTAGACCCAAACCCACTCGGCTAGACCCAAACCCACTCAGCGAGACCCAAACCCACTAGGCTAGACTCAAACCCACTCGGCTAGACCCAAACCCACTCGGCTAGACCCAAACCCACTGGGCTAGACCCAAACCCACTGGGCTAGACCCAAACCCACTCAGCTAGACCCAAACCCACTCGGCTAGACCCAAACCCACTCGGCTAGACCCAAACCCACTCGGCTACACCCAAACCCACTCGGCTACACCCAAACCCACTCGGCTACACCCAAAGCCACTCAGCTACACACAAACCCACTCGGCTACACCCAAACCCACTCGGCTACACCCAAACCCACTCGGCTAGACCCAAACCCACTCCGCTAGACCCAAACCTATTCGGCTAGACCCAAAACCACTCGTCTAGATCCAAACCCATTCGGCTAGACGCAAACCCACTCCGCTACACCAAACCCACTCCGCTAGACCCAAACCCACTCCGCTAGACTCAAACCCACTCCGCTAGACGCAAAGCCACTCGGCTAGTCCCAACCCCACTCGGCTAGACCCAAACCCACTCGGCTAGACCCAAACCCACTCGTCTAGACCCAAACCCACTCGGCTGGACCCAAACCCACTCGGCTAGACCCAAACCCACTCGGCTAGACCCAATCCCACTCGGCTACACCCATACCCACTCGGCTAGACCCAAACTGGCATTCCTGGGATGTCAGGACTGTCTTATGAGCAAAGACTGCATAGACTCGGTTTATACTCTCTAGAATTTAGGAGATTGAGAGGGGATCTTATAGAAACTTACAAGATTCTTAAGGGGTTGGACAGGCTAGATGCAGGAAGATTGTTCCCGATGTTGGGGCCGTCCAGGACAAGGGGTCACAGCTTAAGGATAAGGGGGAAACCCTTTAGGACCGAGATGAGAAGGAATTTTTTCACACAGAGAGTGGTGGGTCTCTGGAATTCTCTGCCACAGAGGGTAGTTGAGGCCAGTTCATTGGATATATTTAAGAGGGAGTTAGATGTGGCCCTTGTGGCTAAGGGAATCAGAGGGTATGGAGAGAAGGCAGGTACGGGATACTGAGTTGGATGATCAGCCATGATCATATTGAATGGCGGTGCAGGCTCGAAGGGCCGAATGGCCTATTCCTGCACCTAATTTCTATGTTTCTATGTTTCTAAACCCACTCGGCTAGACTCAAACCCACTCGGCTAGACCTAAACCCACTCGGCCAGACCCAAACCCACTCGGCTAGACCCAAACCCACTCGGCTAGACCCAAACCCACTCGGTTAGACCCAAACCCACTCGGCTAGACCCAAACCCACTCGGCTGGACCCAAACCCACTCGGCTGCACCCAATCCCACTCGGCTAGACCCAAACCCACACGGCTGGACCCAAACCCACTCGGCTGGACCCAAACCCACTCGGCTACACCCAAACCCACTCGGCTGGACCCAAACCCACTCCGCTAGACCCAAACCTATTCGGCTAGACCCAAAACCACTCGGCTAGATCCAAACCCATTCGGCGAGACGCAAACCCACTCCGTTACACCAAACCCACTCCGCTAGACCCAAACCCACTCCGCTAGACTCAAACCCACTCCGCTAGACGCAAAGCCACTCGGCTAGTCCCAACCCCACTCGGCTAGACCCAAACCCACTCGGCTAGACCCAAACCCACTCGGCTAGACCCAAACCCACTCGGCTACACCCAAACCCACTCGGCTACACCCAAACCCACTCGGCTACACCCAAAGCCACTCAGCTACACACAAACCCACTCGGCTACACCCAAACCCACTCGGCTACACCCAAACCC
Organism: Raja brachyura; assembly: GCA_963514005.1. Next base: position 10,195,853 of record OY740823.1, read on the forward strand.
ACTCGGCTAGACCCAAACCCACTCCGCTAGACCCAAACCTATTCGGCTAGACCCAAAACCACTCGTCTAGATCCAAACCCATTCGGCTAGACGCAAACCCACTCCGCTACACCAAACCCACTCCGCTAGACCCAAACCCACTCCGCTAGACTCAAACCCACTCCGCTAGACGCAAAGCCACTCGGCTAGTCCCAACCCCACTCGGCTGGACCCAAACCCACTCGGCTAGACCCAAACCCACTCGTCTAGACCCAAACCCACTCGACTGGACCCAAACCCACTCGGCTAGACCCAAACCCACTCGGCTAGACCCAATCCCACTCGGCTACACCCATACCCACTCGGCTAGACCCAAACTGGCATTCCTGGGATGTCAGGACTGTCTTATGAGCAAAGACTGCATAGACTCGGTTTATACTCTCTAGAATTTAGGAGATTGAGAGGGGATCTTATAGAAACTTACAAGATTCTTAAGGGGTTGGACAGGCTAGATGCAGGAAGATTGTTCCCGATGTTGGGGCCGTCCAGGACAAGGGGTCACAGCTTAAGGATAAGGGGGAAACCCTTTAGGACCGAGATGAGAAGGAATTTTTTCACACAGAGAGTGGTGGGTCTCTGGAATTCTCTGCCACAGAGGGTAGTTGAGGCCAGTTCATTGGATATATTTAAGAGGGAGTTAGATGTGGCCCTTGTGGCTAAGGGAATCAGAGGGTATGGAGAGAAGGCAGGTACGGGATACTGAGTTGGATGATCAGCCATGATCATATTGAATGGCGGTGCAGGCTCGAAGGGCCGAATGGCCTATTCCTGCACCTAATTTCTATGTTTCTATGTTTCTAAACCCACTCGGCTAGACTCAAACCCACTCGGCTAGACCGAAACCCACTCGGCCAGACGCAAACCCACTCGGCTAGACCCAAACCCACTCGGCTAGACCCAAACCCACTCGGTTAGACCCAAACCCACTCGGCTAGACCCAAACCCACTCGGCTGGACCCAAACCCACTCGGCTGCACCCAATCCCACTCGGCTAGACCCAAACCCACACGGCTGGACCCAAACCCACTCGGCTGGACCCAAACCCACTCGGCTACACCCAAACCCACTCGGCTGGACCCAAACCCACTCCGCTAGACCCAAACCTATTCGGCTAGACCCAAAACCACTCGGCTAGATCCAAACCCATTCGGCGAGACGCAAACCCACTCCGTTACACCAAACCCACTCCGCTAGACCCAAACCCACTCCGCTAGACTCAAACCCACTCCGCTAGACGCAAAGCCACTCGGCTAGTCCCAACCCCACTCGGCTAGACCCAAACCCACTCGGCTAGACCCAAACCCACTCGTCTAGACCCAAACCCACTCGGCTAGACCCAAACCCACTCGGCTAGACCCAAACCCACTCGGCTAGACCCAAACCCACTCGGCTAGACCCAAACCCACTCGGCTAGACCCAAACCCACTCGGCTAGACCCAAACCCACTCGGCTAGACCCAAACCCACTCGGCTAGACCCAAAACCACTCGGCTAGATCCAAACCCATTCGGCTAGCCACAAACCCACTCCGCTACACCAAACCTACTCCGCTAGACCCAAACCCACTCTGCTAGACTTAAACCCACTCCGCTAGACCCAAACCCACTCGGCTAGTCCCAAACCCACTCTGCTAGACCCAAACCCACTCGGCTAGACCCAAACCCACTCCGCTAGACCCAAACCTATTCGGCTAGACCCAAAACCACTCGGCTAGATACAAACCCATTCGGCTAGACGCAAACCCACTCCGCTACACCAAACCCACTCCGCTAGACCCAAACCCACTCCGCTAGACTCAAACCCTCCGCTAGACGCAAACCCACTCGGCTAGTCCCAAACAAAATCGGCTAGACCCAAACCCACTCGGCTAGACCCAAACCCACTCGTCTAGACCCAAACCCACTCGGCTAGACCCAAACCCACTCGGCTAGACACAAACCCACTCGGCAAGACCCAAACCCACTCGGCTAGACCCAAACCCACTCGCCTAGACCCAAACCCACTCGACTGCACACAAACCCACTCGGCTACACCCAAACCCACTCGGCTACACCCAAACCCACTCGGCTAGACCCAAACACACTCCGCTAGACCAAAACCTATTCGGCTAGACCCAAAACCACTCGGCTAGACCCAAACCCACTCCACTAGACTCAAACCCACTCCGCTATACGCAAACCCACTCGGCTAGTCCCAAACCCACTCGGCTAGACCCAAACCCACTCGGCTAGACCCAAACCCACTCGGCGAGACCCAAACCCACTCGGCTACACCCAAACCCACTCGACAACACCCAAACCCATTCGGCTAGACCCAAACCCACTCGGCTAGACCCAAACCCACTCGGCTAGACCCAAACCCACTCGGCTAGACCCAAACCCACTGGGTTAGACCCAAACCCACTCGACTGCACACAAACCCACTCGGCTACACCCAAAACCCACTCGGCTACACCCAAACCCACTCGGCTAGACCCAAACCCACTCCGCTAGACCAAAACCTATTCGGCTAGACCCAAAACCACTCGGCTAGATCCAAACCCATTCGGCTAGACGCAAACCCACTCCGCTAGACCTAAACCCACTGGGCTAGACCCAACCCACTCGGCTAGACCCAAACCCACTCGGCTAGACCCAAACCCACTCCGCTAGACCCAAACCCACTCCGCTACACCATACCCACTCCGCTAGACCCAAACCCACTCCGCTAGACTCAAACCCACTCCGCTAGACGCAAACCCACTCGGCTAGCCCCCAAACCCACTCGGCTAGACCCAAACCCACTCGGCTAAACCCAAACCCACTCGGCTAGACCCAAATCCACTCGGCTAGACCCAAACCCACTCGGCGAGACCCAAACCCACTCGGCTACACCCAAACCCACTCGACAACACCCAAACCCATTCGGCTAGACCTAAACCCACTCGGCTAGACCCAAACCCACTCGGCTAGACCCAAACCCACTCGGCTAGACCCAAACCCACTGGGTTAGACCCAAACCCACTCGGCTAGACCCAAACCCACTCGGCTAGACCCAAACCCACTCGGCTGGACCCAAACCCACTCGGCTAGACCCAAACCCACTCGGCTACACCCAAACCCACTCGGCTACACCCAAACCCACTCGGCTGCACCCAAAGCCACTCGGCTACACACAAACCCACTCGGCTACACCCTAACCCACTCGGCTACACCCAAACCCACTCGGCTAGACCCAAACCCACTCGACTGCACACAAACCCACTCGGCTACACCCAAACCCACTCGGCTACACCCAAACCCACTCGGCTAGACCCAAACCCACTCCGCTAGACCAAAACCTATTCGGCTAGACCCAAAACCACTCGGCTAGATCCAAACCCATTCGGCTAGACGCAAACCCACTCCGCTAGACCTAAACCCACTGGGCTGGACCCAACCCACTCGGCTGGACCCAAACCCACTCGGCTAGACCCAAACCCACTCCGCTAGACCCAAACCCACTCAGCTACACCAAACCCACTCCGCTAGACCCAAACCCACTCCGCCAGACTCAAACCCACTCCGCTAGACGCAAACCCACTCGGCTAGTCCCAAACCCACTCGGCTAGACCCAAACCCACTCGGCTAATCCCAAACCCACTCGGCGAGACCCAAACCCACTCGGCTGACCCAAACCCCCTCGGCTAGACACAAACCCACTCGGCTAGACCCAAACCCACTCGGCTAGACCCAAACCCACTGGGCTAGACCCAAACCCACTCGGCTAGACCCAAACCCACTCGGCTAAACCCAAACCCAGTCGGCTAGACCCAAACCCACTCGGCTGGACCCAAACCCACTCGGCTAGACCCAAACCCACTCGGCTAGACCCAATCCCACTCGGCTACACCCATACCCACTCGGCTAGACCCAAACTGGCATTCCTGGGATGTCAGGACTGTCTTATGAGCAAAGACTGCATAGACTCGGTTTATACTCTCTAGAATTTAGGAGATTGAGAGGGGATCTTATAGAAACTTACAAGATTCTTAAGGGGTTGGACAGGCTAGATGCAGGAAGATTGTTCCCGATGTTGGGGCCGTCCAGGACAAGGGGTCACAGCTTAAGGATAAGGGGGAAACCCTTTAGGACCGAGATGAGAAGGAATTTTTTCACACAGAGAGTGGTGGGTCTCTGGAATTCTCTGCCACAGAGGGTAGTTGAGGCCAGTTCATTGGATATATTTAAGAGGGAGTTAGATGTGGCCCTTGTGGCTAAGGGAATCAGAGGGTATGGAGAGAAGGCAGGTACGGGATACTGAGTTGGATGATCAGCCATGATCATATTGAATGGCGGTGCAGGCTCGAAGGGCCGAATGGCCTATTCCTGCACCTAATTTCTATGTTTCTATGTTTCTAAACCCACTCGGCTAGACTCAAACCCACTCGGCTAGACCGAAACCCACTCGGCCAGACGCAAACCCACTCGGCTAGACCCAAACCCACTCGGCTAGACCCAAACCCACTCGGTTAGACCCAAACCCACTCGGCTAGACCCAAACCCACTCGGCTGGACCCAAACCCACTCGGCTGCACCCAATCCCACTCGGCTAGACCCAAACCCACACGGCTGGACCCAAACCCACTCGGCTGGACCCAAACCCACTCGGCTACACCCAAACCCACTCGGCTGGACCCAAACCCACTCCGCTAGACCCAAACCTATTCGGCTAGACCCAAAACCACTCGGCTAGATCCAAACCCATTCGGCGAGACGCAAACCCACTCCGTTACACCAAACCCACTCCGCTAGACCCAAACCCACTCCGCTAGACTCAAACCCACTCCGCTAGACGCAAAGCCACTCGGCTAGTCCCAACCCCACTCGGCTAGACCCAAACCCACTCGGCTAGACCCAAACCCACTCGTCTAGACCCAAACCCACTCGGCTAGACCCAAACCCACTCGGCTAGACCCAAACCCACTCGGCTAGACCCAAACCCACTCGGCTAGACCCAAACCCACTCGGCTAGACCCAAACCCACTCGGCTAGACCCAAACCCACTCGGCTAGACCCAAACCCACTCGGCTAGACCCAAAACCACTCGGCTAGATCCAAACCCATTCGGCTAGCCACAAACCCACTCCGCTACACCAAACCTACTCCGCTAGACCCAAACCCACTCTGCTAGACTTAAACCCACTCCGCTAGACCCAAACCCACTCGGCTAGTCCCAAACCCACTCTGCTAGACCCAAACCCACTCGGCTAGACCCAAACCCACTCCGCTAGACCCAAACCTATTCGGCTAGACCCAAAACCACTCGGCTAGATACAAACCCATTCGGCTAGACGCAAACCCACTCCGCTACACCAAACCCACTCCGCTAGACCCAAACCCACTCCGCTAGACTCAAACCCTCCGCTAGACGCAAACCCACTCGGCTAGTCCCAAACAAAATCGGCTAGACCCAAACCCACTCGGCTAGACCCAAACCCACTCGTCTAGACCCAAACCCACTCGGCTAGACCCAAACCCACTCGGCTAGACACAAACCCACTCGGCAAGACCCAAACCCACTCGGCTAGACCCAAACCCACTCGCCTAGACCCAAACCCACTCGACTGCACACAAACCCACTCGGCTACACCCAAACCCACTCGGCTACACCCAAACCCACTCGGCTAGACCCAAACACACTCCGCTAGACCAAAACCTATTCGGCTAGACCCAAAACCACTCGGCTAGACCCAAACCCACTCCACTAGACTCAAACCCACTCCGCTATACGCAAACCCACTCGGCTAGTCCCAAACCCACTCGGCTAGACCCAAACCCACTCGGCTAGACCCAAACCCACTCGGCGAGACCCAAACCCACTCGGCTACACCCAAACCCACTCGACAACACCCAAACCCATTCGGCTAGACCCAAACCCACTCGGCTAGACCCAAACCCACTCGGCTAGACCCAAACCCACTCGGCTAGACCCAAACCCACTGGGTTAGACCCAAACCCACTCGACTGCACACAAACCCACTCGGCTACACCCAAAACCCACTCGGCTACACCCAAACCCACTCGGCTAGACCCAAACCCACTCCGCTAGACCAAAACCTATTCGGCTAGACCCAAAACCACTCGGCTAGATCCAAACCCATTCGGCTAGACGCAAACCCACTCCGCTAGACCTAAACCCACTGGGCTAGACCCAACCCACTCGGCTAGACCCAAACCCACTCGGCTAGACCCAAACCCACTCCGCTAGACCCAAACCCACTCCGCTACACCATACCCACTCCGCTAGACCCAAACCCACTCCGCTAGACTCAAACCCACTCCGCTAGACGCAAACCCACTCGGCTAGCCCCCAAACCCACTCGGCTAGACCCAAACCCACTCGGCTAAACCCAAACCCACTCGGCTAGACCCAAATCCACTCGGCTAGACCCAAACCCACTCGGCGAGACCCAAACCCACTCGGCTACACCCAAACCCACTCGACAACACCCAAACCCATTCGGCTAGACCTAAACCCACTCGGCTAGACCCAAACCCACTCGGCTAGACCCAAACCCACTCGGCTAGACCCAAACCCACTGGGTTAGACCCAAACCCACTCGGCTAGACCCAAACCCACTCGGCTAGACCCAAACCCACTCGGCTGGACCCAAACCCACTCGGCTAGACCCAAACCCACTCGGCTACACCCAAACCCACTCGGCTACACCCAAACCCACTCGGCTGCACCCAAAGCCACTCGGCTACACACAAACCCACTCGGCTACACCCTAACCCACTCGGCTACACCCAAACCCACTCGGCTAGACCCAAACCCACTCGACTGCACACAAACCCACTCGGCTACACCCAAACCCACTCGGCTACACCCAAACCCACTCGGCTAGACCCAAACCCACTCCGCTAGACCAAAACCTATTCGGCTAGACCCAAAACCACTCGGCTAGATCCAAACCCATTCGGCTAGACGCAAACCCACTCCGCTAGACCTAAACCCACTGGGCTGGACCCAACCCACTCGGCTGGACCCAAACCCACTCGGCTAGACCCAAACCCACTCCGCTAGACCCAAACCCACTCAGCTACACCAAACCCACTCCGCTAGACCCAAACCCACTCCGCCAGACTCAAACCCACTCCGCTAGACGCAAACCCACTCGGCTAGTCCCAAACCCACTCGGCTAGACCCAAACCCACTCGGCTAATCCCAAACCCACTCGGCGAGACCCAAACCCACTCGGCTGACCCAAACCCCCTCGGCTAGACACAAACCCACTCGGCTAGACCCAAACCCACTCGGCTAGACCCAAACCCACTGGGCTAGACCCAAACCCACTCGGCTAGACCCAAACCCACTCGGCTAAACCCAAACCCAGTCGGCTAGACCCAAACCCACTCGGCTAGACCCAAACCCACTCGGCTAGACCCAAACCCACTCGGCTACACCCAAACCCACTCGGCTACACCCAAACCCACTCGGCTACACCCAAAGGCACTCGGCTACACACAAACCCACTCGGCTACACCCAAACCCACTCGGCTACACCCAAACCCACTCGGCTACACCCAAAGGCACTCGGCTACACACAAACCCACTCGGCTACACCCAAACCCACTCGGCTACACCCAAACCCACTCGGCTAGACCCAAACCCACTCCGCTAGACCCAAACCTATTCAGCTAGACCCAAAACCACTCGGCTAGATCCAAACCCATTCGGCTAGACGCAAACCCACTCCGCTAGACCTAAACCCACTGGGCTAGACCCAACCCACTCGGCTAGACCCAAACCCACTCGGCTAGACCCAAACCCACTCCGCTAGACCCAAACCCACTCCGCTACACCAAACCCACTCCGCTAGACCCAAACCCACTCCGCTAGACTCAAACCCACTCCGCTAGACGCAAACCCACTCGGCTAGTCCCAAACCCACTCGGCTAGACCCAAACCCACTCGGCTAGACCCAAACCCACTCGGCGAGACCCAAACCCACTCGACTACACCCAAACCCACTCGGCAAGACCCAAACCCACTCGGCTACACCCAAACCCACTCGGCTAGACCTGAACCCACTCGGCTAGACCCAAACCCACTCGGCTAGACCCAAACCCACTCGGCTAGACCCAAACCCACTCGGTTAGACCCAAACCCACTCGGCTAGACCCAAACCCACTCGGCTGGACCCAAACCCACTCGGCTAGACCCAATCCCACTCGGCTACACCCAAACCCACTCGGCTGGACCCAAACCCACTCGGCTAGACCCAAACCCACTCGGCTACACCCAAACCCACTCGGCTAGACCCAAACCCACTCCGCCAGACCCAAACCCACTCGGCTAGACCCAAACCCACTCGGCTAGACCCAAACCCACTCGTCTAGACCCAAACCCACTCGGCTAGACCCAAACCCACTCGGCAAGACCCAAACCCACTCGGCTAGACCCAAACCCACTCGGCTAGACCCAAACCCACTCGGCTAGACCCAAACCCACTCGGCTGGACCCAAACCCACTCGGCTAGACCCAAACCCACTCTGCTAGACCCAAACCTATTCGGCTAGACCCAAAACCACTCGGCTAGATCCAAACCCATTTGGCTAGACACAAACCCACTCCGCTACACCAAACCCACTCCGCTAGACCCAAACCCACTCCGCTAGACTCAAACCCACTCCGCTAGACCTAAACCCACTCGGCTAGTCCCAAACCCACTCTGCTACACCCAAACCCACTCGGCTAGACCGAAACCCACTCCGCTAGACCCAAACCTATTCGGCTAGACCCAAAACCACTCGGCTAGATCCAAACCCATTCGGCTAGACGCAAACCCACTCCGCTACACCAAACCCAATCGGCTAGACCCAAACCCACTCGGCTAGACCCAAACCCACTCGTCTAGACCCAAACCCACTCGGCTAGACCCAAACCCACTCGGCTAGACACAAACCCACTCGGCTAGACCCAAACCCACTCGGCTAGACCCAAACCCACTCGGCTAGACACAAACCCACTCGGCTAGACCCAAACCCACTCGGCTACACCCAAACCCACTCGGCTACACCCAAACCCACTCGGCTACACCCAAACCCACTCGGCTACACCCAAACCCACTCGGCTACACCCAAACCCACTCGGCTAGACCCAAACCCACTCGGCTGGACCCAAACCTATTCGGCTAGACCTAAACCCACTCGGCTAGATCCAAACCCATTCGGCTAGACGCAAACCCACTCCGCTAGACCCAAAGCCACTGGGCTGGACCCAAACCCACTCGGCTAGATCCAAACCCACTCGGCTAGACCCAAACCCACTCCGCTAGACCCAAACCCACTTCGCTAGACCCAAACCCACTCCGCTAGACCCAAACCCACTCCGCTAGACTCAAACCCACTCTGCTAGACCCAAACCCACTCCACTAGTCCCAAACCCACTCCGATAGACCCAAACCCACTCGGCTAGACCCAAACCCACTCCGCTAGACCCAAACCCACTCCGCTACACCCAAACCCACTCCGCTAGACCCAAACCCACTCCACTAGACCCAAACCCACTCTGCTAGACCCAAACCCACTCGTCTAGACCCAAAACCACTCGGCTAGGCCCAAACCCACAAGGCTAGACCCAAACCCACTCGGCCACACCCAAACCCACTCGGCTACACCCAAACCCACTCGGCTTGACCCAAACCCACTCCGCTAGACCCAAACCTATTCGGCTAGACCCAAACCCACTCCGCTAGACCCAAACCCACTCCGCTAGACCCAAACCCACTCCGCTAGTCCCAAACCCACTCGGCGAGACCCAAACCCACTTGGCTAGACCCAAACCCACTCGGCTAGACCCAAACCCACTCGGCTAGGCCCAAACCCACTTGGCTAGACCCAAAGCCACTCCGCTTGACCCAAAAACCACTCCGCTAGACGCAAACCCACTCCGCTAGACCCAAACCCACTCCGCTAGACCCAAACCCACTCCGCTAGACCCAAACCCACTCCGCTAGACCCAAACCCACTCCGCCAGACCCAAACCCACTCGGCTAGACCCAATCCCACTCGGCAAGACCCAAACCCACTCCGCTAGACCCAAACCCACTCCGCTAGACCCAAACCCACTCCGCTAGACCCAAACCCACTCCGCTAGACCCAAACCCACTCGGCTAGACCCAAACCCACTCGTCTAGACCCAAACCTACTCGGCTAGACCCAAACCCACTCGGCTAGACCCAAACCCACTCCGCTTGACCCAAGCCCACTCCGCTAGACGCAAACCCACTCCGCTAGACCCAAACCCACTCCGCTAGACCCAAACCCACTCCGCTAGACCCAAACCCACTCCGCTAGAACCAAACCCACTCCGCTAGACCCAAACCCACTCGGCTAGACCCAAACCCACTCGTCTAGACCCAAACCCACTCGGCTAGACCCAAACCCACTCGGCTAGACCCAAACCCACTCGGCTAGACCCAAACCCACTCGGCTAGACCCAATCCCACTCGGCAAGACCCAAACCCACTCGGCTAGACCCAAACCCACTCCGCTAGACGCAAACCCACTCGGCTAGACCCAAACCCACTCGGCTAGACACAAACCCACTCGGCTACACCCAAACCCACTCGGCTACACCCAAACCCACTCGGCTACACCCAAACCCACTCGGCTACACCCAAACCCACTCGGCTACACCCAAACCCACTCGGCTGGACCCAAACCCACTCCGCTAGACCCAAACCCACTCCGCTAGACTCAAACCCACTCCGCTAGACCCAAACCAACTCAGCTAGACCCAAACCCACTCGGCTAGACACAAACCCACTCGGCAAGACCCAAACCCACTCGGCTACACCCAAACCCACTCGGCTACACCCAAACCCACTCGGCTACACCCAAACCCACTCGGCTACACCCAAACCCACTCTGCTAGACCCAAACCCACTCCGCTAGACCCAAACCCACTCCGCTAGACCCAAACCCACTCCGCTAGACCCAAACCCACTCGGCTAGACCCAATCCCACTCGGCAAGACCCAAACCCACTCCGCTAGACCCAAACCCACTCCGCTAGACCCAAACCCACTCTGCTAGTCCCAAACCCACTCGGCTAGACCCAAACCCACTTGGCTAGACCCAAACCCACTCGGCTAGACACAAACCCACTCCGCTACACCAAACCCACTCAGCTAGACCCAAACCCACTCCGCTAGACTCAAACCCACTCCGCTAGACCCAAACCCACTCGGCTACACCAAACCCAATCGGCTAGATCCAAACCCACTCGGCTAGACCCAAACCCACTCGTCTAGACCCAAACCCACTCGGCTAGACCCAAACCCTCTCGGCTAGACACAAACCCACTCGGCAAGACCCAAACCCACTCGGCTAGACCCAAACCCACTCGGCTACACCCAAACCCACTCGGCTACACCCAAACCCACTCGGCTACACCCAAACCCACTCGGCTACACCCAAACCCACTCGGCCACACCCAAACCCACTCGGCTACACCCAAACCCACTCGGCTAGACCCAAACCTATTCGACTAGACCCAAACCCACTCGGCAAGACCCAAACCCACTCGGCTACACCCAAACCAACTCGGCTAGACCCAAACCCACTTGGCTAGACCCAAACCCACTCAGCTAGACCCAAACCCACTCGGCTAGGCCCAAACCCACTCGGCTAGACCCAAACCCACTCCGCTTGACCCAAACCCACTCCGCTAACCGCAAACCCACTCCGCTAGACTCAAACCCACTGGGCTAGACCCAAACCCACTTGGCAAGACCCAAACCCACTCGGCTAGACGCAAACCCACTCCGCTAGACCCAAACCCACTTCGCTAGACCCAAACCCACTCCGCTAGACCCAAACCCCCTCCGCTAGACTCAAACCCACTCCGCTAGGCGCAAACCCACTCCGCTAGACCCAAACCAACTCGGTTAGACCCACACCCACTCCGCTAGACCCAAACCCAGTCCGCTAGACCCAAACCCACTCCGCTAAACCCAAACCCACTCCGCTAGACCCAAACCCACTCCGCTAGTCCCAAACCCACTCCGATAGACCCAAACCCACTCGGCTAGACCCAAACCCACTCCGCTAGACACAAACCCACTCCGCTAGACCCAAACCCACTCCGCTACACCCAAACCCACTCCGCTAGACTCAAACCCACTCCGCTAGGCGCAAACCCACTCCGCTAGACCCAAACCAACTCGGCTAGACCCACACCCACTCCGCTAGACCCAAACCCAGTCCGCTAGACCCAAAGCCACTCCGCTAAACCCAAACCCACTCCGCTAGACCCAAACCCACTCCGCTAGTCCCAAACCCACTCCGATAGACCCAAACCCACTCGGCTAGACCCAAACCCACTCCGCTAGACCCAAAACCACTCCGCTAGACCCAAACCCACTCCGCTACACCCAAACCCACTCCGCTAGACCCAAACCCACTCCGCTTGACCCAAACCCACTCCGCTAGACGCAAACCCACTCCGCTAGACCCAAACCCACTCTGCTAGACCCAAACCCACTCTGCTAGACCCAAACCCACTCCGCTAGACCCAAACCCACTCCGCCAGACCCAAACCCACTCGGCTAGACCCAATCCCACTCGGCAAGACCCAAACCCACTCCGCTAGACCCAAACCCACTCCGCTAGACCCAAACCCACTCTGCTAGTCCCAAACCCACTCGGCTAGACCCAAACCCACTTGGCTAGACCCAAACCCACTCGGCTAGACACAAACCCACTCCGCTACACCAAACCCACTCCGCTAGACCCAAACCCACTCCGCTAGACTCAAACCCACTCCGCTAGACCCAAACCCACTCGGCTAGTCCCAAACCCACTCTGCTAGACCCAAACCCACTCGGCTAGACCCAAACCCACTCGGCTACACCCAAACCCACTCCGCTAGACCCAAACCTATTCGGCTAGACCCAAACCCAATCGGCTAGACCCAAACCCACTCGGCTAGACCCAAACCCACTCGTCTAGACCCAAACCCACTCGGCTAGACCCAAACCCACTCGGCTAGACACAAACCCACTCGGCTAGACCCAAACCCACTCGGCTAGACCCAAACCCACTCGGCTAGACACAAACCCACTCGGCTAGACCCAAACCCACTCGGCTACACCCAAACCCACTCGGCTACACCCAAACCCACTCGGCTGGACCCAAACCTATTCGGCTAGACCTAAACCCACTCGGCTAGATCCAAACCCATTCGGCTAGACGCAAACCCACTCCGCTAGACCCAAACCCACTGGGCTAGACCCAAACCCACTCGGCTAGACCCAAACCCACTCGGCTAGACCCAAACCCACTCCGCTAGACCCAAACCCACTTCGCTAGACCTAAACCCACTCCGCTAGACCCAAACCCACTCCGCTAGACTCAAACCCACTCCGCTAGACCCAAACCCACTCCACTAGTCCCAAACCCACTCCGATAGACCCAAACCCACTCGGCTAGACCCAAACCCACTCCGCTAGACCCAAACCCACTCCGCTACACCCAAACCCACTCCGCTAGACCCAAACCCACTCCACTAGACCCAAACCCACTCTGCTAGACCCAAACCCACTCGTCTAGACCCAAAACCACTCGGCTAGGCCCAAACCCACAAGGCTAGACCCAAACCCACTCGGCCACACCCAAACCCACTCGGCAACACCCAAACCCACTCGGCTTGACCCAAACCCACTCCGGTAGACCCAAACCTATTCGGCTGGACCCAAACCCACTCGGCTAGACCCTAACCCACTCGGCTACACCCAAACCCACTCGGCTAGACCCAAACCCACTCCGCTAGACCCAAACCTATTCGGCTAGACCCAAAACCACTCGGCTAGGTCCAAACCCATTCGGCTAGACGCAAACCCAATCCGCTACACCAAACCCAATCGGCTAGACCCAAACCCACTCGGCTAGACCCAAACCCACTCGTCTAGACCCAAACCCACTCGGCTAGACCCAAACCCACTCGGCTAGACACAAACCCACTCGGCTAGACCCAAACCCACTCGGCTAGACCCAAACCCACTCGGCTAGACACAAACCCACTCGGCTAGAACCAAACCCACTCGGCTACACCCAAACCCACTCGGCTACACCCAAACCCACTCGGCTACACCCAAACCCACTCGGCTACACCCAAACCCACTCGGCTACACCCAAACCCACTCGGCTAGACCCAAACCCACTCGGCTGGACCCAAACCTATTCGGCTAGACCTAAACCCACTCGGCTAGATCCAAACCCATTCGGCTAGACGCAAACCCACTCCGCTAGACCCAAACCCACTGGGCTAGACCCAAACCCACTCGGCTAGACCCAAACCCACTCGGCTAGACCCAAACCCACTCCGCTAGACCCAAACCCACTTCGCTAGACCCAAACCCACTCCGCTAGACCCAAACCCACTCCGCTAGACTCAAACCCACTCCGCTAGACCCAAACCCACTCCACTAGTCCCAAACCCACTCCGATAGACCCAAACCCACTCGGCTAGACCCAAACCCACTCCGCTAGACCCAAACCCACTCCGCTACACCCAAACCCACTCTGCTAGACCCAAACCCACTCCACTAGACCCAAACCCACTCTGCTAGACCCAAACCCACTCGTCTAGACCCAAAACCACTCGGCTAGGCCCAAACCCACAAGGCTAGACCCAAACCCACTCGGCCACACCCATACCCACTCGGCTACACCCAAACCCACTCGGCTTGACCCAAACCCACTCCGCTAGACCCAAAGCTATTCGGCTAGACCCAAACCCACTCCGCTAGACCCAAACCCACTCCGCTAGACCCAAACCCACTCCGCTAGTCCCAAACCCACTCGGCGAGACCCAAACCCACTTGGCTCGACCCAAACCCACTCGGCTAGACCCAAACCCACTCGGCTAGGCCCAAACCCACTTGGCTAGACCCAAAGCCACTCCGCTTCACCCAAACCCACTCCGCTAGACGCAAACCCACTCCGCTAGACCCAAACCCACTCCGCTAGACCCAAACCCACTCCGCTAGACCCAAACCCACTCCGCTAGACCCAAACCCACTCCGCCAGACCCAAACCCACTCGGCTAGACCCAATCCCACTCGGCAAGACCCAAACCCACTCCGCTAGACCCAAACCCACTCCGCTAGACCCAAACCCACTCCGCTAGACCCAAACCCACTCCGCTAGACCCAAACCCACTCGGCTAGACCCAAACCCACTCGTCTAGACCCAAACCCACTCGGCTAGACCCAAACCCACTCGGCTAGACCCAAACCCACTCCGCTTGACCCAAACCCACTCCGCTAGACGCAAACCCACTCCGCTAGACCCAAACCCACTCCGCTAGACCCAAACCCACTCCGCTAGACCCAAACCCACTCCGCTAGAACCAAACCCACTCCGCTAGACCCAAACCCACTCGGCTAGACCCAAACCCACTCGTCTAAAACCAAACCCACTCGGCTAGACCCAAACCCACTCGGCTAGACCCAAACCCACTCGGCTAGACGCAAACCCACTCGGCTAGACCCAATCCCACTCGGCAAGACCCAAACCCACTCGGCTAGACCAAAACCCACTCCGCTAGACGCAAACCCACTCGGCTAGACCCAAACCCACTCGGCTAGACACAAACCCACTCGGCTACACCCAAACCTACTCGGCTACACCCAAACCCACTTGGCTGCACCCAAACCCACTCGGCTACACCCAAACCCACTCGGCTACACCCAAACCCACTCGGCTAGACCCAAACCCACTCCGCTAGACCCAAACCCACTCCGCTAGACTCAAACCCACTCCGCTAGACCCAAACCCACTCCGCTAGACCCAAACCCACTCCGCCAGACCCAAACCCACTCGGTTAGACCCAATCCCACTCGGCAGGACCCAAACCCACTCCGCTAGACCCAAACCCACTCCGCTAGACCCAAACCCACTCCGCTAGACCCAAACCCACTCCGCTAGATCCAAACCCACTCGGCTAGACCCAAACCCACTCGTCTAGACCCAAACCCACTCGGCTAGACCCAAACCCACTCGGCTAGACCCAAACCCACTCCGCTTGACCCAAACCCACTCCGCTAGACGCAAACCCACTCCGCTAGACCCAAACCCACTCCGCTAGACCCAAACCCACTCCGCTAGACCCAAACCCACTCCGCTAGAACCAAGCCCACTCCGCTAGACCCAAACCCACTCGGCTAGACCCAAACCCACTCGTCTAGACCCAAACCCACTCGGCTAGACCCAAACCCACTCGGCTAGACCCAAACCCACTCGGCTAGACCCAAACCCACTCGGCTAGACCCAATCCCACTCGGCAAGACCCAAACCCACTCGGCTAGACCAAAACCCACTCCGGTAGACGCAAACCCACTCGGCTAGACCCAAACCCACTCGGCTAGACACAAACCCACACGGCTACACCCAAACCCACTCGGCTACACCCAAACCCACTCGGCTACACCCAAACCCACTCGGCTACACCCAAACCCACTCGGCTACACCCAAACCCACTCGGCTAGACCCAAACCCACTCCGCTAGACCCAAACCCACTCCGCTAGACTCAAACCCACTCCGCTAGACCCAAACCAACTCAGCTAGACCCAAACCCACTCGGCTAGACACAAACCCACTCGGCAAGACCCAAACCCACTCGGCTACACCCAAACCCACTCGGCTACACCCAAACCCACTCGGCTACACCCAAACCCACTCGGCTACACCCAAACCCACTCGGCTAGACCCAAACCTATTCGGCTAGACCCAAACCCACTCGGCAAGACCCAAACCCACTCGGCTACACCCAAACCCACTCGGCTAGACCCAAACCCACTTGGCTAGACCCAAACCCACTCAGCTAGACACAAACCCACGCGGCTAGGCCCAAACCCACTCGGCTAGACCCAAACCCACTCCGCACGACCCAAACCCACTCCGCTAACCGCAAACCCACTCCGCTAGACTCAAACCCACTGGGCTAGACCCAAACCCACTTGGCTAGACCCAAACCCACTCGGCTAGACCCAAACCCACTCCGCTAGACCCAATCCCACTTGGCTAGACCCAAACCCACTCCGCTAGTCCCAAACCCACTCGGCGAGACCCAAACCCACTTGGCTCGACCCAAACCCACTCGGCTAGACCCAAACCCACTCGGCTAGGCCCAAACCCACTTGGCTAGACCCAAAGCCACTCCGCTTCACCCAAACCCACTCCGCTAGACGCAAACCCACTCCGCTAGACCCAAACCCACTCCGCTAGACCCAAACCCACTCCGCTAGACCCAAACCCACTCCGCTAGACCCAAACCCACTCCGCCAGACCCAAACCCACTCGGCTAGACCCAATCCCACTCGGCAAGACCCAAACCCACTCCGCTAGACCCAAACCCACTCCGCTAGACCCAAACCCACTCCGCTAGACCCAAACCCACTCCGCTAGACCCAAACCCACTCGGCTAGACCCAAACCCACTCGTCTAGACCCAAACCCACTCGGCTAGACCCAAACCCACTCGGCTAGACCCAAACCCACTCCGCTTGACCCAAACCCACTCCGCTAGATGCAAACCCACTCCGCTAGACCCAAACCCACTCGGCTAGACCCAAACCCACTCGGCTAGACGCAAACCCACTCGGCTAGACCCAATCCCACTCGGCAAGACCCAAACCCACTCGGCTAGACCAAAACCCACTCCGCTAGACGCAAACCCACTCGGCTAGACCCAAACCCACTCGGCTAGACACAAACCCACTCGGCTACACCCAAACCTACTCGGCTACACCCAAACCCACTTGGCTGCACCCAAACCCACTCGGCTACACCCAAACCCACTCGGCTACACCCAAACCCACTCGGCTAGACCCAAACCCACTCCGCTAGACCCAAACCCACTCCGCTAGACTCAAACCCACTCCGCTAGACCCAAACCCACTCCGCTAGACCCAAACCCACTCCGCCAGACCCAAACCCACTCGGCTAGACCCAATCCCAATCGGCAGGACCCAAACCCACTCCGCTAGACCCAAACCCACTCCGCTAGACCCAAACCCACTCCGCTAGACCCAAACCCACTCCGCTAGATCCAAACCCACTCGGCTAGACCCAAACCCACTCGTCTAGACCCAAACCCACTCGGCTAGACCCAAACCCACTCGGCTAGACCCAAACCCACTCCGCTTGACCCAAACCCACTCCGCTAGACGCAAACCCACTCCGCTAGACCCAAACCCACTCCGCTAGACCCAAACCCACTCCGCTAGACCCAAACCCACTCCGCTAGAACCAAGCCCACTCCGCTAGACCCAAACCCACTCGGCTAGACCCAAACCCACTCGTCTAGACCCAAACCCACTCGGCTAGACCCAAACCCACTCGGCTAGACCCAAACCCACTCGGCTAGACCCAAACCCACTCGGCTAGACCCAATCCCACTCGGCAAGACCCAAACCCACTCGGCTAGACCAAAACCCACTCCGGTAGATGCAAACCCACTCGGCTAGACCCAAACCCACTCGGCTAGACACAAACCCACACGGCTACACCCAAACCCACTCGGCTACACCCAAACCCACTCGGCTACACCCAAACCCACTCGGCTACACCCAAACCCACTCGGCTACACCCAAACCCACTCGGCTAGACCCAAACCCACTCCGCTAGACCCAAACCCACTCCGCTAGACTCAAACCCACTCCGCTAGACCCAAACCAACTCAGCTAGACCCAAACCCACTCGGCTAGACACAAACCCACTCGGCAAGACCCAAACCCACTCGGCTACACCCAAACCCACTCGGCTACACCCAAACCCACTCGGCTACACCCAAACCCACTCGGCTACACCCAAACCCACTCGGCTAGACCCAAACCTATTCGGCTAGACCCAAACCCACTCGGCAAGACCCAAACCCACTCGGCTACACCCAAACCCACTCGGCTAGACCCAAACCCACTTGGCTAGACCCAAACCCACTCAGCTAGACACAAACCCACGCGGCTAGGCCCAAACCCACTCGGCTAGACCCAAACCCACTCCGCACGACCCAAACCCACTCCGCTAACCGCAAACCCACTCCGCTAGACTCAAACCCACTGGGCTAGACCCAAACCCACTTGGCTAGACCCAAACCCACTCGGCTAGACCCAAACCCACTCCGCTAGACCCAATCCCACTTCGCTAGACCCAAACCCACTCCGCTAGACCAAACCCCCTCCGCTAGACTCAAACCCACTCCGCTAGGGGCAAACCCACTCCGCTAGACCCAAACCAACTGGGCTAGACCCAAACCCACTTGGCTAGACCCAAACCCACTCGGCTAGACCCAAACCCACTTGGCTAGACCCAAACCCACTCAGCTAGACACAAACCCACGCGGCTAGGCCCAAACCCACTCGGCTAGACCCAAACCCACTCCGCTTGACCCAAACCTCTCCGCTAACCGCAAACCCACTCCGCTAGACTCAAACCCACTGGGCTAGACCCAAACCCACTTGGCTAGACCCAAACCCACTCGGCTAGACCCAAACCCACTCCGCTAGACCCAAACCCAGTCCGCTAGACCCAAACCCACTCCGCTAAACCCCAACCCACTCCGCTAGACCCAAACCCACTCCGCTAGTCCCAAACCCACTCCGATAGACCCAAACCCACTCGGCTAGATCCAAACCCACTCCGCTAGACCCAAACCCACTCCGCTAGACCCAAACCCACTCCGCTACACCCAAACCCACTCCGCTAGACCCAAACCCACTCCGCTTGACCCAAACCCACTCCGCTAGACGCAAACCCACTCCGCTAGACCCAAACCCACTCTGCTAGACCCAAACCCACTCCGCTAGACCCAAACCCACTCCGCTAGACCCAAACCCACTCCGCTAGACCCAAACCCACTCGGCTCGACCCAATCCCACTCGGCAAGACCCAAACCCACTCCACTAGACCCAAACCCACTCCGCTAGACCCAAACCCACTCTGCTAGTCCCAAACCCACTCGGCTAGACCCAAACCCACTTGGCTAGACCCAAACCCACTCGGCTAAGCCCAAACCCACTCGGCTAGACCCAAACCCACTCCGCTTTACCCAAACCCACTCCGCTAGACCCAAACCCAATCCGCTAGACCCAAAGCCACTCCGCTAGACCCAAACCCACTCCGCTAGACCCAAACCCACTCCGCTAGACCCAAACCCACTCGGCTAGACCCAAACCCACTGGTCTAGACCCAAACCCACTCGGCTAGACCCAAACCCACTCGGCTAGACCCAAACCCACTCAGCTAGACCCAAACCCACTCGGCTAGACCCAATCCCACTCGGCAAGACCCAAACCCACTCGGCTAGACCCAAACCCACTCCGCTAGACCCAAACCTATTCGGCTAGACCCAAACCCACTCCGCTAGACCCAAACCCACTCGGCTAGACCCAAACCCACTTGGCGAGACCCAAACCCACTCGGCTAGACCCAAACCCACTTGGCTAGGCCCAAACCCACTCCGCCTGACCCAAACCCACTCCGCTAGACGCAAACCCACTCCGCTAGACCCAAACCCACTCCGCTAGACCCAAACCCAATCCGCTAGACCCAAACCCACTCCGCTAGACCCAAACCCACTCCGCTAGACCCAAACCCACTCGGCTAGACCCAAACCCACTCGTCTAGACCCAAACCCACTTGGCTAGACCCAAACCCACTCGGCTAGACCCAAACCCACTCGGCTAGACCCAAACCCACTCGGCTAGACCCAATCCCACTCGGCAAGACCCAAACCCACTCCGCTAGACCCAAACCCACTCCGCTAGACCCAAACCCACTCCGCTAGACCCAAACCCACTCGGCTCGACCCAATCCCACTCGGCAAGACCCAAACCCACTCCACTAGACCCAAACCCACTCCGCTAGACCCAAACCCACTCTGCTAGTCCCAAACCCACTCGGCTAGACCCAAACCCACTTGGCTAGACCCAAACCCACTCGGCTAGGCCCAAACCCACTCGGCTAGACCCAAACCCACTCCGCTTTACCCAAACCCACTCCGCTAGACCCAAACCCAATCCGCTAGACCCAAACCCACTCCGCTAGACCCAAACCCACTCCGCTAGACCCAAACCCACTCCGCTAGACCCAAACCCACTCGGCTAGACCCAAACCCACTGGTCTAGACCCAAACCCACTCGGCTAGACCCAAACCCACTCGGCTAGACCCAAACCCACTCTGCTAGACCCAAACCCACTCGGCTAGACCCAATCCCACTCGGTAAGACCCAAACCCACTCGGCTAGACCCAAACCCACTCCGCTAGACCCAAACCTATTCGGCTAGACCCAAACCCACTCCGCTAGACCCAAACCCACTCGGCTAGACCCAAACCCACTTGGCGAGACCCAAACCCACTCGGCTAGACCCAAACCCACTTGGCTAGGCCCAAACCCACTCCGCTTGACCCAAACCCACTCCGCTAGACGCAAACCCACTCCGCTAGACCCAAACCCACTCCGCTAGACCCAAACCCAATCCGCTAGACCCAAACCCACTCCGCTAGACCCAAACCCACTCCGCTAGACCCAAACCCACTCGGCTAGACCCAAACCCACTCGTCTAGACCCAAACCCACTTGGCTAGACCCAAACCCACTCGGCTAGACCCAAACCCACTCGGCTAGACCCAAACCCACTCGGCTAGACCCAATCCCACTCGGCAAGACCCAAACCCACTCCGCTAGACCCAAACCCACTCCGCTAGACCCAAACCCACTCGGCAAGACCCATCCCACTCGGCTCGACCCAAACCCACTTGGCTAGACCCAAACCCACTCGGCTAGACCCAAACCCACTCGGCTAGACCCAAACCTATTCGGCTAGACCCAAACCCACTCGGCTAGATCCAAACCCATTCGGCTAGACGAAAACCCACTCCGCTAGACCCAAACCCACTGGGCTAGACCCAAACCCACTGGGCTAGACCCAAACCCACTCGGCTAGACCCCAACCCACTCGGCTAGACCCAAACCCACTCGGCTAGACCCAAACCCACTCGGCTACACCCAAACCCACTCGGCTACAGCCAAACCCACTCGGCTACACCCAAACCCACATGTCTACACCCAAACCCACTCGGCTACACCCAAACCCACTCGGCTAGACCGAATCCCATTCGGCTAGTCCCAAACCCAGTCGTCTAGACCCAAACACACTCCGCTTGACCCCAACCCACTCCGCTAGACCCAAACCCACTCCGCTTGACCCAAACCCACTCCGCTAGACGCAAACCCACTCCGCTAGACCCAAACCCACTGGGCTAGACCCAAACCCACTGGGCTAGACCCAAACCCACTCGGCTAGACCCAAACCCACTCGGCTAGACCCCAACCCACTCGGCTAGACCCAAACCCACTCGGCTAGACCCAAACCCACTCGGCTACACCCAAACCCACTCGGCTACAGCCAAACCCACTCGGCTACACCCAAACCCACATGTCTACACCCAAACCCACTCGGCTACACCCAAACCCACTCGGCTACACCGAATCCCATTCGGCTAGACCCAAACCTATTCGGCTAGTCCCAAACCCAGTCGTCTAGACCCAAACACACTCCGCTTGACCCCAACCCACTCCGCTAGACCCAAACCCACTCCGCTTGACCCAAACCCACTCCGCTAGACGCAAAACCACTCCGCTAGACCCAAACCCACTCCGCTAGACCCAAACCCACTCCACTAGACCCAAACCCACTCCGCTAGAACCAAACCCACTCCGCTAGACCCAAACCCACTCGGCTAGACCCAAACCCACTCGTCTAGACCCAAACCCACTCGGCTAGACCCAAACACACTCGTCTAGACCCAAACCCACTCGGCTAGACCCAAACCCACTCGGCTGGACCCAATCCCACTCGGCAAGACCCAAACCCACTCGGCTAGACCCAAACCCACTCCGCCATACGCAAACCCACTCGGCTAGACCCAAACCCACTCGGCTAGACACAAACCCACTCGGCTACACCCAAACCCACTCGGCTACACCCAAACCCACTCGGCTACACCCAAACCCACTCGGCTAGACCCAAACCCACTCCGCTAGACCCAAACCCACTCCGCTAGACTCAAACCCACTCCGCTAGACCCAAACCAACTCAGCTAGACCCAAACCCACTCGGATAGACACAAACCCACTCGGCAAGACCCAAACCCACTCGGCTACACCCAAACCCACTCGGCTACACCCAAACCCACTCGGCTACACCCAAACCCACTCGGCTACACCCAAACCCACTCGGCTAGACCCAAACCTATTCGGCTAGACCCAAACCCACTCGGCAAGACCCAAACCCACTCGGCTACACCCAAACCCGCTCGGCTAGACCCAAACCCACTTGGCTAGACCCAAACCCACTCAGCTAGACACAAACCCACGCGGCTAGGCCCAAACCCACTCGGCTAGACCCAAACCCACTCCGCTTGACCCAAACCCACTCCGCTAACCGCAAACCCACTCCGCTAGACTCAAACCCACTGGGCTAAACCCAAACCCACTTGGCTAGACCCAAACCCACTCGGCTAGACCCAAACCCACTCCGCTAGACCCAATCCCACTTCGCTAGACCCAAACCCACTCCGCTAGACCCAAACCCCCTCCGCTAGACTCAAACCCACTCCGCTAGGCGCAAACCCACTCCGCTAGACCCAAACCAACTGGGCTAGACCCAAACCCACTTGGCTAGACCCAAACCCACTCGGCTAGACCCAAACCCACTTGGCTAGACCCAAACCCACTCAGCTAGACACAAACCCACGCGGCTAGGCCCAAACCCACTCGGCTAGACCCAAACCCACTCCGCTTGACCCAAACCCACTCCGCTAACCGCAAACCCACTCCGCGAGACTCAAACCCACTGGGCTAGACCCAAACCCACTTGGCTAGACCCAAACCCACTCGGCTAGACCCAAACCCACTCCGCTAGACCCAATCCCACTTCGCTAGACCCAAACCCACTCCGCTAGACCCACACCCACTCCGCTAGACCCAAACCCACTCCGCTAGACCCAAACCCACTCCGCTAAACCCAAACCCACTCCGCTAGACCCAAACCCACTCCGCTAGTCCCAAACCCACTCCGATAGACCCAAACCCACTCGGCTAGACCCAAACCCACTCCGCTAGACCCAAACCCACTCCGCTACACCCAAACCCACTCCGCTAGACCCAAACCCACTCCGCTTGACCCAAACCCACTCCGCTAGACGCAAACCCACTCCGCTAGACCCAAACCCACTCTGCTAGACCCAAACCCACTCCGCTAGACCCAAACCCACTCCGCTAGACCCAAACCCACTCCGCTAGACCCAAACCCACTCGGCTAGACCCAATCCCACTCGGCAAGACCCAAACCCACTCCACTAGACCCAAACCCACTCCGCTAGACCCAAACCCACTCTGCTAGTCCCAAACCCACTCGGCTAGACCCAAACCCACTTGGCTAGACCCAAACCCACTCGGCTAGACCCAAACCCACTCGGCTAGGCCCAAACCCACTCGGCTAGACCCAAACCCACTCCGCTTTACCCAAACCCACTCCGCTAGACCCAAACCCACTCCGCTAGACCCAAACCCACTCCGCTAGACCCAAACCCACTCCGCTAGACCCAAACCCACTCCGCTAGACCCAAACCCACTCGGCTAGACCCAAACCCACTGGTCTAGACCCAAACCCACTCGGCTAGACCCAAACCCACTCGGCTAGACCCAAACCCACTCTGCTAGACCCAAACCCAATCGGCTAGACCCAATCCCACTCGGCAAGACCCAAACCCACTCGGCTAGACCCAAACCCACTCCGCTAGACCCAAACCTATTCGGCTAGACCCAAACCCACTCCGCTAGACCCAAACCCACTCGGCTAGACCCAAACCCACTTGGCGAGACCCAAACCCACTCGGCTAGACCCAAACCCACTTGGCTAGGCCCAAACCCACTCCGCTTGACCCAAACCCACTCCGCTAGACGCAAACCCACTCCGCTAGACCCAAACCCACTCCGCTAGACCCAAACCCAATCCGCTAGACCCAAACCCACTCCGCTAGACCCAAACCCACTCCGCTAGACCCAAACCTACTCGGCTAGACCCAAACCCACTCGTCTAGACCCAAACCCACTCGGCTAGACCCAAACCCACTCGGCTAGACCCAAACCCACTCGGCTAGACCCAAACCCACTCGGCTAGACCCAATCCCACTCGGCAAGACCCAAACCCACTCCGCTAGACCCAAACCCACTCCGCTAGACCCAAACCCACTCGGCAAGACCCATCCCACTCGGCTAGACCCAAACCCACTTGGCTAGACCCAAACCCACTCGGCTAGACCCAAACCCACTCGGCTAGACCCAAACCTATTCGGCTAGACCAAAACCCACTCGGCTAGATCCAAACCCATTCGGCTAGACGAAAACCCACTCCGCTAGACCCAAACCCTCTGGGCTAGACCCAAACCCACTGGGCTAGACCCAAACCCACTCGGCTAGACCCAAACCCACTCGGCTAGACCCCAACCCACTCGGCTAGACCCAAACCCACTCGGCTAGACCCAAACCCACTCGGCTACACCCAAACCCACTCGGCTAGACCCAAACCCACTCGGCTAGACCCAAACCCACTCGGCTAGACCCAAACCCACTCGGCCAGACCCAATCCCACTCGGCAAGACCCAAACCCACTCGGCTAGACCCAAACCCACTCCGCTAGACGCAAACCCACTCGGCTAGACCCAAACCCACTCGGCTAGACACAAACCCACTCGGCTACACCCAAACCCACTCGGCTACACCCAAACCCACTCGGCTACACCCAAACCCACTCGGCTAGAGCCAAACCCACTCCGCTAGACCCAAACCCACTCCGCTAGACTCAAACCCACTCCGCTAGACCCAAACCAACTCAGCTAGACCCAAACCCACTCGGCTAGACACAAACCCACTCGGCAAGACCCAAACCCACTCGGCTACACACAAACCCAATCGGCTACACCCAAACCCACTCGGCTACACCCAAACCCACTCGGCTACACCCAAACCCACTCGGCTAGACCCAAACCTATTCGGCTAGACCCAAACCCACTCGGCAAGACCCAAACCCACTCGGCTACACCCAAACCCACTCGGCTAGACCCAAACCCACTTGGCTAGACCCAAACCCACTCAGCTAGACCCAAACCCATGCGGCTCGGCCCAAACCCACTCGGCTAGACGCAAACCCACTCCGCTTGACCCAAACCCACTCCGCTAATCGCAAACCCACTCCGCTAGACTCAAACCCACTGGGCTAGACCCAAACCCACTTGGCTAGACCCAAACCCACTCGGCTAGACCCAAACCCACTCCGCTAGACCCAAACCCACTTCGCTAGACCCAAACCCACTCCGCTAGACCCAAACCCCCTCCGCTAGACTCAAACCCACTCCGCTAGGCACAAACCCACTCCGCTAGACCCAAACCAACTCGGCTAGACCCACACCCACTCCGCTAGACCCAAACCCAGTCCGCTAGACCCAAACCCACTCCGCTAAACCCAAACCCACTCCGCTAGACCCAAACCCACTCCGCTAGTCCCAAACCCACTCCGATAGACCCAAACCCACTCCGCTAGACCCAAACCCACTCCGCTAGACCCAAACCCACTCCGCTACACCCAAACCCACTCCGCTAGACCCAAACCCACTCCGCTTGACCCAAACCCACTCCGCTAGACCCAAACCCACTCCGCTAGACCCAAACCCACTCGGCTAGACCCAATCCCACTCGGCAAGACCCAAACCCACTCCGCTAGACCCAAACCCACTCCGCTAGACCCAAACCCACTCTGCTAGTCCCAAACCCACTCGGCTAGACCCAAACCCACTTGGCTAGACCCAAACCCACTCGGCTAGACCCAAACCCACTCGGCTAGGCCCAAACCCACTCGGCTAGTCCCAAACCCACTCCGCTTGACCCAAACCCACTCCGCTAGACCCAAACCCACTCCGCCAGACCCAAACCCACTCCGCTAGACCCAAACCCACTCCGCTAGACCCAAACCCACTCCGCTAGACCCAAACCCACACTGCTAGACCCAAACCCACTCCGCTAGACCCAAACCCACTCCGCTAGACCCAAACCCACTCCGCTAGACCCAAACCCACTCCGCTAGACCCAAACCCACTCCGCTAGACCCAAACCCACTCCGCTAGACCCAAACCCACTCGGCTAGACCCAAACCCACTGGTCTAGACCCAAACCCACTCGGCTAGACCCAAACCCACTCGGCTAGACCCAAACCCACTCTGCTAGACCCAAACCCACTCGGCTAGACCCAATCCCACTCGGCAAGACCCAAACCCACTCGGCTAGACCCAAACACACTCCGCTAGACCCAAACCTATTCGGCTAGACCCAAACCCACTCCGCTAGACCCAAACCCACTCGGCTAGACCCAAACCCGCTTGGCGAGACCCAAACCCACTCGGCTAGACCCAAACCCACTTGGCTAGGCCCAAACCCACTCCGCTTGACCCAAACCCACTCCGCTAGACGCAAACCCACTCCGCTAGACCCAAACCCACTCCGCTAGACCCAAACCCAATCCGCTAGACAAAAAACCCACTCCGCTAGACCCAAACCCACTCCGCTAGACCCAAACCCACTCGGCTGGACCCAAACCCACTCGTCTAGACCCAAACCCACTCGGCTAGAGCCAAACCCACTCGGCTAGACCCAAACCCACTCCGCTAGACCCAAACCCACTCGGCTAGACCCAATCCCACTCGGCAAGACCCAAACCCACTCCGCTAGACCCAAACCCACTCCGCTAGACCCAAACCCACTCGGCAAGACCCATCCCACTCGGCTAGACCCAAACCCACTTGGCTAGACCCAAACCCACTCGGCTAGACCCAAACCCACTCGGCTAGACCCAAACCTATTCGGCTAGACTCAAACCTACTCGGCTAGATCCAAACCCATTTGGCTAGACGAAAACCCACTCCGCTAGACCCAAACCCACTGGGCTAGACCCAAACCCACTGGGCTAGACCCAAACCCACTCGGCTAGACCCAAACCCACTCGGCTAGACCCCAACCCACTCGGCTAGACCCAAACCCACTCGGCTAGACCCAAACCCACTCGGCTACACCCAAACCCACTCGGCTACAGCCAAACCCACTCGGCTACACCCAAACCCACATGTCTACACCCAAACCTACTCGGCTACACCCAAACCCACTCGGCTAGACCCAATCCCATTCGGCTAGACCCAAACCTATTCTGCTAGTCCCAAACCCAGTCGGCTAGACCCAAACACACTCCGCTTGACCCCAACCCACTCCGCTAGACCCAAAGCCACTCCGCTAGACCTAAACCCACTCGGCTAGACCCAAACCCACTCGGCTAGACCCAAACCCACTCCGCTTGACCCAAACCCACTCCGCTAGACGCCAACCCACTCCGCTAGACCCAAACCCACTCCGCTAGACCCAAACCCACTCCGCTAGACCCAAACCCACTCCGCTAGAACCAAACCCACTCCGCTAGAGCCAAACCCACTCGGCTAGACCCAAACCCACTCGTCTAGACCCAAACCCACTCGGCTAGACCCAAACCCACTCGGCTAGACCCAAACCCACTCGGCTACACCCAAACCCACTCGGCTAGACCCAATCCCACTCGGCAAGACCCAAACCCACTCGGCTGGACCCAAACCCACTCCGCTAGACGCAAACCCACTCGGCTAGACCCAAACCCACTCGGCTAGACACAAACCCACTCGGCTTCACCCAAACCCACTCGGCTACACCCAAACCCACTCGGCTACACCCAAACCCACTCGGCTACACCCAAACCCACTCGGCTACACCCAAACCCACTCGGCTAGAGCCAAACCCACTCCGCTAGACCCAAACCCACTCCGCTAGACTCAAACCCACTCCGCTAGACCCAAACCAACTCAGCTAGACCCAAACCCACTCGGCTAGACACAAACCCACTCGGCAAGACCCAAACCCACTCGGCTACACCCAAACCCAATCGGCTACACCCAAACCCACTCGGCTACACCCAAACCCACTCGGCTACACCCAAACCCACTCGGCTAGACCCAAACCTATTCGGCTAGACCCAAACCCACTCGGCAAGACCCAAACCCACTCGGCTACACCCAAACCCACTCGGCTAGACCCAAACCCACTCGGCTAGACCCAAACCCACTCAGCTAGACCCAAACCCACGCGGCTCAGCCCAAACCCACTCGGCTAGACGCAAACCCACTCCGCTTGACCCAAACCCACTCCGCTAACCGCAAACCCACTCCGCTAGACTCAAACCCACTGGGCTAGACCCAAACCCACTTTGCTAGACCCAAACCCACTCGGCTAGACCCAAACCCACTCCGCTAGACCCAAACCCACTTCGCTAGACCCAAACCCACGCCGCTAGACCCAAACCCCCTCCGCTAGACTCAAACCCACTCCGCTAGGCGCAAACCCACTCCGCTAGACCCAAACCAACTCGGCTAGACCCACACCCACTCCGCTAGACCCAAACCCAGTCCGCTAGACCCAAACCCACTCCGCTAAACCCAAACCACTCCGCTAGACCCAAACCCACTCCGCTAGTCCCAAACCCACTCCGATAGACCCAAACCCACTCGGCTAGACCCAAACCCACTCCGCTAGACCCAAACCCACTCCGCTAGACCCAAACCCACTCCGCTACACCCAAACCCACTCCGCTAGACCCAAACCCACTCCGCTTGACCCAAACCCACTCCGCTAGACGCAAACCCACTCCGCTAGACCCAAACCCACACTGCCAGACCCAAACCCACTCCGCTAGACCCAAACCCACTCCGCTAGACCCAAACCCACTCCGCTAGACCCAAACCCACTCGGCTAGACCCAATCCCACTCGGCAAGACCCAAACCCACTCCGCTAGACCCAAACCCACTCCGCTAAACCCAAACCCACTCTGCTAGTCCCAAACCCACTCGGCTAGACCCAAACCCACTTGGCTAGACCCAAACCCACTCGGCTAGACCCAAACCCACTCGGCTAGGCCCAAACCCACTCGGCTAGTCCCAAACCCACTCCGCTTGACCCAAACCCACTCCGCTAGACCCAAACCCACTCCGCTAGACCCAAACCCACTCCGCTAGACCCAAACCCACTCCGCTAGACCCAAACCCACTCCGCTAGACCCAAACCCACTCGGCTAGACCCAAACCCACTCGTCTAGACCCAAACCCACTCGGCTAGACCCAAACCCACTCGGCTAGACCCAAACCCACTCTGCTAGACCGAAACACACTATGCTAGACCCAATCCCACTCGGCAAGACCCAAACCCACTCAGCTAGACCCAAACCCACTCCGCTACACCCAAACCTATTCGGCTAGACCCAAACCCACTCCGCTAGACCCAAACCCACTCGGCTAGACCCAAACCCACTTGGCTAGACCCAAACCCACTCGGCTAGACCCAAACCCACTTGGCTAGGCCCAAACCCACTCCGCTTGACCCAAACCCACTCCGCTAGATGCAAACCCACTCCGCTAGACCCAAACCCACTCTGCTAGACCCAAACCCACTCGGCTAGACCCAATCGCACTCGGCAAGACCCAAACCCACTCGGCTGGACCCAAACCCACTCCGCTAGACCCAAACCTATTCGGCTAGACCCAAACCCACTCCGCTAGACCCAAACCCACTCGGCTACACCCAAACCCACATGTCTACACCCAAACCCACTCGGCTACATCCAAACCCACTCGGCTAGACCCAATCCCATTCGGCTAGACCCAAACCTATTCGGCTAGTCCCAAACCCAGTCGGCTAGACCCAAACACACTCCGCTAGGCGCAAACCCACTCCGCTAGACCCAAACCAACTCGGCTAGACCCACACCCAATCCGCTAGACCCAAACCCAGTCCGCTAGACCCAAACCCACTCCGCTTGACCCAAACCCACTCCGCTAGACGCAAACCCACTCCGCTAGACCCAAACCCACTCCGCTAGACCCAAACCCACTCCGCTAGACCCAAACCCACTCCGCTAGAACCAAACCCACTCCGCTAGACCCAAACCCACTCGGCTAGACCCAAACCCACTCGTCTAGACCCAAACCCACTCGGCTAGACCCAAACCCACTCGGCTAGACCCAAACCCACTCGGCTAGACCCAAACCCACTCGGCTAGACCCAATCCCACTCGGCAAGACCCAAACCCACTCGGCTAGACCCAAACCCACTCCGCTAGACGCAAACCCACTCGGCTAGACCCAAACCCACTCGGCTAGACACAAACCCACTCGGCTAAACCCAAACCCACTCGGCTACACCCAAACCCACTCGGCTACACCCAAACCCACTCGGCTACACCCAAACCCACTCGGCTACACCCAAACCCACTCGGCTAGAGCCAAACCCACTCCGCTAGACCCAAACCCACTCCGCTAGACTCAAACCCACTCCGCTAGACCCAAACCAACTCAGCTAGACCCAAACCCACTCGGCTAGACACAAACCCACTCGGCAAGACCCAAACCCACTCGGCTACACCCAAACCCAATCGGCTACACCCAAACCCACTCGGCTACACCCAAACCCACTCGGCTACACCCAAACCCACTCGGCTAGACCCAAACCTATTCGGCTAGACCCAAACCCACTCGGCAAGACCCAAACCCACTCGGCTACACCCAAACCCACTCGGCTAGACCCAAACCCACTTGGCTAGACCCAAACCCACTCAGCTAGACCCAAACCCACGCGGCTCGGCCCAAACCCACTCGGCTAGACGCAAACCCACTCCGCTTGTCCCAAACCCACTCCGCTAACCGCAAACCCACTCCGCTAGACTCAAACCCACTGGGCTAGACCCAAACCCACTTGGCTAGACCCAAACCCACTCGGCTAGACCCAAACCCACTCCGCTAGACCCAAACCCACTTCGCTAGACCCAAACCCACTCCGCTAGACCCAAACCCCCTCCGCTAGACTCAAACCCACTCCGCTAGGCGCAAACCCACTCCGCTAGACCCAAACCAACTCGGCTAGACCCACACCCACTCCGCTAGACCCAAACCCAGTCCGCTAGACCCAAACCCACTCCGCTAAACCCAAACCCACTCCGCTAGACCCAAACCCACTCCGCTAGTCCCAAACCCACTCCGATAGACCCAAACCCACTCGGCTAGACCCAATCCCACTCGGCAAGACCCAAACCCACTCCGCTAGACCCAAACCCACTCCGCTAGACCCAAACCCACTCTGCTAGTCCCAAACCCACTCGGCTAGACCCAAACCCACTTGGCTACACCCAAACCCACTCGGCTAGACCCAAACCCACTCGGCTAGGCCCAAACCCACTCGGCTAGACCCAAACCCACTCCGCTTGACCCAAACCCACTCCGCTAGACCCAAACCCACTCCGCTAGACCCAAACCCACTCCGCTAGACCCAAACCCACTCCGCTAGACCCAAACCCACTCCGCTAGACCCAAACCCACTCGGCTAGACCCAAACCCACTCGTCTAGACCCAAACCCACTCGGCTAGACCCAAACCCACTCGGCTAGACCCAAACCAACTCTGCTAGACCCAAACCCACTCGGCTAGACCCAATCCCACTCGGCAAGACCCAAACCCACTCGGCTAGACCCAAACCCACTCCGCTAGACCCAAACCTATTCGGCTAGACCCAAACCCACTCCGCTAGACCCAAACCCACTCGGCTAGACCCAAACCCACTTGGCTAGACCCAAACCCACTCGGCTAGACCCAAACCCACTTGGCTAGGCCCAAACCCACTCCGCTTGACCCAAACCCACTCCGCTAGACGCAAACCCACTCCGCTAGACCCAAACCCACTCCGCTAGACCCAAACCCAATCCGCTTGACCCAAACCCACTCCGCTAGACCCAAACCCACTCCGCTAGACCCAAACCCACTCGGCTAGACCCAAACCCACTCGTCTAGACCCAAACCCACTCGGCTAGACCCAAACCCACTCGGCTAGACCCAAACCCACTCGGCTAGACCCAAACCCACTCGGCTAGACCCAATCCCACTCGGCAAGACCCAAACCCACTCCGCTAGACCCAAACCCACTCCGCTAGACCCAAACCCACTCGGCAAGACCCATCCCACTCGGCTAGACCCAAACCCACTCGGCTAGACCCAAACCCACTCGGCTAGACCCAAACCCACTCGGCTAGACCCAATCCCACTCGGCAAGACCCAAACCCACTCGGCTAGACCCAAACCCACTCCGCTAGACGCAAACCCACTCGGCTAGACCCAAACCCACTCGGCTGGACACAAACCCACTCGGCTAAACCCAAACCCACTCGGCTACACCCAAACCCACTCGGCTACACCCAAACCCACTCGGCTACACCCAAACCCACTCGGCTACACCCAAACCCACTCGGCTAGAGCCAAACCCACTCCGCTAGACCCAAACCCACTCCGCTAGACTCAAACCCACTCCGCTAGACCCAAACCAACTCAGCTAGACCCAAACCCACTCGGCTAGACACAAACCCACTCGGCAAGACCCAAACCCACTCGGCTACACCCAAACCCAATCGGCTACACCCAAACCCACTCGGCTACACCCAAACCCACTCGGCTACACCCAAACCCACTCGGCTAGACCCAAACCTATTCGGCTAGACCCAAACCCACTCGGCAAGACCCAAACCCACTCGGCTACACCCAAACCCACTCCGCTAGACCCAAACCCACTTGGCTAGACCCAAACCCACTCAGCTAGACCCAAACCCACGCGGCTCGGCCCAAACCCACTCGGCTAGACGCAAACCCACTCCGCTTGACCCAAACCCACTCCGCTAACCGCAAACCCACTCCGCTAGACTCAAACCCACTGGGCTAGACCCAAACCCACTTGGCTAGACCCAAACCCACTCGGCTAGACCCAAACCCACTCCGCTAGACCCAAACCCACTTCGCTAGACCCAAACCCACTCCGCTAGACCCAAACCCCCTCCGCTAGACTCAAACCCACTCCGCTAGGCGCAAACCCACTCCGCTAGACCCAAACCAACTCGGCTAGACCCACACCCACTCCGCTAGACCCAAACCCAGTCCGCTAGACCCAAACCCACTCCGCTAAACCCAAACCCACTCCGCTAGACCCAAACCCACTCCGCTAGTCCCAAACCCACTCCGATAGACCCAAACCCACTCGGCTAGACCCAATCCCACTCGGCAAGACCCAAACCCACTCCGCTAGACCCAAACCCACTCCGCTAGACCCAAACCCACTCTGCTAGTCCCAAACCCACTCGGCTAGACCCAAACCCACTCGGCTAGACCCAAACCCACTCGGCTAGACCCAAACCCACTCGGCTAGGCCCAAACCCACTCGGCTAGACCCAAACCCACTCCGCTTGACCCAAACCCACTCCGCTAGACCCAAACCCACTCCGCTAGACCCAAACCCACTCCGCTTGACCCAAACCCACTCCGCTAGACCCAAACCCACTCCGCTAGACCCAAACCCACTCGGCTAGACCCAAACCCACTCGTCTAGACCCAAACCCACTCGGCTAGACCCAAACCCACTCGGCTAGACCCAAACCCACTCTGCTAGACCCAAACCCACTCGGCTAGACCCAATCCCACTCGGCAAGACCCAAACCCACTCGGCTAGACCCAAACCCACTCCGCTAGACCCAAACCTATTCGGCTAGACCCAAACCCACTCCGCTAGACCCAAACCCACTCGGCTAGACCCAAACCCACTTGGCTAGACCCAAACCCACTCGGCTAGACCCAAACCCACTTGGCTAGGCCCAAACCCACTCCGCTTGACCCAAACCCACTCCGCTAGACGCAAACCCACTCCGCTAGACCCAAACCCACTCCGCTAGACCCAAACCCAATCCGCTTGACCCAAACCCACTCCGCTAGACCCAAACCCACTCCGCTAGACCCAAACCCACTCGGCTAGACCCAAACCCACTCGTCTAGACCCAAACCCACTCGGCTAGACCCAAACCCACTCGGCTAGACCCAAACCCACTCGGCTAGACCCAAACCCACTCGGCTAGACCCAATCCCACTCGGCAAGACCCAAACCCACTCCGCTAGACCCAAACCCACTCCGCTAGACCCAAACCCACTCGGCAAGACCCATCCCACTCGGCTAGACCCAAACCCACTTGGCTAGACCCAAACCCACTCGGCTAGACCCAAACCCACTCGGTTAGACCCAAACCTATTCGGCTAGACCCAAACCCACTCGGCTAGATCCAAACCCATTCGGCTAGACGAAAACCCACTCCGCTAGACCCAGACCCACTGGGCTAGACCCAAACCCACTGGGCTAGACCCAAACCCACTCGGCTAGACCCAAACCCACTCGGTTAGACCCCAACCCACTCGGCTAGACCCAAACCCACTCGGCTAGACCCAAACCCACTCGGCTACACCCAAACCCACTCGGCTACAGCCAAACCCACTCGGCTACACCCAAACCCACATGGCTACACCCAAACCCACTCGGCTACATCCAAACCCACTCGGCTACACCCAATCCCATTCGGCTAGACCCAAACCTATTTGGCTAGTCCCAAACCCAGTCGGCTAGACCCAAACACACTCCGCTTGACCCCAACCCACTCCGCTAGACCCAAAGCCACTCCGCTAGACCTAAACCCACTCCGCTAGACGCAAACCCACTCCACTAGACCCAAACCCACTCGGCTAGACCCAAACCCACTCGGCTAGACCCAAACCCACTCGGCTAGACCCAAACCCACTCGGCTAGACCCAAACCCACTCGGCTAGACCCAAACCCACTCGGCTAGACCCAAACCCACTCGGCTAGACACAAACCCACTAGGCTAGACCCAAACCCACTCGGCTAGACCCAAACCCACTCGGCTAGAGCCAAACCCACTCGGCTAGACCCAAACCCACTCGGCTAGACCCAAACCCAGTCCTCTAGACCCAAACCCACTCCGCTAGACCCAAACCCACTCCGCTGGACCCAAACCCACTCGGCTAGACCCAAACCCAGTCCTCTAGACCCAAACCCACTCCGCTCGACCCAAACCCACTCCGCTTATCTCAAACCCACTCCGCTTATCTCAAACCCACTCCGCTAGATGCAAACCCATTGGCTAGTCCCAAACCCACTCGGCTAGACCCAAGCCCACTCGGTTAGACCCAAACCCACTCGTCTAGACCCAAACCCACTCGGCAATACCCAAACCCACTCGGCTAGACCCAAACCCACTCGGCTAGACCCAAACCCACTCGGCTAGACCCAAACCCACTCGGCAAGACCCAAACCCACTCGGCTAGACCCAAACCCACTCGGCTAGACCCAAACCCAATCGGCTAGACCCAAACCCACTCGGCTAGACCCAAACCCACTCGGCTAGACCCAAACCCACTCGGCTAGACCCCAACCCACTCGGCTAGACCCAAACCCACTCGGCTAGACCCTAATCCACTCGGTTAGACTCAAACCCACTCGGCTAGACCCAAATCCACTCGGCAACACCCAAACCCACTCGGCTACACCCAAAGCCACTCGGCAACACCCAAACCCACTCGGCTACACCCAAACCCACTCAGCTAGACCCAAGCCCACTCCACTAGACCCAAACCCACTCGGCTAGAACCAAAACCCACTCGGCTAGACCCAAACCCACTCGGCTA
Source organism: Raja brachyura (assembly GCA_963514005.1). Next base: position 10,232,601 of record OY740823.1, read on the forward strand.
GACCCAAACCCACTCGGCTAGACCCAAACCCACTCGGCTGGACCCAAACCCACTCGGCTAGACCCAAACCCACTCGGCTAGACCCAAACCCACTCGGCTAGACCCAAACCCACTGCGCTAGACCCAAACCCACTCCGCTAGAGGCAAACCCACTCCGCTAGACCCAAACCCACTCCGCTAGACCCAAACCCACTCCGCTAGACCCAAACCCACTCCGCTAGACCCAAACCCACTCCGCTAGACCCTAACCCAATCCGCTAGACCCACACCCACGGCGCTAGACCCAAACCCACTCCGCTAGACCAAAACCCACTCCGCTGCACCCAAACCCACTCCGCTAGACCCAAGCCCACTCCGCTAGACCCAAACTCACTCGGATAGACCCAAACCCACTCGGCTAGGCCCAAACCCACTAGGCTAGACCCAAACCCACTGAGCTAGACCAAAACCCACTGGGCTTGACCCAAACCCACTCGGCTAGACCCAAACCCACTCGGCTAGACCCAAACCCACTCGGCTAGACCCAAACCCACTCGGCTAGACCCAAACCCACTCGGCTAGACCCAAACCCACTCGGCTAGACCCAAACCCACTCGGCTAGACACAAACCCACTCGGCTAGACCCAAACCCACTCGGCTAGACCCAAACCCACTAGGCTAGACCCAAACCCACTCGGCTAGACCCAAACCCACTTGGCTAGGCCCAACCCACTCGGCTAGACACAAACCCACTCCGCTAGACCCAAACCCACTCGGCTAGACCCAAACCCACTCCGCCAGACGCAAACCCACTCCGCTAGACGCAAACCCACTCCGCTAGACCCAAACCCACTCCGCTAGACCCAAACCCACTCCGCTAGACCCAAACCCACTCCGCTAGACCCAAACCCGCTCCGCTAGACCCAAACCCGCTCCGCCAGACCCAAACCCGCTCCGCTAGACCCAAACACGCTCCGCTAGACCCAAACCCGCTCCGCTAGACCCAAACCCGCTCCGCTAGACCCAAACCCCCTCCGATAGACCCAAACCCACTCCGCTAGACCCAAACCCCCTCCGCTAGACCCAAACCCACTCCGCTAGACCCAAACCCACTCGGCTAGACCCAAACGCACTCGGTTAGACCCAATCCCATTCGGCTAGACCCAAATCTATTCGGCTAGACCCAAACCCAGTCGGCTAGACCCAAACCCACTCGGCTAGACCCAAACCCACTCGGCTAGACCCAAACCCACTCGGCTAGACCCAAACCCACTCGGCTAGACCCAAACCCACTCGGCTTGACCCAAACCCACTTGGCTGGACCCAAACCCATTCGGCTTGACTCAAACCAACTCGGCTAGACCCAAACCCACTCCGCTAGACACTAACCCACTCGGCTAGACCCAAACCCACTCCGCTAGACGCAAACCCACTCTGCTAGATGCAAACCCTCTCCACTAGACCCAAACCCACTCTGCTAGACCCAAACCCACTCCGCTAGACCCAAACCCACTCTGCTAGACCCAAACCCGCTCCGCAAGACCCAAACCCGCTCCGCTAGACCCAAACCCTCTCCGCTAGACCCAAACCCACTCCGCTAGACCCAAACCCACTCCGCTAGACCCAAACCCACTCCGCTTGACCCAAACCCACTCCGCTAGACCCAAACCCACTCCGCTAGACCCAAATCCACTCCGCTAGACCCAAACCCACTCGGCTAGACCCAAACCCACTAGGCTAAACCCAAACCCACTCGGCTAGACCCAAACCCACTTGGCTAGAGCCAAACCCACTCGGCTAGACCCAAACCCAGTCCTCTAGAACCAAACCCACTCCGCTAGACCCAAACCCACTCGGCTAGACACAAACCCACTCCGCTAGACCCAAACCCACTCCGCTAGACCCAAACCCACTCGGCTAGACCCAAACCCACCCCGCCAGACGCAAACCCACTCCGCTAGACGCAAACCCACTCCGCTAGACCCAAACCCACTCCGCTAGACCCAAACCCACTCCGCTAGACCCAAACCCACTCCGCTAGACCCAAACCCGCTCCGCTAGACCCAAACCCGCTCCGCTAGACCCAAACCCGCTCCGCTAGACCCAAACCCGCTCCGCTGGACCCAAACCCGCTCCGCTAGACCCAAACCCGCTCCGCTAGACGCAAACCCCCTCCGCTAGACCCAAACCCACTCCGCTAGACCCAAACCCCCTCCGCTAGACCCAAACCCACTCCGCTAGACCCAAACCCACTCCGCTAGACCCAAACCCACTCGGATAGACCCAAACCCACTCGGCTAGACCCAAACTCACTCGGCTAGGCCCAAACCCACTCGGCTAGACCCAAACCCACTCGGCTAGACACAAACCCACTCGGCTAGACCCAAACCCACTCGGCTAGACCCAAACCCACTAGGCTAGTCCCAAACCCACTCGGCTGGACCCAAACCCACTCGGCTAGACCCAAACCCACTCGGCTAGTCCCAAACCCGCTCCGCTAGACCCAAACCCCCTCCGCTAGACCCAAACCCACTCCGCTAGACCCAAACCCCCTCCGCTAGACCCAAACCCACTCCGCTAGACCCAAACCCACTCCGCTAGACCCAAACCCACTCGGATAGACCCAAACCCACTCGGCTAGACCCAAACTCACTCGGCTCGGCCCAAACCCACTCGGCTAGGCCCAATCCCACTAGGCTAGACCCAAACCCACTCGGCTAGACCCAAACCCACTCGGCTAGACACAAACCCACTCGGCTAGACCCAAACCCACTCGGCTAGACCCAAACCCACTCGGCTAGTCCCAAACCCACTCGGCTAGACTTAAACCCACTCGGCTAGGCCCAAACCCACTCGGCTAGACCCAAAACCACTCGGCTAGACCCAAACCCACTCGGCTAGACCCAAACGCACTCGGTTAGACCCAAACCCACTCCGCTAGACCCTAACCCACTTGGCTAGACCCAAACCCATTCCGCTAGACGCAAACCCACTCTGCTAGATGCAAACCCTCTCCACTGGACCCAAACCCACTCCGCTAGACCCAAACCCACTCGGCTACACCCAAACCCACTCGGCTACAGACAAACACACTCGGCCACACCCAAACCCACACGGCTACACCCAAACCCACTCGGCTACACCCAAACCCACTAGGCTAGACCCAATCCCATTTGGCGAGACCCAAATCTATTCGGCTAGACCCAAACCCAGTCGGCTAGACCCAAACCCACTCGGCTGGACACAAACGCACTCGGCTAGACCCAAACCCACTCGGCTAGACCCAAACCCACTCGGCTAGACCCAAACCCACTCGGCTAGACCCAAACCCACTATGCTAGACCCAAACCCACTCGGCTAGACCCAAACCCACTCGGCTAGAGCCAAACCCACTCGGCTAGACCCAAACCCACTCGGCTAGACCCAAACCCACTCGGCTAGACCCAAACCCACTCAGCTAGACCCAAACCCACTCGGCTAGCCCCAAAGCCACTCCGCTAGACCCAAACCCACTCGGCTAGATCCAAAACCACTCGGCTGCACCCAAACCCACTCGGCTACAGCCAAACCCACTCGGCTACACCCAAACCCACACGGCTACACCCAAACCCACACGGCTAGACCCAAACCCACTCGGCTACACCCAAACCCACTCGGCTAGACCCAAACCCATTCGGCTAGACCCAAACCTATTCGGCTAGACCCAAACCCAGTCGGCTAGCCCCAAACCCACTCTGCTGGACCCAATCCCACTCGGCTAGACCCAAACCCACTCGGCTAGACACAAACCCACTCGGCTTGACACAAACCCACTCGGCTAGACCCAAACCCACTCGGCTAGACCCAAACCCACTCGGCTAACCCAAACCCACTTGGCTAGACCCAAACCCATTCGGGTAGACCCAAACCTATTCGGCTAGACCCAAACCCAGTCGGCAAGACCCAAACCCACTCGGCTAGACGCAAACACACTCCGCTAGAGCCAAACCCACTCGGCAACACCCAAACCCACACGGCTACACCCAAACCCACTCGGCTGCACCCAAACCCACTCGGCTAGACCCAATCCCATTCGGCTAGACCCAAATCTATTCGGCTAGACCCAAACCCAGTCGGCTAGACCCAAACACACTCCGCTTGACCCAAACCCACTCCGCTAGACCCAAAGCGAATCCGCTAGACCTAAACCCGCTCCGCTAGACGCAAACCCACTCCACCAGACCCAAACCCACTCGGCTAGACCCAAACCCACTCGGCTAGACCCAAACCCACTCGGCTAGACCCAAACCCACTCGGCTAGACCCAAACCCACTCGGCTAGAGCCAAACCCACTCGGCTAGACCCAAACCCACTCGGCTAGACACAAACCCACTAGGCTAGACCCAAGCCCACTCGGCTAGACCCAAACCCACTCGGCTAGAGCCAAACCCACTCGGCTAGACCCAAACCCACTCGGCTAGACCCAAACCCAGTCCTCTAGACCCAAACCCACTCCGCTAGACCCAAACCCACTCCGCTGGACCCAAACCCACTCGGCTAGACCCAAACCCACTCGGCTAGACCCAAACCCACTCGGCTAGACCCAAACCCACTCGGCTAGGCCCAAACCCACTCGGCTAGACCCAATCCCACTAGGCTAGACCCAAACCCACTCGGCTAGACCCAAACCCACTCGGCTTGACACAAACCCACTCGGCTAGACCCAAACCCACTCGGCTAGACCCAAACCCACTCGGCTAACCCAAACCCACTTGGCGAGACCCAAACCCATTCGGCTAGACTCAAACCAACTCGGCTAGAACCAAACCTACTCCACTAGACCCAAACCCACTCCGCTAGACCCAAACCCACTCGGCTAGACCCAAACCCACTCGGCTAGACCCAAACCCACTCGGCTAGACCCAAACCCATTCGTCTACATCCAAACCCATTCGTCTAGACCCAAACCCACTCGGCTTGAGCCAAACCCACTCGGCTAGACCCAAACTCACTGGGCTAGACCCAAACCCACTCGGCTAGACCCAAACCCACTCGGCAAGACCCAAACCCACTCGGCTAGATCCAAACCCACTCGGCTAGACCCAAACCCACTCGGCTAGACCCAAACCCACTCGGCTAGACCCAAACCCACTCAGCTAGACCCAAACCCACTCGGGTAGACCCAAACCCACTAGGCTAGACCCAAACCCACTCGGCTAAACCCAAACCCACTCGGCTAGACCCAAACCCACTCGGCTAGACCCAAACCCACTCGGCTAGACCCAAAATCACTCGGCTACACCCAAACCCACTCGGCTAGACCCAAACCCATTCAGCTAGACCCAAACCTATTCGGCTAGACCCAAACCCAGTCGGCTAGACCCAAACCCAATAGGCTAGACGCAAACCCACTCCGCTAGAGCCAAACCCACTCGGCTAGACCCAAACCCAATCGGCCAGACACAAACCCACTCTGCTAGACCCAAACCCACTCCGCTAGCCCCAAACCCACTCCGCTAGACCCAACCCCACTCGGCTAGACCCAAACCCACTCCGCTAGACCCAAACACACTCCGCTTGACCCAAACCCACTCCGCTAGACCCAAAGCCACTCCGCTGGACCTAAACCCACTCCGCCAGACGCAAACCCACTCCACTAGACCCAAACCCACTCGTCTAGACCCAAACCCACTCGGCTAGACCCGAACCCACTCGGCTAGACCCGAACCCACTCGGCTAAACCCAAACCCACTCGGCTAAACCCAAACCCACTCGGCTAGACCCAAACCCACTCGGCTAGGCCCAAACCCACTCGGCTAGACCCAAACCCACTTGGCTAGAGCCAACCCCACTCGGCTAGACCCAATCCCACTCGGCTAGACCCAAACCCAGTCCTCTAGACCCAATCCCACTCCGCTAGACCTAAACCCACTCCGCTGGTCCCAAACCCACTCGGCTAGACCCAAACCCACTCGGCTAGACCCAAACCCACTTGGCGAGACCCAAACCCACTCGGCTAGACCCAAACCCACTCGGCTAGACCCAAACCCACTCGGCTAGACCCAAACCCACTCGGCTAAACCCAAACCCACTCGGCTAAACCCAAACCCACTCGGCTAGACCCAAACCCACTCGGCTAGGCCCAAACCCACTCGGCTAGACCCAAACCCACTTGGCTAGAGCCAACCCCACTCGGCTAGACCCAAACCCACTCGGCTAGACCCAAACCCAGTCCTCTAGACCCAATCCCACTCCGCTAGACCTAAACCCACTCCGCTGGTCCCAAACCCACTCGGCTAGACCCAAACCCACTCGGCTAGACCCAAACCCACTTGGCGAGACCCAAACCCACTCGGCTAGACCCAAACCCACTCGGCTAGACCCAAACCCACTCGGCTAGACCCAAACCCACTCGGCTGCACACAAACCAACACGGCTACACCCAAACCAGCTCGGCTACACCCAAACCCATTCGGCTAGACCCAAACCCATTCGGCTAGACCCAAACCTATTTGGCTAGACCCAAACCCAGTCGGCTAGACGCAAACCCATTCGGCTAGATGCAAACCCACTCCGCTAGACCGAAACCCACTGGGCTAGACCCAAACCCACTCCGCCAGACCCAAACCCACTCGGCTAGCCCCTAACCCACTCCGCTAGACCCAAACCCACTCCGCTAGACCCAAACCCACTCGGCTAGACCCAAATCCACTCCGCTAGACCCAAACACACTCTGCTTGACCCAAACCCACTCCGCTAGACCCAAAGCCACTCCGCTAGACCTAAACCCACTCCACTAGACTCAAACCCACTCCACTAGACCCAAACCCACTCGGCTAGACCCAAACCCACTCGGCTAGACCCAAACCCACTCGGCTAGACCCAAACACACTCGGCTAGACCCAAACACACTCGGCTAGACCCAAACCCACTCGGCTAGACCCAAACCCACTCGGCTAGACCCAAACCCACTCGGCTAGACCCAAACCCAGTCGGCTAGACCCAAATCCACTGGGCTCGACCCAAACCCACTCGGCTAGACCCAAACTCTCTCGGCTAGACCCAAACCCACTCGGCTAGACCCAAACCCACTCGGCTAGACCCAAACACACTCCGCTTGACCCAAAGCCACTCCGCCAGACCCAAAGCCACTCCGCTAGACCTAAACCCACTCCGCTAGACGCAAACCCACTCCACTAGTCCCAAACCCACTCGGCTGGACCCAAACCCACTCGGCTAGACCCACACCCAGTGGGCTAGACCCAAACCCACTCGGCGAGACCCAAACCCACTCGGACAGACCCAAACCCACTCGGCTAGACCCAAACCCACTCGGCTAGACCCAAACCCACTCGGCTAGACCCAAACCCACTCGGCTAGACCCAAACCCACTCGGCTAGACCCAAACCCACTCGGCTAGACGCAAACCCACTGCACCAGACCCAAACCCACTCGGCTAGACCCAAACCCACTCGGCTAGACCCAAATCCAATCGGCTAGACCCAAACCCACTCGGCTAGACCCAAACCCACTCGGCTAGAGCCAAACCCACTCGGCTAGACCCAAACCCACTCGGCTAGACACAAACCCACTAGGCTAGACCCAAGCCCACTCGGCTAGACCCAAACCCACTCGGCTAGAGCCAAACCCACTCGGCTAGACCCAAACCCACTCGGCTAGACCCAAACCCAGTCCTCTAGACCCAAACCCACTCCGCTAGACCCAAACCCACTGCGCTGGACCCAAACCCACTCGGCTAGACCCAAACCCACTCGGCTAGACCCAAACCCACTCGGCTAGACCCAAACCCACTCGGCTAGGCCCAAACCCACTCGGCTAGACCCAATCCCACTAGGCTAGACCCAAACCCACTCGGCTACAGCCAAACCCACTCGGCTGCACCCAAACCCACTCGGCTAGACCCAAACCCACACGGGTAGACCCAAACCCACTCGGCTACACCCAAACCCACTCGGCTAGACCCAAACCCATTTGGCTAGACCCAAACCTATTCGACTAGACCCAAACCCAGTCGGCTAGCCCCAAACCCACTCGGCTGGACCCAATCCCACTCGGCTAGACCCAAACCCACTCGGCTAGATCCAAACCCACTCGGCTAGACCCAAACCCAGTCGGCTAGACCCAAACCCAATCGGCTAGACGCAAACCCACTCCGCTAGAGCCAAACCCACTCGGCTAGACCCAAACCCAATCGGCCAGACACAAACCCACTCGGCTAGACCCAAACCCACTCCGCTAGCCCCAAACCCACTCCGTTAGACCCAACCCCACTCGGCTAGACCCAAACCCACTCCGCTAGACCCAAACACACTCCGCTTGACCCAAACCCACTCCGCTAGACCCAAAGCCACTCCGCTAGACCTAAACCCACTCCGCCAGACGCAAACCCACTCCACTAGACACAAACCCACTCGTCTAGACCCAAACCCACTCGGCTAGACCCAAACCCACTCGGCTAGACCCAAACCCACTCGGCTAGACCCAAACCCACTCGGCTAGACCCAAACCCACTTGGCTAGACACAAACCCATTCGGCTAGACCCAAACCCACTCGGCTAGACCCAAACCCACTCGGCTAGACCCAAACCCACTTGGCTAGAGCCAAACCCACTCGGCTAGACCCAAACCCACTCGGCTAGACCCAAACCCAGTCCTCTAGACCCAAACCCACTCCGCTAGACCCAAACCCACTCCGCTGGACCCAAACCCACTCGGCTAGACCCAAACCCACTCGGCGAGACCCAAACCCACTCGGCTAGACCCAAACCCAATCGGCTAGACCCAAACCCAGTCGGCTAGACCCAAACCCACTCGGCTAGACCCAAACCCACTCGGCTAGACCCAAACCCACTCGGCTAGACCCAAACCCACTCGGCTAGGCCCAAACCCACTCGACTAGACCCAAACCCACTAGGCTAGAGCCAAACCCACTCGGCTAGACCCAAACCCACTCGGCTAGACCCAAACCCAGTCCTCTAGACCCAATCCCACTCCGCTAGACCCAAACCCACTCCGCTGGTCCCAAACCCACTCGGCTAGACCCAAACCCACTCGGCTAGACCCAAACCCACTCGGCTAGACCCAAACCCACTCGGCTAGACCCAAACACACTCCGCTTGACCCAAACCCACTCCGCCAGACCCAAACCCACTCCGCTAGACCTAAACCCACTCCGCTAGACGCAAACCCACTCCACTAGACCCAAACCCAATCGGCTAGACCCAAACCCACTCGGCTAGACCCAAACCCACTCGGCTAGAGCCAAACCCACTCGGCTAGACCCAAACCCACTCAGCTAGACCCAAACCCACTCGGCTAGCCCCAAAGCCACTCCGCTAGACCCAAACCCACTCGGCTAGATCCAAAACCACTCGGCTGCACCCAAACCCACTCGGCTACAGCCAAACCCACTCGGCTACACCCAAACCCACACGGCTACACCCAAACCCACACGGCTAGACCCAAACCCACTCGGCTACACCCAAACCCACTCGGCTAGACCCAAACCCATTCGGCTAGACCCAAACCTATTCGGCTAGACCCAAACCCAGTCGGCTAGCCCCAAACCCACTCTGCTGGACCCAATCCCACTCGGCTAGACCCAAACCCACTCGGCTAGACACAAACCCACTCGGCTTGACACAAACCCACTCGGCTAGACCCAAACCCACTCGGCTAGACCCAAACCCACTCGGCTAACCCAAACCCACTTGGCTAGACCCAAACCCATTCGGGTAGACCCAAACCTATTCGGCTAGACCCAAACCCAGTCGGCAAGACCCAAACCCACTCGGCTAGACGCAAACACACTCCGCTAGAGCCAAACCCACTCGGCAACACCCAAACCCACACGGCTACACCCAAACCCACTCGGCTGCACCCAAACCCACTCGGCTAGACCCAATCCCATTCGGCTAGACCCAAATCTATTCGGCTAGACCCAAACCCAGTCGGCTAGACCCAAACACACTCCGCTTGACCCAAACCCACTCCGCTAGACCCAAAGCGAATCCGATAGACCTAAACCCGCTCCGCTAGACGCAAACCCACTCCACCAGACCCAAACCCACTCGGCTAGACCCAAACCCACTCGGCTAGACCCAAACCCACTCGGCTAGACCCAAACCCACTCGGCTAGACCCAAACCCACTCGGCTAGAGCCAAACCCACTCGGCTAGACCCAAACCCACTCGGCTAGACACAAACCCACTAGGCTAGACCCAAGCCCACTCGGCTAGACCCAAACCCACTCGGCTAGAGCCAAACCCACTCGGCTAGACCCAAACCCACTCGGCTAGACCCAAACCCAGTCCTCTAGACCCAAACCCACTCCGCTAGACCCAAACCCACTCCGCTGGACCCAAACCCACTCGGCTAGACCCAAACCCACTCGGCTAGACCCAAACCCACTCGGCTAGACCCAAACCCACTCGGCTAGGCCCAAACCCACTCGGCTAGACCCAATCCCACTAGGCTAGACCCAAACCCACTCGGCTAGACCCAAACCCACTCGGCTTGACACAAACCCACTCGGCTAGACCCAAACCCACTCGGCTAGACCCAAACCCACTCGGCTAACCCAAACCCACTTGGCGAGACCCAAACCCATTCGGCTAGACTCAAACCAACTCGGCTAGAACCAAACCTACTCCACTAGACCCAAACCCACTCCGCTAGACCCAAACCCACTCGGCTAGACCCAAACCCACTCGGCTAGACCCAAACCCACTCGGCTAGACCCAAACCCATTCGTCTACATCCAAACCCATTCGTCTAGACCCAAACCCACTCGGCTTGAGCCAAACCCACTCGGCTAGACCCAAACTCACTGGGCTAGACCCAAACCCACTCGGCTAGACCCAAACCCACTCGGCAAGACCCAAACCCACTCGGCTAGATCCAAACCCACTCGGCTAGACCCAAACCCACTCGGCTAGACCCAAACCCACTCGGCTAGACCCAAACCCACTCAGCTAGACCCAAACCCACTCGGGTAGACCCAAACCCACTAGGCTAGACCCAAACCCACTCGGCTAAACCCAAACCCACTCGGCTAGACCCAAACCCACTCGGCTAGACCCAAACCCACTCGGCTAGACCCAAAATCACTCGGCTACACCCAAACCCACTCGGCTAGACCCAAACCCATTCAGCTAGACCCAAACCTATTCGGCTAGACCCAAACCCAGTCGGCTAGACCCAAACCCAATCGGCTAGACGCAAACCCACTCCGCTAGAGCCAAACCCACTCGGCTAGACCCAAACCCAATCGGCCAGACACAAACCCACTCTGCTAGACCCAAACCCACTCCGCTAGCCCCAAACCCACTCCGCTAGACCCAACCCCACTCGGCTAGACCCAAACCCACTCCGCTAGACCCAAACACACTCCGCTTGACCCAAACCCACTCCGCTAGACCCAAAGCCACTCCGCTGGACCTAAACCCACTCCGCCAGACGCAAACCCACTCCACTAGACCCAAACCCACTCGTCTAGACCCAAACCCACTCGGCTAGACCCGAACCCACTCGGCTAGACCCGAACCCACTCGGCTAAACCCAAACCCACTCGGCTAAACCCAAACCCACTCGGCTAGACCCAAACCCACTCGGCTAGGCCCAAACCCACTCGGCTAGACCCAAACCCACTTGGCTAGAGCCAACCCCACTCGGCTAGACCCAATCCCACTCGGCTAGACCCAAACCCAGTCCTCTAGACCCAATCCCACTCCGCTAGACCTAAACCCACTCCGCTGGTCCCAAACCCACTCGGCTAGACCCAAACCCACTCGGCTAGACCCAAACCCACTTGGCGAGACCCAAACCCACTCGGCTAGACCCAAACCCACTCGGCTAGACCCAAACCCACTCGGCTAGACCCAAACCCACTCGGCTAAACCCAAACCCACTCGGCTAAACCCAAACCCACTCGGCTAGACCCAAACCCACTCGGCTAGGCCCAAACCCACTCGGCTAGACCCAAACCCACTTGGCTAGAGCCAACCCCACTCGGCTAGACCCAAACCCACTCGGCTAGACCCAAACCCAGTCCTCTAGACCCAATCCCACTCCGCTAGACCTAAACCCACTCCGCTGGTCCCAAACCCACTCGGCTAGACCCAAACCCACTCGGCTAGACCCAAACCCACTTGGCGAGACCCAAACCCACTCGGCTAGACCCAAACCCACTCGGCTAGACCCAAACCCACTCGGCTAGACCCAAACCCACTCGGCTGCACACAAACCAACACGGCTACACCCAAACCAGCTCGGCTACACCCAAACCCATTCGGCTAGACCCAAACCCATTCGGCTAGACCCAAACCTATTTGGCTAGACCCAAACCCAGTCGGCTAGACGCAAACCCATTCGGCTAGATGCAAACCCACTCCGCTAGACCGAAACCCACTGGGCTAGACCCAAACCCACTCCGCCAGACCCAAACCCACTCGGCTAGCCCCTAACCCACTCCGCTAGACCCAAACCCACTCCGCTAGACCCAAACCCACTCGGCTAGACCCAAATCCACTCCGCTAGACCCAAACACACTCTGCTTGACCCAAACCCACTCCGCTAGACCCAAAGCCACTCCGCTAGACCTAAACCCACTCCACTAGACTCAAACCCACTCCACTAGACCCAAACCCACTCGGCTAGACCCAAACCCACTCGGCTAGACCCAAACCCACTCGGCTAGACCCAAACACACTCGGCTAGACCCAAACACACTCGGCTAGACCCAAACCCACTCGGCTAGACCCAAACCCACTCGGCTAGACCCAAACCCACTCGGCTAGACCCAAACCCAGTCGGCTAGACCCAAATCCACTGGGCTCGACCCAAACCCACTCGGCTAGACCCAAACTCTCTCGGCTAGACCCAAACCCACTCGGCTAGACCCAAACCCACTCGGCTAGACCCAAACACACTCCGCTTGACCCAAAGCCACTCCGCCAGACCCAAAGCCACTCCGCTAGACCTAAACCCACTCCGCTAGACGCAAACCCACTCCACTAGTCCCAAACCCACTCGGCTGGACCCAAACCCACTCGGCTAGACCCACACCCAGTGGGCTAGACCCAAACCCACTCGGCGAGACCCAAACCCACTCGGACAGACCCAAACCCACTCGGCTAGACCCAAACCCACTCGGCTAGACCCAAACCCACTCGGCTAGACCCAAACCCACTCGGCTAGACCCAAACCCACTCGGCTAGACGCAAACCCACTGCACCAGACCCAAACCCACTCGGCTAGACCCAAACCCACTCGGCTAGACCCAAATCCAATCGGCTAGACCCAAACCCACTCGGCTAGACCCAAACCCACTCGGCTAGAGCCAAACCCACTCGGCTAGACCCAAACCCACTCGGCTAGACACAAACCCACTAGGCTAGACCCAAGCCCACTCGGCTAGACCCAAACCCACTCGGCTAGAGCCAAACCCACTCGGCTAGACCCAAACCCACTCGGCTAGACCCAAACCCAGTCCTCTAGACCCAAACCCACTCCGCTAGACCCAAACCCACTGCGCTGGACCCAAACCCACTCGGCTAGACCCAAACCCACTCGGCTAGACCCAAACCCACTCGGCTAGACCCAAACCCACTCGGCTAGGCCCAAACCCACTCGGCTAGACCCAATCCCACTAGGCTAGACCCAAACCCACTCGGCTACAGCCAAACCCACTCGGCTGCACCCAAACCCACTCGGCTAGACCCAAACCCACACGGGTAGACCCAAACCCACTCGGCTACACCCAAACCCACTCGGCTAGACCCAAACCCATTTGGCTAGACCCAAACCTATTCGACTAGACCCAAACCCAGTCGGCTAGCCCCAAACCCACTCGGCTGGACCCAATCCCACTCGGCTAGACCCAAACCCACTCGGCTAGATCCAAACCCACTCGGCTAGACCCAAACCCAGTCGGCTAGACCCAAACCCAATCGGCTAGACGCAAACCCACTCCGCTAGAGCCAAACCCACTCGGCTAGACCCAAACCCAATCGGCCAGACACAAACCCACTCGGCTAGACCCAAACCCACTCCGCTAGCCCCAAACCCACTCCGTTAGACCCAACCCCACTCGGCTAGACCCAAACCCACTCCGCTAGACCCAAACACACTCCGCTTGACCCAAACCCACTCCGCTAGACCCAAAGCCACTCCGCTAGACCTAAACCCACTCCGCCAGACGCAAACCCACTCCACTAGACACAAACCCACTCGTCTAGACCCAAACCCACTCGGCTAGACCCAAACCCACTCGGCTAGACCCAAACCCACTCGGCTAGACCCAAACCCACTCGGCTAGACCCAAACCCACTTGGCTAGACACAAACCCATTCGGCTAGACCCAAACCCACTCGGCTAGACCCAAACCCACTCGGCTAGACCCAAACCCACTTGGCTAGAGCCAAACCCACTCGGCTAGACCCAAACCCACTCGGCTAGACCCAAACCCAGTCCTCTAGACCCAAACCCACTCCGCTAGACCCAAACCCACTCCGCTGGACCCAAACCCACTCGGCTAGACCCAAACCCACTCGGCGAGACCCAAACCCACTCGGCTAGACCCAAACCCAATCGGCTAGACCCAAACCCAGTCGGCTAGACCCAAACCCACTCGGCTAGACCCAAACCCACTCGGCTAGACCCAAACCCACTCGGCTAGACCCAAACCCACTCGGCTAGGCCCAAACCCACTCGACTAGACCCAAACCCACTAGGCTAGAGCCAAACCCACTCGGCTAGACCCAAACCCACTCGGCTAGACCCAAACCCAGTCCTCTAGACCCAATCCCACTCCGCTAGACCCAAACCCACTCCGCTGGTCCCAAACCCACTCGGCTAGACCCAAACCCACTCGGCTAGACCCAAACCCACTCGGCTAGACCCAAACCCACTCGGCTAGACCCAAACACACTCCGCTTGACCCAAACCCACTCCGCCAGACCCAAACCCACTCCGCTAGACCTAAACCCACTCCGCTAGACGCAAACCCACTCCACTAGACCCAAACCCAATCGGCTAGACCCAAACCCACTCGGCTAGACCCAAACCCACTCGGCTAGAGCCAAACCCACTCGGCTAGACCCAAACCCACTCGGCTAGACACAAACCCACTGGGCTAGACTCAAGCCCACTCGGCTAGACCCAAACACACTCGGCTAGAGCCAAACCCACTCGGCTAGACCCAAACCCACTCGGCTAGACCCAAACCCAGTCCTCTAGACCCAAACCCACTCCGCTAGACCCAAACCCACTGCGCTGGACCCAAACCCACTCGGCTAGACCCAAACCCACTCGGCTAGACCCAAACCCACTCGGCTAGACCCAAACCCACTCGGCTAGGCCCAAACCCACTCGGCTAGACCCAATCCCACTAGGCTAGACCCAAACCCACTCGGCTACAGCCAAACCCACTCGGCTGCACCCAAACCCACTCGGCTAGACCCA
The DNA here is from genome assembly GCA_963514005.1 of Raja brachyura. Next base: position 10,248,042 of record OY740823.1, read on the forward strand.
AACCCACACGGCTAGACCCAAACCCACTCGGCTACACCCAAACCCACTCGGCTAGACCCAAACCCATTTGGCTAGACCCAAACCTATTCGGCTAGACCCAAACCCAGTCGGCTAGCCCCAAACCCACTCGGCTGGACCCAATCCCACTCGGCTAGACCCAAACCCACTCGGCTAGATCCAAACCCACTCGGCTAGACCCAAACCCAGTCGGCTAGACCCAAACCCAATCGGCTAGACGCAAACCCACTCCGCTAGAGCCAAACCCACTCGGCTAGACCCAAACCCAATCGGCCAGACACAAACCCACTCGGCTAGACCCAAACCCACTCCGCTAGCCCCAAACCCACTCCGTTAGACCCAACCCCACTCGGCTAGACCCAAACCCACTCCGCTAGACCCAAACACACTCCGCTTGACCCAAACCCACTCCGCTAGACCCAAAGCCACTCCGCTAGACCTAAACCCACTCCGCCAGACGCAAACCCACTCCACTAGACACAAACCCACTCGTCTAGACCCAAACCCACTCGGCTAGACCCAAACCCACTCGGCTAGACCCAAACCCACTCGGCTAGACCCAAACCCACTCGGCTAGACCCAAACCCACTTGGCTAGACACAAACCCATTCGGCTAGACCCAAACCCACTCGGCTAGACCCAAACCCACTCGGCTAGACCCAAACCCACTTGGCTAGAGCCAAACCCACTCGGCTAGACCCAAACCCACTCGGCTAGACCCAAACCCAGTCCTCTAGACCCAAACCCACTCCGCTAGACCCAAACCCACTCCGCTGGACCCAAACCCACTCGGCTAGACCCAAACCCACTCGGCGAGACCCAAACCCACTCGGCTAGACCCAAACCCAATCGGCTAGACCCAAACCCAGTCGGCTAGACCCAAACCCACTCGGCTAGACCCAAACCCACTCGGCTAGACCCAAACCCACTCGGCTAGACCCAAACCCACTCGGCTAGGCCCAAACCCACTCGACTAGACCCAAACCCACTAGGCTAGAGCCAAACCCACTCGGCTAGACCCAAACCCACTCGGCTAGACCCAAACCCAGTCCTCTAGACCCAATCCCACTCCGCTAGACCCAAACCCACTCCGCTGGTCCCAAACCCACTCGGCTAGACCCAAACCCACTCGGCTAGACCCAAACCCACTCGGCTAGACCCAAACCCACTCGGCTAGACCCAAACACACTCCGCTTGACCCAAACCCACTCCGCCAGACCCAAACCCACTCCGCTAGACCTAAACCCACTCCGCTAGACGCAAACCCACTCCACTACACCCAAACCCACTCGGCTGGACCCAAACGCACTCGGCTAGACCCACACCCAGTGGGCTAGACCCAAACCCACTCGGCTAGACCCAAACCCACTCGGACAGACCCAAACCCACTCGGCTCGAGCCAAACCCACTCGGCTAGACCCAAACCCACTCGGCTAGACCCAAACCCACTCGGCTAGACCCAAACCCACTCGGCTAGACCCAAACCCACTCGGCTAGACCCAAACCCACTCGGCTAGACCCAAACCCACTCGGCAAGACCCAAACCTACTCAGATAGACCCAAACCCACTCCTTTAGACCCAAACCCACTCAGCTAGACCCAAACCCACTCGGCTAGACGCAAACCCACTCGGCTAGACCCAAACCCACTCGGCTACACCCAAACCCACTCGGCTTGACCCAAACCCACTCGGCTAGACCCAAACCCACTCGTCTAGAGCCAAACCCATTCGGCTAGACCCAAACCCAGTCGGCTAGACCCGAACCCAGTCGTCTAGACGCAAACCCACTCCGCTAGACCCAAACCCACTCCGCTGGACCCAAACCCACTCGGCTAGACCCAAACCCACTCGGCTAGACCCAAACCCACTCGGCTAGACCCAAACCCACTCGGCTATACCCAAACCCACTCGGCTAGACCCAAACCCACTCGACTAGACCCAAACCCACTCGGCTAGACCCAAACCCACTCGGCTAGACCCAAACCCACTCGGCTAGACCCAAACCCACTCGGCTAGACCCAAACCCACTCGGCTAGACCCAAACCCACTCGTCTAGAGCCAAATCCACTCGGCTAGACCCAAAACCACTCGGCTACACCCAAACCCACTCGGCTACAGCCAAACCCACTCGGCTGCACCCAAACCCACACGGCTACACCCAAACCCGCTCGGCTACACCCAAACCCATTCGGCTAGACCCAAACCCATTCGGCTAGACCCAAACCTATTTGGCTAGACCCAAACCCAGTCGGCTAGACGCAAACCCACTCGGCTAGACGCAAACCCACTCCGCTAGACCGAAACCCACAGGGCTAGACCCAAACCCACTCCGCTAGACCCAAACCCACTCGGCTAGCCCCTAACCCACTCCGCTAGACCCAAACCCACTCCGCTAGACCCAAACCCACTCGGCTTGACCCAAACCCACTCCGCTAGACCCAAACACACTCTGCTTGACACAAACCCACTCCGCTAGACCCAAAGCCACTCCGCTAGACACAAACCCACTCGGCTAGATCCAAAACCACTCGGCTGCACCCAAACCCACTCGGCTACAGCCAAACCCACTCGGCTGCACCCAAACCCACACGGCTACACCCAAACCCACACGGCTAGACCCAAACCCACTCGGCTACACCCAAACCCACTCGGCTAGACCCAAACCCATTTGGCTAGACCCAAACCAATTCGGCTAGACCCAAACCCAGTCGGCTAGCCCCAAAACCACTCGGCTGGACCCAATCCCACTCGGCTAGACCCAAACCCACTCGGCTAGATCCAAACCCACTCGGCTCGACCCAAACCCAGTCGGCTGGACCCAAACCCAATCGGCTAGACGCAAACCCACTCCGCTAGAGCCAAACCCACTCGGCTAGACCCAAACCCAATCGGCCAGACACAAACCCACTCGGCTAGACACAAACCCACTCCGCTAGCCCCAAACCCACTCCGCTAGACCCAACCCCACTCGGCTAGACCCAAACCCACTCTGCTAGACCCAAACACACTCCGCTTGACCCAAACCCACTCCGCTAGACCCAAAGCCACTCCGCTAGACCTAAACCCACTCCGCCAGACGCAAACCCACTCCACTAGACCCAAACCCACTCGTCTAGACCCAAACCCACTCGGCTAGACCCAAACCCACTCAGCTAGACCCAAACCCACTCGGCTAGACCCAAACCCACTCGGCTAGACCCAAACCCACTTGGCTAGACACAAACCCATTCGGCTAAACCCAAACCCACTCGGCTAGACCCAAACCCACTCGGCTAGACCCAAACCCACTTGGCTAGAGCCAAACCCACTTGGCTAGACCCAAACCCACTCGGCTAGACCCAAACCCAGTCCTCTAGACCCAAACCCACTCCGCTAGACCCAAACCCACTCCGCTGGACCCAAACCCACTCGGCTAGACCCAAACCCACTCGGCTAGACCCAAACCCACTCGGCTAGACCCAAACCCAATCGGCTAGACCCAAACCCACTCGGCTAGACCCAAACCCACTCGGCTAGACCCAAACCCACTCGGCTAGACCCAAACCCACTCGGCTAGACCCAAACCCACTCGGCTAGGCCCAAACCCACTCGGCTAGACCCAAACCCACTAGGCTAGAGCCAAACCCACTCGGCTAGACCCAAACCCACTCGGCTAGACCCAAACCCAGTCCTCTAGACCCAATCCCACTCCGCTAGACCCAAACCCACTCCGCTGGTCCCAAACCCACTCGGCTAGACCCAAACCCACTCGGCTAGACCCAAACCCACTCGGCTAGACCCAAACCCACTCGGCTAGACCCAAACACACTCCGCTTGACCCAAACCCACTCCGCCAGACCCAAACCCACTCCGCTAGACCTAAACCCACTCCGCTAGACGCAAACCCACTCCAGTAGACCCAAAACCACTCGGCTGGACCCAAACGCATTCGGCTAGACCCACACCCAGTGGGCTAGACCCAAACCCACTCGGCTAGACCCAAACCCACTCGGACAGACCCAAACCCACTCGGCTCGACCCAAACCCACTCGGCTAGACCCAAACCCACTCGGCTAGACCCAACCCACTCGGCTAGACCCAAACCCACTCGGCTAGACCCAAACCCACTCGGCTAGACCCAAACCCACTCGGCTAGACCCAAACCCACTCGGCTAGACCCAAACCCACTCGGCTAGACCCAAACCTACTCAGATAGACCCAAACCCACTCCTTTAGACCCAAACCCACTCAGCTAGACCTAAACCCACTCGGCTAGACGCAAACCCACTCGGCTAGACCCAAAATCACTCGGCTAGACCCAAACCCACTCGGCTTGACCCAAACCCACTCGGCTAGACCCAAACCCACTCGTCTAAAGCCAAACCCATTCGGCTAGACCCAAACCCAGTCGGCTAGACCCGAACCCAGTCGTCTAGACGCAAAGCCACTCCGCTAGACCCAAACCCACTCCGCTGGACCCAAACCCACTCGGCTAGACCCAAACCCACTCGGCTAGACCCAAACCCACTCGGCTAGACCCAAACCCACTCGGCTATACCCAAACCCACTCGGCTAGACCCAAACCCACTCGGCTAGACCCAAACCCACTCGGCTAGACCCAAACCCACTCGGCTAGACCCAAACACACTCCGCTTGACCCAAACCCACTCCGCCAGACCCAAACCCACTCCGCTAGACCTAAACCCACTCCGCTAGACGCAAACCCACTCCACTACACCCAAACCCACTCGGCTGGACCCAAACGCACTCGGCTAGACCCACACCCAGTGGGCTAGACCCAAACCCACTCGGCTAGACCCAAACCCACTCGGACAGACCCAAACCCACTCGGCTCGACCCAAACCCACTCGGCTAGACCCAAACCCACTCGGCTAGACCCAAACCCACTCGGCTAGACCCAAACCCACTCGGCTAGACCCAAACCCACTCGGCTAGACCCAAACCCACTCGGCTAGACCCAAACCCACTCGGCAAGACCCAAACCTACTCAGATAGACCCAAACCCACTCCTTTAGACCCAAACCCACTCAGCTAGACCCAAACCCACTCGGCTAGACGCAAACCCACTCGGCTAGACCCAAACCCACTCGGCTAGACCCAAACCCACTCGGCTTGACCCAAACCCACTCGGCTAGACCCAAACCCACTCGTCTAGAGCCAAACCCATTCGGCTAGACCCAAACCCAGTCGGCTAGACCCGAACCCAGTCGTCTAGACGCAAACCCACTCCGCTAGACCCAAACCCACTCCGCTGGACCCAAACCCACTCGGCTAGACCCAAACCCACTCGGCTAGACCCAAACCCACTCGGCTAGACCCAAACCCACTCGGCTATACCCAAACCCACTCGGCTAGACCCAAACCCACTCGGCTAGACCCAAACCCACTCGGCTAGACCCAAACCCACTCGGCTAGACCCAAACCCACTCGGCTAGACCCAAACCCACTCGGCTAGACCCAAACCCACTCGGCTAGACCCAAACCCACTCGTCTAGAGCCAAATCCACTCGGCTAGACCCCAAACCACTCGGCTACACCCAAACCCACTCGGCTACAGCCAAACCCACTCGGCTGCACCCAAACCCACACGGCTACACCCAAACCCGCTCGGCTACACCCAAACCCATTCGGCTAGACCCAAACCCATTCGGCTAGACCCAAACCTATTTGGCTAGACCCAAACCCAGTCGGCTAGACGCAAACCCACTCGGCTAGACGCAAACCCACTCCGCTAGACCGAAACCCACAGGGCTAGACCCAAACCCACTCCGCTAGACCCAAACCCACTCGGCTAGCCCCTAACCCACTCCGCTAGACCCAAACCCACTCCGCTAGACCCAAACCCACTCGGCTTGACCCAAACCCACTCCGCTAGACCCAAACACACTCTGCTTGACACAAACCCACTCCGCTAGACCCAAAGCCACTCCGCTAGACACAAACCCACTCGGCTAGATCCAAAACCACTCGGCTGCACCCAAACCCACTCGGCTACAGCCAAACCCACTCGGCTGCACCCAAACCCACACGGCTACACCCAAACCCACACGGCTAGACCCAAACCCACTCGGCTACACCCAAACCCACTCGGCTAGACCCAAACCCATTTGGCTAGACCCAAACCAATTCGGCTAGGCCCAAACCCAGTCGGCTAGCCCCAAAACCACTCGGCTGGACCCAATCCCACTCGGCTAGACCCAAACCCACTCGGCTAGATCCAAACCCACTCGGCTAGACCCAAACCCAGTCGGCTAGACCCAAACCCAATCGGCTAGACGCAAACCCACTCCGCTAGAGCCAAACCCACTCGGCTAGACCCAAACCCAATCGGCCAGACACAAACCCACTCGGCTAGACCCAAACCCACTCCGCTAGCCCCAAACCCACTCCGCTAGACCCAACCCACTCGGCTAGACCCAAACCCACTCTGCTAGACCCAAACACACTCCGCTTGACCCAAACCCACTCCGCTAGACCCAAAGCCACTCCGCTAGACCTAAACCCACTCCGCCAGACGCAAACCCACTCCACTAGACCCAAACCCACTCGTCTAGACCCAAACCCACTCGGCTAGACCCAAACCCACTCAGCTAGACCCAAACCCACTCGGCTAGACCCAAACCCACTCGGCTAGACCCAAACCCACTTGGCTAGACACAAACCCATTCGGCTAGACCCAAACCCACTCGGCTAGACCCAAACCCACTCGGCTAGACCCAAACCCACTTGGCTAGAGCCAAACCCACTTGGCTAGACCCAAACCCACTCGGCTAGACCCAAACCCAGTCCTCTAGACCCAAACCCACTCCGCTAGACCCAAACCCACTCCGCTGGACCCAAACCCACTCGGCTAGACCCAAACCCACTCGGCTAGACCCAAACCCACTCGGCTAGACCCAAACCCAATCGGCTAGACCCAAACCCACTCGGCTAGACCCAAACCCACTCGGCTAGACCCAAACCCACTCGGCTAGACCCAAACCCACTCGGCTAGACCCAAACCCACTCGGCTAGGCCCAAACCCACTCGGCTAGACCCAAACCCACTAGGCTAGAGCCAAACCCACTCGGCTAGACCCAAACCCACTCGGCTAGACCCAAACCCAGTCCTCTAGACCCAATCCCACTCCGCTAGACCCAAACCCACTCCGCTGGTCCCAAACCCACTCGGCTAGACCCAAACCCACTCGGCTAGACCCAAACCCACTCGGCTAGACCCAAACCCACTCGGCTAGACCCAAACACACTCCGCTTGACCCAAACCCACTCCGCCAGACCCAAACCCACTCCGCTAGACCTAAACCCACTCCGCTAGACGCAAACCCACTCCAGTAGACCCAAACCCACTCGGCTGGACCCAAACGCATTCGGCTAGACCCACACCCAGTGGGCTAGACCCAAACCCACTCGGCTAGACCCAAACCCACTCGGCTAGACCCAAACCTACTCAGATAGACCCAAACCCACTCCTTTAGACCCAGACCCACTCAGCTAGACCCAAACCCACTCGGCTAGACGCAAACCCACTCGGCTAGACCCAAAATCACTCGGCTAGACCCAAACCCACTCGGCTTGACCCAAACCCACTCGGCTAGACCCAAACCCACTCGTCTAAAGCCAAACCCATTCGGCTAGACCCAAACCCAGTCGGCTAGACCCGAACCCAGTCGTCTAGACGCAAAGCCACTCCGCTAGACCCAAACCCACTCCGCTGGACCCAAACCCACTCGGCTAGACCCAAACCCACTCGGCTAGACCCAAACCCACTCGGCTAGACGCAAACCCACTCGTCTGCACCCAAACCCACTCGGCTAGACCCAAACCCACTCGGCTAGACCCAAACCCACTCGGCTAGACCCAAACCCACTCGGCTAGGCCCAAACCCACTCGGCTAGACCCAAACCCACTAGGCTAGAGCCAAACCCACTCGGCTAGACCCAAACCCACTCGGCTAGACCCAAACCCAGTCCTCTAGACCCAATCCCACTCCGCTAGACCCAAACCCACTCCGCTGGTCCCAAACCCACTCGGCTAGACCCAAACCCACTCGGCTAGACCCAAACCCACTCGGCTAGACCCAAACCCACTCGGCTAGACCCAAACACACTCCGCTTGACCCAAACCCACTCCGCCAGACCCAAACCCACTCCGCTAGACCTAAACCCACTCCGCTAGACGCAAACCCACTCCAGTAGACCCAAACCCACTCGGCTGGACCCAAACGCATTCGGCTAGACCCACACCCAGTGGGCTAGACCCAAACCCACTCGGCTAGACCCAAACCCACTCGGACAGACCCAAACCCACTCGGCTCGACCCAAACCCACTCGGCTAGACCCAAACCCACTCGGCTAGACCCAAACCCACTCGGCTAGACCCAAACCCACTCGGCTAGACCCAAACCCACTCGGCTAGACCCAAACCCACTCGGCTAGACCCAAACCCACTCGGCTAGACCCAAACCCACTCGGCTAGACCCAAACCTACTCAGATAGACCCAAACCCACTCCTTTAGACCCAAACCCACTCAGCTAGACCCAAACCCACTCGGCTAGACGCAAACCCACTCGGCTAGACCCAAAATCACTCGGCTAGACCCAAACCCACTCGGCTTGACCCAAACCCACTCGGCTAGACCCAAACCCACTCGTCTAAAGCCAAACCCATTCGGCTAGACCCAAACCCAGTCGGCTAGACCCGAACCCAGTCGTCTAGACGCAAAGCCACTCCGCTAGACCCAAACCCACTCCGCTGGACCCAAACCCACTCGGCTAGACCCAAACCCACTCGGCTAGACCCAAACCCACTCGGCTAGACCCAAACCCACTCGGCTATACCCAAACCCACTCGGCTAGACCCAAACCCACTCGGCTAGACCCAAACCCACTCGGCTAGACCCAAACCCACTCGGCTAGACCCAAACCCACTCGGCTAGACCCAAACCCACTCGGCTAGACCCAAACCCACTCGGCTAGACCCAAACTCACTCGTCTAGAGCCAAATCCACTCGGCTAGACCCAAAAACACTCGGCTACACCCAAACCCACTCGGCTACAGCCAAACCCACTCGGCTGCACCCAAACCCACACGGCTACACCCAAACCCGCTCGGCTACACCCAAACCCATTCGGCTAGACCCAAACCCATTCGGCTAGACCCAAACCTATTTGGCTAGACCCAAACCCAGTCGGCTAGACGCAAACCCACTCGGCTAGACGCAAACCCACTCCGCTAGACCGAAACCCACAGGGCTAGACCCAAACCCACTCCGCTAGACCCAAACCCACTCGGCTAGCCCCTAACCCACTCCCCTAGACGCAAACCCACTCCGCTAGACCCAAACCCACTCGGCTTGACCCAAACCCACTCCGCTAGACCCAAACACACTCTGCTTGACACAAACCCACTCCGCTAGACCCAAAGCCACTCCGCTAGACACAAACCCACTCGGCTAGATCCAAAACCACTCGGCTGCACCCAAACCCACTCGGCTACAGCCAAACCCACTCGGCTGCACCCAAACCCAGACGGCTACACCCAAACCCACACGGCTAGACCCAAACCCACTCGGCTACACCCAATCCCACTCGGCTAGACCCAAACCCATTTGGCTAGACCCAAACCTATTCGGCTAGACCCAAACCCAGTCGGCTAGCCCCAAACCCACTCGGCTGGACCCAATCCCACTCGGCTAGACCCAAACCCACTCGGCTAGACCCAAACCCACTCCGCTAGACCCAAACACACTCCGCTTGACCCAACCCCACTCCGCTAGAGCCAAAGCCACTCCGCTAGACCTAAACCCACTCCGCTAGACGCAAACACACTCCACTAGACCCAAACCCACTCGGCTAGACGCAAACCCACTCGGCTAGACCCAAACCCAGTCGGCTAGACCCAAACCCACTCGGCTAGACCCAAACCCACTCGGATAGACTCAAACCCACTCGGCTAGACCCAAACCCACTCAGCTACACCCAAACCCACTCGGCTGGACCAAAACGCACTCGGCTAGACCCAAACCCACTCGGCTAGACCCAAACCTACTCGGATAGACCAGAACCCACTCCTCTAGACCCAAACCCACTCCGCTAGACCCAAACCCACTCGGCTAGACGCAAACCCACTCGGCTAAACCCAAACCCACTCGGCTAGACCCAAACCCACTCGACTAGACCCAAACCCACTCGTCTAGACCCAAACCCACTCGGCTAGACCCAAACCCACTCGGCTAGACCCATACCCACTCGGCTAGACCCAAACCCACTCGGCTAGACCCAAACCCACTTGGCTAGACCCAAACCCACTCGGCTAGAACCAAACCCACTCGGCTAGACCCAAACCTACTCAGATAGACCCAAACCCACTCCTCTAGACCCAAACCCACTCAGCTAGACGCAAACCCACTCGGCTAGACGCAAACCCACTCGGCTAGACCCAAACCCACTCGGCTAGACCCAAACCCACTCGGCTAGACCCAAACCCACTCGGCTAGACCCAAACCCACTCGGCTAGAGCCAAACCCATTCGGCTAGACCCAAACCCAGTCGGCTAGACCCGAACCCAGTCCTCTAGACCCAAACCCACTCCGCTAGACCCAAACCCACTCCGCTGGACCCAAACCCACTCGGCTAGACCCAAACCCACTCGGCTAGACCCAAACCCACTCGGCTAGACCCAAACCCACTCGGCTAGACCCAAACCCACTCCACTAGACCCAAACCCACTCGGCTAGACCCAAACCCACTCCGCTGGACCCAAACCCACTCGGCTAGACCCAAACCCACTCGGCTAGACCCAAACCCACTCGGCTAGACCCAAACCCACTCGGCTAGACCCAAACCCACTCCACAAGACCCAAACCCACTCGGCTAGACCCAAACCCACTCGGCTAGACCCAAACCCACTCGGCTAGACCCAAACACACTCGGCTGGACCCAAACCCACACGGCTACACCCAAACCCGCTCGGCTACACCCAAACCCATTCGGCTAGACCCAAACCCATTCGGCTAGACCCAAACCTATTTGGCTAGACGCAAACCCAGTCGGCTAGACGCAAACCCACTCGGCTAGACGCAAACCCACTCCGCTAGACCGAAACCCACAGGGCTGGACCCAAACCCACTCCGCTAGACCCAAACCCACTCGGCTAGCCCCTAACCCACTCCGCTAGACCCAAACCCACTCCGCTGGACCCAAACCCACTCGGCTTGACCCAAACCCACTCCGCTAGACCCAAACACACGCTGCTTGACACAAACCCACTCCGCTAGACCCAAAGCCACTCCGCTAGACACAAACCCACTCGGCTAGATCCAAAACCACTCGGCTGCACCCAAACCCACTCGGCTACAGCCAAACCCACTCGGCTGCACCCAAACCCACACGGCTACACCCAAACCCACACGGCTAGACCCAAACCCACTCGGCTACACCCAAACCCACTCGGCTAGACCCAAACCCATTTGGCTAGACCCAAACCTATTCGGCTAGACCCAAACCCAGTCGGCTAGCCCCAAACCCACTCGGCTGGACCCAATCCCACTCGGCTAGACCCAAACCCACTCGGCTAGACCCAAACCCACTCCGCTAGACCCAAACACATTCCGCTTGACCCAACCCCACTCCGCTAGAGCCAAAGCCACTCCGCTAGACCTAAACCCACTCCGCTAGACGCATACACACTCCACTAGACCCAAACCCACTCGGCTAGACGCAAACCCACTCGGCTAGACCCAAACCCAGTCGGCTAGACCCAAACCCACTCGGCTAGACCCAAACCCACTCGGATAGACTCAAACCCACTCGGCTAGACCCAAACCCACTCAGCTACACCCAAACCCACTCGGCTGGACCAAAACCCACTCGGCCAGACCCAAACCCACTCGGCTAGACTCAAACCTACTCGGATAGACCAGAACCCACTCCTCTAGACCCAAACCCACTCCGCTAGACCCAAACCCACTCCGCTAGACCCAAACCCACTCGGTTAGACCCAAACCCACTCGTCTAGACCCAAACCCACTCGGCTAGACCCAAACCCACTCGGCTAGACCCAAACCCACTCTGCTAGACCCAAACCCACTCGGCTAGACCCAATCCCACTCGGCAAGACCCAAACCCACTCGGCTAGACCCAAACCCACTCCGCTAGACCCAAACCTATTCGGCTAGACCCAAACCCACTCCGCTAGACCCAAACCCACTCGGCTAGACCCAAACCCACTTGGCTAGACCCAAACCCACTCGGCTAGACCCAAACCCACTTGGCTAGGCCCAAACCCACTCCGCTTGACCCAAACCCACTCCGCTAGACGCAAACCCACTCCGCTAGACCCAAACCCACTCCGCTAGACCCAAACCCAATCCGCTTGACCCAAACCCACTCCGCTAGACCCAAACCCACTCCGCTAGACCCAAACCCACTCGGCTAGACCCAAACCCACTCGTCTAGACCCAAACCCACTCGGCTAGACCCAAACCCACTCGGCTAGACCCAAACCCACTCGGCTAGACCCAAACCCACTCGGCTAGACCCAATCCCACTCGGCAAGACCCAAACCCACTCCGCTAGACCCAAACCCACTCCGCTAGACCCAAACCCACTCGGCAAGACCCATCCCACTCGGCTAGACCCAAACCCACTTGGCTAGACCCAAACCCACTCGGCTAGACCCAAACCCACTCGGTTAGACCCAAACCTATTCGGCTAGACCCAAACCCACTCGGCTAGATCCAAACCCATTCGGCTAGACGAAAACCCACTCCGCTAGACCCAGACCCACTGGGCTAGACCCAAACCCACTGGGCTAGACCCAAACCCACTCGGCTAGACCCAAACCCACTCGGTTAGACCCCAACCCACTCGGCTAGACCCAAACCCACTCGGCTAGACCCAAACCCACTCGGCTACACCCAAACCCACTCGGCTACAGCCAAACCCACTCGGCTACACCCAAACCCACATGGCTACACCCAAACCCACTCGGCTACATCCAAACCCACTCGGCTACACCCAATCCCATTCGGCTAGACCCAAACCTATTTGGCTAGTCCCAAACCCAGTCGGCTAGACCCAAACACACTCCGCTTGACCCCAACCCACTCCGCTAGACCCAAAGCCACTCCGCTAGACCTAAACCCACTCCGCTAGACGCAAACCCACTCCACTAGACCCAAACCCACTCGGCTAGACCCAAACCCACTCGGCTAGACCCAAACCCACTCGGCTAGACCCAAACCCACTCGGCTAGACCCAAACCCACTCGGCTAGACCCAAACCCACTCGGCTAGACCCAAACCCACTCGGCTAGACACAAACCCACTAGGCTAGACCCAAACCCACTCGGCTAGACCCAAACCCACTCGGCTAGAGCCAAACCCACTCGGCTAGACCCAAACCCACTCGGCTAGACCCAAACCCAGTCCTCTAGACCCAAACCCACTCCGCTAGACCCAAACCCACTCCGCTGGACCCAAACCCACTCGGCTAGACCCAAACCCAGTCCTCTAGACCCAAACCCACTCCGCTCGACCCAAACCCACTCCGCTTATCTCAAACCCACTCCGCTTATCTCAAACCCACTCCGCTAGATGCAAACCCATTGGCTAGTCCCAAACCCACTCGGCTAGACCCAAGCCCACTCGGTTAGACCCAAACCCACTCGTCTAGACCCAAACCCACTCGGCAATACCCAAACCCACTCGGCTAGACCCAAACCCACTCGGCTAGACCCAAACCCACTCGGCTAGACCCAAACCCACTCGGCAAGACCCAAACCCACTCGGCTAGACCCAAACCCACTCGGCTAGACCCAAACCCAATCGGCTAGACCCAAACCCACTCGGCTAGACCCAAACCCACTCGGCTAGACCCAAACCCACTCGGCTAGACCCCAACCCACTCGGCTAGACCCAAACCCACTCGGCTAGACCCTAATCCACTCGGTTAGACTCAAACCCACTCGGCTAGACCCAAATCCACTCGGCAACACCCAAACCCACTCGGCTACACCCAAAGCCACTCGGCAACACCCAAACCCACTCGGCTACACCCAAACCCACTCAGCTAGACCCAAGCCCACTCCACTAGACCCAAACCCACTCGGCTAGAACCAAAACCCACTCGGCTAGACCCAAACCCACTCGGCTAGACCCAAACCCACTCGGCTAGACCCAAACCCACTCGGCTGGACCCAAACCCACTCGGCTAGACCCAAACCCACTCGGCTAGACCCAAACCCACTCGGCTAGACCCAAACCCACTGCGCTAGACCCAAACCCACTCCGCTAGAGGCAAACCCACTCCGCTAGACCCAAACCCACTCCGCTAGACCCAAACCCACTCCGCTAGACCCAAACCCACTCCGCTAGACCCAAACCCACTCCGCTAGACCCTAACCCAATCCGCTAGACCCACACCCACGGCGCTAGACCCAAACCCACTCCGCTAGACCAAAACCCACTCCGCTGCACCCAAACCCACTCCGCTAGACCCAAGCCCACTCCGCTAGACCCAAACTCACTCGGATAGACCCAAACCCACTCGGCTAGGCCCAAACCCACTAGGCTAGACCCAAACCCACTGAGCTAGACCAAAACCCACTGGGCTTGTCCCAAACCCACTCGGCTAGACCCAAACCCACTCGGCTAGACCCAAACCCACTCGGCTAGACCCAAACCCACTCGGCTAGACCCAAACCCACTCGGCTAGACCCAAACCCACTCGGCTAGACCCAAACCCACTCGGCTAGACACAAACCCACTCGGCTAGACCCAAACCCACTCGGCTAGACCCAAACCCACTAGGCTAGACCCAAACCCACTCGGCTAGACCCAAACCCACTTGGCTAGGCCCAACCCACTCGGCTAGACACAAACCCACTCCGCTAGACCCAAACCCACTCGGCTAGACCCAAACCCACTCCGCCAGACGCAAACCCACTCCGCTAGACGCAAACCCACTCCGCTAGACCCAAACCCACTCCGCTAGACCCAAACCCACTCCGCTAGACCCAAACCCATTCCGCTAGACCCAAACCCGCTCCGCTAGACCCAAACCCGCTCCGCCAGACCCAAACCCGCTCCGCTAGACCCAAACACGCTCCGCTAGACCCAAACCCGCTCCGCTAGACCCAAACCCGCTCCGCTAGACCCAAACCCCCTCCGATAGACCCAAACCCACTCCGCTAGACCCAAACCCCCTCCGCTAGACCCAAACCCACTCCGCTAGACCCAAACCCACTCGGCTAGACCCAAACGCACTCGGTTAGACCCAATCCCATTCGGCTAGACCCAAATCTATTCGGCTAGACCCAAACCCAGTCGGCTAGACCCAAACCCACTCGGCTAGACCCAAACCCACTCGGCTAGACCCAAACCCACTCGGCTAGACCCAAACCCACTCGGCTAGACCCAAACCCACTCGGCTAGACCCAAACCCACTCGGCTTGACCCAAACCCACTTGGCTGGACCCAAACCCATTCGGCTTGACTCAAACCAACTCGGCTAGACCCAAACCCACTCCGCTAGACACTAACCCACTCGGCTAGACCCAAACCCACTCCGCTAGACGCAAACCCACTCTGCTAGATGCAAACCCTCTCCACTAGACCCAAACCCACTCTGCTAGACCCAAACCCACTCCGCTAGACCCAAACCCACTCTGCTAGACCCAAACCCGCTCCGCAAGACCCAAACCCGCTCCGCTAGACCCAAACCCTCTCCGCTAGACCCAAACCCACTCCGCTAGACCCAAACCCACTCCGCTAGACCCAAACCCACTCCGCTTGACCCAAACCCACTCCGCTAGACCCAAACCCACTCCGCTAGACCCAAATCCACTCCGCTAGACCCAAACCCACTCGGCTAGACCCAAACCCACTAGGCTAAACCCAAACCCACTCGGCTAGACCCAAACCCACTTGGCTAGAGCCAAACCCACTCGGCTAGACCCAAACCCAGTCTTCTAGAACCAAACCCACTCCGCTAGACCCAAACCCACTCGGCTAGACACAAACCCACTCCGCTAGACCCAAACCCACTCCGCTAGACCCAAACCCACTCGGCTAGACCCAAACCCACCCCGCCAGACGCAAACCCACTCCGCTAGACGCAAACCCACTCCGCTAGACCCAAACCCACTCCGCTAGACCCAAACCCACTCCGCTAGACCCAAACCCACTCCGCTAGACCCAAACCCGCTCCGCTAGACCCAAACCCGCTCCGCTAGACCCAAACCCGCTCCGCTAGACCCAAACCCGCTCCGCTGGACCCAAACCCGCTCCGCTAGACCCAAACCCGCTCCGCTAGACGCAAACCCCCTCCGCTAGACCCAAACCCACTCCGCTAGACCCAAACCCCCTCCGCTAGACCCAAACCCACTCCGCTAGACCCAAACCCACTCCGCTAGACCCAAACCCACTCGGATAGACCCAAACCCACTCGGCTAGACCCAAACTCACTCGGCTAGGCCCAAACCCACTCGGCTAGACCCAAACCCACTCGGCTAGACACAAACCCACTCGGCTAGACCCAAACCCACTCGGCTAGACCCAAACCCACTAGGCTAGTCCCAAACCCACTCGGCTGGACCCAAACCCACTCGGCTAGACCCAAACCCACTCGGCTAGTCCCAAACCCGCTCCGCTAGACCCAAACCCCCTCCGCTAGACCCAAACCCACTCCGCTAGACCCAAACCCCCTCCGCTAGACCCAAACCCACTCCGCTAGACCCAAACCCACTCCGCTAGACCCAAACCCACTCGGATAGACCCAAACCCACTCGGCTAGACCCAAACTCACTCGGCTCGGCCCAAACCCACTCGGCTAGGCCCAATCCCACTAGGCTAGACCCAAACCCACTCGGCTAGACCCAAACCCACTCGGCTAGACACAAACCCACTCGGCTAGACCCAAACCCACTCGGCTAGACCCAAACCCACTCGGCTAGTCCCAAACCCACTCGGCTAGACTTAAACCCACTCGGCTAGGCCCAAACCCACTCGGCTAGACCCAAAACCACTCGGCTAGACCCAAACCCACTCGGCTAGACCCAAACGCACTCGGTTAGACCCAAACCCACTCCGCTAGACCCTAACCCACTTGGCTAGACCCAAACCCATTCCGCTAGACGCAAACCCACTCTGCTAGATGCAAACCCTCTCCACTGGACCCAAACCCACTCCGCTAGACCCAAACCCACTCGGCTACACCCAAACCCACTCGGCTACAGACAAACACACTCGGCCACACCCAAACCCACACGGCTACACCCAAACCCACTCGGCTACACCCAAACCCACTAGGCTAGACCCAATCCCATTTGGCGAGACCCAAATCTATTCGGCTAGACCCAAACCCAGTCGGCTAGACCCAAACCCACTCGGCTAGACACAAACGCACTCGGCTAGACCCAAACCCACTCGGCTAGACCCAAACCCACTCGGCTAGACCCAAACCCACTCGGCTAGACCCAAACCCACTATGCTAGACCCAAACCCACTCGGCTAGACCCAAACCCACTCGGCTAGAGCCAAACCCACTCGGCTAGACCCAAACCCACTCGGCTAGACCCAAACCCACTCGGCTAGACCCAAACCCACTCAGCTAGACCCAAACCCACTCGGCTAGCCCCAAAGCCACTCCGCTAGACCCAAACCCACTCGGCTAGATCCAAAACCACTCGGCTGCACCCAAACCCACTCGGCTACAGCCAAACCCACTCGGCTACACCCAAACCCACACGGCTACACCCAAACCCACACGGCTAGACCCAAACCCACTCGGCTACACCCAAACCCACTCGGCTAGACCCAAACCCATTCGGCTAGACCCAAACCTATTCGGCTAGACCCAAACCCAGTCGGCTAGCCCCAAACCCACTCTGCTGGACCCAATCCCACTCGGCTAGACCCAAACCCACTCGGCTAGACACAAACCCACTCGGCTTGACACAAACCCACTCGGCTAGACCCAAACCCACTCGGCTAGACCCAAACCCACTCGGCTAACCCAAACCCACTTGGCTAGACCCAAACCCATTCGGGTAGACCCAAACCTATTCGGCTAGACCCAAACCCAGTCGGCAAGACCCAAACCCACTCGGCTAGACGCAAACACACTCCGCTAGAGCCAAACCCACTCGGCAACACCCAAACCCACACGGCTACACCCAAACACACTCGGCTGCACCCAAACCCACTCGGCTAGACCCAATCCCATTCGGCTAGACCCAAATCTATTCGGCTAGACCCAAACCCAGTCGGCTAGACCCAAACACACTCCGCTTGACCCAAACCCACTCCGCTAGACCCAAAGCGAATCCGCTAGACCTAAACCCGCTCCGCTAGACGCAAACCCACTCCACCAGACCCAAACCCACTCGGCTAGACCCAAACCCACTCGGCTAGACCCAAACCCACTCGGCTAGACCCAAACCCACTCGGCTAGACCCAAACCCACTCGGCTAGAGCCAAACCCACTCGGCTAGACCCAAACCCACTCGGCTAGACACAAACCCACTAGGCTAGACCCAAGCCCACTCGGCTAGACCCAAACCCACTCGGCTAGAGCCAAACCCACTCGGCTAGACTCAAACCCACTCGGCTAGACCCAAACCCAGTCCTCTAGACCCAAACCCACTCCGCTAGACCCAAACCCACTCCGCTGGACCCAAACCCACTCGGCTAGACCCAAACCCACTCGGCTAGACCCAAACCCACTCGGCTAGACCCAAACCCACTCGGCTAGGCCCAAACCCACTCGGCTAGACCCAATCCCACTAGGCTAGACCCAAACCCACTCGGCTAGACCCAAACCCACTCGGCTTGACACAAACCCACTCGGCTAGACCCAAACCCACTCGGCTAGACCCAAACCCACTCGGCTAACCCAAACCCACTTGGCGAGACCCAAACCCATTCGGCTAGACTCAAACCAACTCGGCTAGAACCAAACCTACTCCACTAGACCCAAACCCACTCCGCTAGACCCAAACCCACTCGGCTAGACCCAAACCCACTCGGCTAGACCCAAACCCACTCGGCTAGACCCAAACCCATTCGTCTACATCCAAACCCATTCGTCTAGACCCAAACCCACTCGGCTTGAGCCAAACCCACTCGGCTAGACCCAAACTCACTGGGCTAGACCCAAACCCACTCGGCTAGACCCAAACCCACTCGGCAAGACCCAAACCCACTCGGCTAGATCCAAACCCACTCGGCTAGACCCAAACCCACTCGGCTAGACCCAAACCCACTCGGCTAGACCCAAACCCACTCAGCTAGACCCAAACCCACTCGGGTAGACCCAAACCCACTAGGCTAGACCCAAACCCACTCGGCTAGACCCAAACCCACTCGGCTAGACCCAAACCCACTCGGCTAGACCCAAACCCACTCGGCTAGACCCAAAATCACTCGGCTACACCCAAACCCACTCGGCTAGACCCAAACCCATTCAGCTAGACCCAAACCTATTCGGCTAGACCCAAACCCAGTCGGCTAGACCCAAACCCAATCGGCTAGACGCAAACCCACTCCGCTAGAGCCAAACCCACTCGGCTAGACCCAAACCCAATCGGCCAGACACAAACCCACTCTGCTAGACCCAAACCCACTCCGCTAGCCCCAAACCCACTCCGCTAGACCCAACCCCACTCGGCTAGACCCAAACCCACTCCGCTAGACCCAAACACACTCCGCTTGACCCAAACCCACTCCGCTAGACCCAAAGCCACTCCGCTGGACCTAAACCCACTCCGCCAGACGCAAACCCACTCCACTAGACCCAAACCCACTCGTCTAGACCCAAACCCACTCGGCTAGACCCGAACCCACTCGGCTAGACCCGAACCCACTCGGCTAAACCCAAACCCACTCGGCTAAACCCAAACCCACTCGGCTAGACCCAAACCCACTCGGCTAGGCCCAAACCCACTCGGCTAGACCCAAACCCACTTGGCTAGAGCCAACCCCACTCGGCTAGACCCAAACCCACTCGGCTAGACCCAAACCCAGTCCTCTAGACCCAATCCCACTCCGCTAGACCTAAACCCACTCCGCTGGTCCCAAACCCACTCGGCTAGACCCAAACCCACTCGGCTAGACCCAAACCCACTTGGCGAGACCCAAACCCACTCGGCTAGACCCAAACCCACTCGGCTAGACCCAAACCCACTCGGCTAGACCCAAACCCACTCGGCTAAACCCAAACCCACTCGGCTAAACCCAAACCCACTCGGCTAGACCCAAACCCACTCGGCTAGGCCCAAACCCACTCGGCTAGACCCAAACCCACTTGGCTAGAGCCAACCCCACTCGGCTAGACCCAAACCCACTCGGCTAGACCCAAACCCAGTCCTCTAGACCCAATCCCACTCCGCTAGACCTAAACCCACTCCGCTGGTCCCAAACCCACTCGGCTAGACCCAAACCCACTCGGCTAGACCCAAACCCACTTGGCGAGACCCAAACCCACTCGGCTAGACCCAAACCCACTCGGCTAGACCCAAACCCACTCGGCTAGACCCAAACCCACTCGGCTGCACACAAACCAACACGGCTACACCCAAACCAGCTCGGCTACACCCAAACCCATTCGGCTAGACCCAAACCCATTCGGCTAGACCCAAACCTATTTGGCTAGACCCAAACCCAGTCGGCTAGACGCAAACCCATTCGGCTAGATGCAAACCCACTCCGCTAGACCGAAACCCACTGGGCTAGACCCAAACCCACTCCGCCAGACCCAAACCCACTCGGCTAGCCCCTAACCCACTCCGCTAGACCCAAACCCACTCCGCTAGACCCAAACCCACTCGGCTAGACCCAAATCCACTCCGCTAGACCCAAACACACTCTGCTTGACCCAAACCCACTCCGCTAGACCCAAAGCCACTCCGCTAGACCTAAACCCACTCCACTAGACTCAAACCCACTCCACTAGACCCAAACCCACTCGGCTAGACCCAAACCCACTCGGCTAGACCCAAACCCACTCGGCTAGACCCAAACACACTCGGCTAGACCCAAACACACTCGGCTAGACCCAAACCCACTCGGCTAGACCCAAACCCACTCGGCTAGACCCAAACCCACTCGGCTAGACCCAAACCCAGTCGGCTAGACCCAAATCCACTGGGCTCGACCCAAACCCACTCGGCTAGACCCAAACTCTCTCGGCTAGACCCAAACCCACTCGGCTAGACCCAAACCCACTCGGCTAGACCCAAACACACTCCGCTTGACCCAAAGCCACTCCGCCAGACCCAAAGCCACTCCGCTAGACCTAAACCCACTCCGCTAGACGCAAACCCACTCCACTAGTCCCAAACCCACTCGGCTGGACCCAAACCCACTCGGCTAGACCCACACCCAGTGGGCTAGACCCAAACCCACTCGGCGAGACCCAAACCCACTCGGACAGACCCAAACCCACTCGGCTAGACCCAAACCCACTCGGCTAGACCCAAACCCACTCGGCTAGACCCAAACCCACTCGGCTAGACCCAAACCCACTCGGCTAGACGCAAACCCACTGCACCAGACCCAAACCCACTCGGCTAGACCCAAACCCACTCGGCTAGACCCAAATCCAATCGGCTAGACCCAAACCCACTCGGCTAGACCCAAACCCACTCGGCTAGAGCCTAACCCACTCGGCTAGACCCAAACCCACTCGGCTAGACACAAACCCACTAGGCTAGACCCAAGCCCACTCGGCTAGACCCAAACCCACTCGGCTAGAGCCAAACCCACTCGGCTAGACCCAAACCCACTCGGCTAGACCCAAACCCAGTCCTCTAGACCCAAACCCACTCCGCTAGACCCAAACCCACTGCGCTGGACCCAAACCCACTCGGCTAGACCCAAACCCACTCGGCTAGACCCAAACCCACTCGGCTAGACCCAAACCCACTCGGCTAGGCCCAAACCCACTCGGCTAGACCCAATCCCACTAGGCTAGACCCAAACCCACTCGGCTACAGCCAAACCCACTCGGCTGCACCCAAACCCACTCGGCTAGACCCAAACCCACACGGGTAGACCCAAACCCACTCGGCTACACCCAAACCCACTCGGCTAGACCCAAACCCATTTGGCTAGACCCAAACCTATTCGACTAGACCCAAACCCAGTCGGCTAGCCCCAAACCCACTCGGCTGGACCCAATCCCACTCGGCTAGACCCAAACCCACTCGGCTAGATCCAAACCCACTCGGCTAGACCCAAACCCAGTCGGCTAGACCCAAACCCAATCGGCTAGACGCAAACCCACTCCGCTAGAGCCAAACCCACTCGGCTAGACCCAAACCCAATCGGCCAGACACAAACCCACTCGGCTAGACCCAAACCCACTCCGCTAGCCCCAAACCCACTCCGTTAGACCCAACCCCACTCGGCTAGACCCAAACCCACTCCGCTAGACCCAAACACACTCCGCTTGACCCAAACCCACTCCGCTAGACCCAAAGCCACTCCGCTAGACCTAAACCCACTCCGCCAGACGCAAACCCACTCCACTAGACACAAACCCACTCGTCTAGACCCAAACCCACTCGGCTAGACCCAAACCCACTCGGCTAGACCCAAACCCACTCGGCTAGACCCAAACCCACTCGGCTAGACCCAAACCCACTTGGCTAGACACAAACCCATTCGGCTAGACCCAAACCCACTCGGCTAGACCCAAACCCACTCGGCTAGACCCAAACCCACTTGGCTAGAGCCAAACCCACTCGGCTAGACCCAAACCCACTCGGCTAGACCCAAACCCAGTCCTCTAGACCCAAACCCACTCCGCTAGACCCAAACCCACTCCGCTGGACCCAAACCCACTCGGCTAGACCCAAACCCACTCGGCGAGACCCAAACCCACTCGGCTAGACCCAAACCCAATCGGCTAGACCCAAACCCAGTCGGCTAGACCCAAACCCACTCGGCTAGACCCAAACCCACTCGGCTAGACCCAAACCCACTCGGCTAGACCCAAACCCACTCGGCTAGGCCCAAACCCACTCGACTAGACCCAAACCCACTAGGCTAGAGCCAAACCCACTCGGCTAGACCCAAACCCACTCGGCTAGACCCAAACCCAGTCCTCTAGACCCAATCCCACTCCGCTAGACCCAAACCCACTCCGCTGGTCCCAAACCCACTCGGCTAGACCCAAACCCACTCGGCTAGACCCAAACCCACTCGGCTAGACCCAAACCCACTCGGCTAGACCCAAACACACTCCGCTTGACCCAAACCCACTCCGCCAGACCCAAACCCACTCCGCTAGACCTAAACCCACTCCGCTAGACGCAAACCCACTCCACTAGACCCAAACCCAATCGGCTAGACCCAAACCCACTCGGCTAGACCCAAACCCACTCGGCTAGAGCCAAACCCACTCGGCTAGACCCAAACCCACTCGGCTAGACACAAACCCACTGGGCTAGACTCAAGCCCACTCGGCTAGACCCAAACACACTCGGCTAGAGCCAAACCCACTCGGCTAGACCCAAACCCACTCGGCTAGACCCAAACCCAGTCCTCTAGACCCAAACCCACTCCGCTAGACCCAAACCCACTGCGCTGGACCCAAACCCACTCGGCTAGACCCAAACCCACTCGGCTAGACCCAAACCCACTCGGCTAGACCCAAACCCACTCGGCTAGGCCCAAACCCACTCGGCTAGACCCAATCCCACTAGGCTAGACCCAAACCCACTCGGCTACAGCCAAACCCACTCGGCTGCACCCAAACCCACTCGGCTAGACCCAAACCCACACGGCTAGACCCAAACCCACTCGGCTACACCCAAACCCACTCGGCTAGACCCAAACCCATTTGGCTAGACCCAAACCTATTCGGCTAGACCCAAACCCAGTCGGCTAGCCCCAAACCCACTCGGCTGGACCCAATCCCACTCGGCTAGACCCAAACCCACTCGGCTAGATCCAAACCCACTCGGCTAGACCCAAACCCAGTCGGCTAGACCCAAACCCAATCGGCTAGACGCAAACCCACTCCGCTAGAGCCAAACCCACTCGGCTAGACCCAAACCCAATCGGCCAGACACAAACCCACTCGGCTAGACCCAAACCCACTCCGCTAGCCCCAAACCCACTCCGTTAGACCCAACCCCACTCGGCTAGACCCAAACCCACTCCGCTAGACCCAAACACACTCCGCTTGACCCAAACCCACTCCGCTAGACCCAAAGCCACTCCGCTAGACCTAAACCCACTCCGCCAGACGCAAACCCACTCCACTAGACACAAACCCACTCGTCTAGACCCAAACCCACTCGGCTAGACCCAAACCCACTCGGCTAGACCCAAACCCACTCGGCTAGACCCAAACCCACTCGGCTAGACCCAAACCCACTTGGCTAGACACAAACCCATTCGGCTAGACCCAAACCCACTCGGCTAGACCCAAACCCACTCGGCTAGACCCAAACCCACTTGGCTAGAGCCAAACCCACTCGGCTAGACCCAAACCCACTCGGCTAGACCCAAACCCAGTCCTCTAGACCCAAACCCACTCCGCTAGACCCAAACCCACTCCGCTGGACCCAAACCCACTCGGCTAGACCCAAACCCACTCGGCGAGACCCAAACCCACTCGGCTAGACCCAAACCCAATCGGCTAGACCCAAACCCAGTCGGCTAGACCCAAACCCACTCGGCTAGACCCAAACCCACTCGGCTAGACCCAAACCCACTCGGCTAGACCCAAACCCACTCGGCTAGGCCCAAACCCACTCGACTAGACCCAAACCCACTAGGCTAGAGCCAAACCCACTCGGCTAGACCCAAACCCACTCGGCTAGACCCAAACCCAGTCCTCTAGACCCAATCCCACTCCGCTAGACCCAAACCCACTCCGCTGGTCCCAAACCCACTCGGCTAGACCCAAACCCACTCGGCTAGACCCAAACCCACTCGGCTAGACCCAAACCCACTCGGCTAGACCCAAACACACTCCGCTTGACCCAAACCCACTCCGCCAGACCCAAACCCACTCCGCTAGACCTAAACCCACTCCGCTAGACGCAAACCCACTCCACTACACCCAAACCCACTCGGCTGGACCCAAACGCACTCGGCTAGACCCACACCCAGTGGGCTAGACCCAAACCCACTCGGCTAGACCCAAACCCACTCGGACAGACCCAAACCCACTCGGCTCGAGCCAAACCCACTCGGCTAGACCCAAACCCACTCGGCTAGACCCAAACCCACTCGGCTAGACCCAAACCCACTCGGCTAGACCCAAACCCACTCGGCTAGACCCAAACCCACTCGGCTAGACCCAAACCCACTCGGCAAGACCCAAACCTACTCAGATAGACCCAAACCCACTCCTTTAGACCCAAACCCACTCAGCTAGACCCAAACCCACTCGGCTAGACGCAAACCCACTCGGCTAGACCCAAACCCACTCGGCTACACCCAAACCCACTCGGCTTGACCCAAACCCACTCGGCTAGACCCAAACCCACTCGTCTAGAGCCAAACCCATTCGGCTAGACCCAAACCCAGTCGGCTAGACCCGAACCCAGTCGTCTAGACGCAAACCCACTCCGCTAGACCCAAACCCACTCCGCTGGACCCAAACCCACTCGGCTAGACCCAAACCCACTCGGCTAGACCCAAACCCACTCGGCTAGACCCAAACCCACTCGGCTATACCCAAACCCACTCGGCTAGACCCAAACCCACTCGACTAGACCCAAACCCACTCGGCTAGACCCAAACCCACTCGGCTAGACCCAAACCCACTCGGCTAGACCCAAACCCACTCGGCTAGACCCAAACCCACTCGGCTAGACCCAAACCCACTCGTCTAGAGCCAAATCCACTCGGCTAGACCCAAAACCACTCGGCTACACCCAAACCCACTCGGCTACAGCCAAACCCACTCGGCTGCACCCAAACCCACACGGCTACACCCAAACCCGCTCGGCTACACCCAAACCCATTCGGCTAGACCCAAACCCATTCGGCTAGACCCAAACCTATTTGGCTAGACCCAAACCCAGTCGGCTAGACGCAAACCCACTCGGCTAGACGCAAACCCACTCCGCTAGACCGAAACCCACAGGGCTAGACCCAAACCCACTCCGCTAGACCCAAACCCACTCGGCTAGCCCCTAACCCACTCCGCTAGACCCAAACCCACTCCGCTAGACCCAAACCCACTCGGCTTGACCCAAACCCACTCCGCTAGACCCAAACACACTCTGCTTGACACAAACCCACTCCGCTAGACCCAAAGCCACTCCGCTAGACACAAACCCACTCGGCTAGATCCAAAACCACTCGGCTGCACCCAAACCCACTCGGCTACAGCCAAACCCACTCGGCTGCACCCAAACCCACACGGCTACACCCAAACCCACACGGCTAGACCCAAACCCACTCGGCTACACCCAAACCCACTCGGCTAGACCCAAACCCATTTGGCTAGACCCAAACCAATTCGGCTAGACCCAAACCCAGTCGGCTAGCCCCAAAACCACTCGGCTGGACCCAATCCCACTCGGCTAGACCCAAACCCACTCGGCTAGATCCAAACCCACTCGGCTAGACCCAAACCCAGTCGGCTAGACCCAAACCCAATCGGCTAGACGCAAACCCACTCCGCTAGAGCCAAACCCACTCGGCTAGACCCAAACCCAATCGGCCAGACACAAACCCACTCGGCTAGACACAAACCCACTCCGCTAGCCCCAAACCCACTCCGCTAGACCCAACCCCACTCGGCTAGACCCAAACCCACTCTGCTAGACCCAAACACACTCCGCTTGACCCAAACCCACTCCGCTAGACCCAAAGCCACTCCGCTAGACCTAAACCCACTCCGCCAGACGCAAACCCACTCCACTAGACCCAAACCCACTCGTCTAGACCCAAACCCACTCGGCTAGACCCAAACCCACTCAGCTAGACCCAAACCCACTCGGCTAGACCCAAACCCACTCGGCTAGACCCAAACCCACTTGGCTAGACACAAACCCATTCGGCTAAACCCAAACCCACTCGGCTAGACCCAAACCCACTCGGCTAGACCCAAACCCACTTGGCTAGAGCCAAACCCACTTGGCTAGACCCAAACCCACTCGGCTAGACCCAAACCCAGTCCTCTAGACCCAAACCCACTCCGCTAGACCCAAACCCACTCCGCTGGACCCAAACCCACTCGGCTAGACCCAAACCCACTCGGCTAGACCCAAACCCACTCGGCTAGACCCAAACCCAATCGGCTAGACCCAAACCCACTCGGCTAGACCCAAACCCACTCGGCTAGACCCAAACCCACTCGGCTAGACCCAAACCCACTCGGCTAGACCCAAACCCACTCGGCTAGGCCCAAACCCACTCGGCTAGACCCAAACCCACTAGGCTAGAGCCAAACCCACTCGGCTAGACCCAAACCCACTCGGCTAGACCCAAACCCAGTCCTCTAGACCCAATCCCACTCCGCTAGACCCAAACCCACTCCGCTGGTCCCAAACCCACTCGGCTAGACCCAAACCCACTCGGCTAGACCCAAACCCACTCGGCTAGACCCAAACCCACTCGGCTAGACCCAAACACACTCCGCTTGACCCAAACCCACTCCGCCAGACCCAAACCCACTCCGCTAGACCTAAACCCACTCCGCTAGACGCAAACCCACTCCAGTAGACCCAAACCCACTCGGCTGGACCCAAACGCATTCGGCTAGACCCACACCCAGTGGGCTAGACCCAAACCCACTCGGCTAGACCCAAACCCACTCGGACAGACCCAAACCCACTCGGCTCGACCCAAACCCACTCGGCTAGACCCAAACCCACTCGGCTAGACCCAACCCACTCGGCTAGACCCAAACCCACTCGGCTAGACCCAAACCCACTCGGCTAGACCCAAACCCACTCGGCTAGACCCAAACCCACTCGGCTAGACCCAAACCCACTCGGCTAGACCCAAACCTACTCAGATAGACCCAAACCCACTCCTTTAGACCCAAACCCACTCAGCTAGACCTAAACCCACTCGGCTAGACGCAAACCCACTCGGCTAGACCCAAAATCACTCGGCTAGACCCGAACCCACTCGGCTTGACCCAAACCCACTCGGCTAGACCCAAACCCACTCGTCTAAAGCCAAACCCATTCGGCTAGACCCAAACCCAGTCGGCTAGACCCGAACCCAGTCGTCTAGACGCAAAGCCACTCCGCTAGACCCAAACCCACTCCGCTGGACCCAAACCCACTCGGCTAGACCCAAACCCACTCGGCTAGACCCAAACCCACTCGGCTAGACCCAAACCCACTCGGCTATACCCAAACCCACTCGGCTAGACCCAAACCCACTCGGCTAGACCCAAACCCACTCGGCTAGACCCAAACCCACTCGGCTAGACCCAAACACACTCCGCTTGACCCAAACCCACTCCGCCAGACCCAAACCCACTCCGCTAGACCTAAACCCACTCCGCTAGACGCAAACCCACTCCACTACACCCAAACCCACTCGGCTGGACCCAAACGCACTCGGCTAGACCCACACCCAGTGGGCTAGACCCAAACCCACTCGGCTAGACCCAAACCCACTCGGACAGACCCAAACCCACTCGGCTCGACCCAAACCCACTCGGCTAGACCCAAACCCACTCGGCTAGACCCAAACCCACTCGGCTAGACCCAAACCCACTCGGCTAGACCCAAACCCACTCGGCTAGACCCAAACCCACTCGGCTAGACCCAAACCCACTCGGCAAGACCCAAACCTACTCAGATAGACCCAAACCCACTCCTTTAGACCCAAACCCACTCAGCTAGACCCAAACCCACTCGGCTAGACGCAAACCCACTCGGCTAGACCCAAACCCACTCGGCTAGACCCAAACCCACTCGGCTTGACCCAAACCCACTCGGCTAGACCCAAACCCACTCGTCTAGAGCCAAACCCATTCGGCTAGACCCAAACCCAGTCGGCTAGACCCGAACCCAGTCGTCTAGACGCAAACCCACTCCGCTAGACCCAAACCCACTCCGCTGGACCCAAACCCACTCGGCTAGACCCAAACCCACTCGGCTAGACCCAAACCCACTCGGCTAGACCCAAACCCACTCGGCTATACCCAAACCCACTCGGCTAGACCCAAACCCACTCGGCTAGACCCAAACCCACTCGGCTAGACCCAAACCCACTCGGCTAGACCCAAACCCACTCGGCTAGACCCAAACCCACTCGGCTAGACCCAAACCCACTCGGCTAGACCCAAACCCACTCGTCTAGAGCCAAATCCACTCGGCTAGACCCCAAACCACTCGGCTACACCCAAACCCACTCGGCTACAGCCAAACCCACTCGGCTGCACCCAAACCCACACGGCTACACCCAAACCCGCTCGGCTACACCCAAACCCATTCGGCTAGACCCAAACCCATTCGGCTAGACCCAAACCTATTTGGCTAGACCCAAACCCAGTCGGCTAGACGCAAACCCACTCGGCTAGACGCAAACCCACTCCGCTAGACCGAAACCCACAGGGCTAGACCCAAACCCACTCCGCTAGACCCAAACCCACTCGGCTAGCCCCTAACCCACTCCGCTAGACCCAAACCCACTCCGCTAGACCCAAACCCACTCGGCTTGACCCAAACCCACTCCGCTAGACCCAAACACACTCTGCTTGACACAAACCCACTCCGCTAGACCCAAAGCCACTCCGCTAGACACAAACCCACTCGGCTAGATCCAAAACCACTCGGCTGCACCCAAACCCACTCGGCTACAGCCAAACCCACTCGGCTGCACCCAAACCCACACGGCTACACCCAAACCCACACGGCTAGACCCAAACCCACTCGGCTACACCCAAACCCACTCGGCTAGACCCAAACCCATTTGGCTAGACCCAAACCAATTCGGCTAGACCCAAACCCAGTCGGCTAGCCCCAAAACCACTCGGCTGGACCCAATCCCACTCGGCTAGACCCAAACCCACTCGGCTAGATCCAAACCCACTCGGCTAGACCCAAACCCAGTCGGCTAGACCCAAACCCAATCGGCTAGACGCAAACCCACTCCGCTAGAGCCAAACCCACTCGGCTAGACCCAAACCCAATCGGCCAGACACAAACCCACTCGGCTAGACCCAAACCCACTCCGCTAGCCCCAAACCCACTCCGCTAGACCCAACCCACTCGGCTAGACCCAAACCCACTCTGCTAGACCCAAACACACTCCGCTTGACCCAAACCCACTCCGCTAGACCCAAAGCCACTCCGCTAGACCTAAACCCACTCCGCCAGACGCAAACCCACTCCACTAGACCCAAACCCACTCGTCTAGACCCAAACCCACTCGGCTAGACCCAAACCCACTCAGCTAGACCCAAACCCACTCGGCTAGACCCAAACCCACTCGGCTAGACCCAAACCCACTTGGCTAGACACAAACCCATTCGGCTAGACCCAAACCCACTCGGCTAGACCCAAACCCACTCGGCTAGACCCAAACCCACTTGGCTAGAGCCAAACCCACTTGGCTAGACCCAAACCCACTCGGCTAGACCCAAACCCAGTCCTCTAGACCCAAACCCACTCCGCTAGACCCAAACCCACTCCGCTGGACCCAAACCCACTCGGCTAGACCCAAACCCACTCGGCTAGACCCAAACCCACTCGGCTAGACCCAAACCCAATCGGCTAGACCCAAACCCACTCGGCTAGACCCAAACCCACTCGGCTAGACCCAAACCCACTCGGCTAGACCCAAACCCACTCGGCTAGACCCAAACCCACTCGGCTAGGCCCAAACCCACTCGGCTAGACCCAAACCCACTAGGCTAGAGCCAAACCCACTCGGCTAGACCCAAACCCACTCGGCTAGACCCAAACCCAGTCCTCTAGACCCAATCCCACTCCGCTAGACCCAAACCCACTCCGCTGGTCCCAAACCCACTCGGCTAGACCCAAACCCACTCGGCTAGACCCAAACCCACTCGGCTAGACCCAAACCCACTCGGCTAGACCCAAACACACTCCGCTTGACCCAAACCCACTCCGCCAGACCCAAACCCACTCCGCTAGACCTAAACCCACTCCGCTAGACGCAAACCCACTCCAGTAGACCCAAACCCACTCGGCTGGACCCAAACGCATTCGGCTAGACCCACACCCAGTGGGCTAGACCCAAACCCACTCGGCTAGACCCAAACCCACTCGGCTAGACCCAAACCTACTCAGATAGACCCAAACCCACTCCTTTAGACCCAGACCCACTCAGCTAGACCCAAACCCACTCGGCTAGACGCAAACCCACTCGGCTAGACCCAAAATCACTCGGCTAGACCCAAACCCACTCGGCTTGACCCAAACCCACTCGGCTAGACCCAAACCCACTCGTCTAAAGCCAAACCCATTCGGCTAGACCCAAACCCAGTCGGCTAGACCCGAACCCAGTCGTCTAGACGCAAAGCCACTCCGCTAGACCCAAACCCACTCCGCTGGACCCAAACCCACTCGGCTAGACCCAAACCCACTCGGCTAGACCCAAACCCACTCGGCTAGACGCAAACCCACTCGTCTGCACCCAAACCCACTCGGCTAGACCCAAACCCACTCGGCTAGACCCAAACCCACTCGGCTAGACCCAAACCCACTCGGCTAGGCCCAAACCCACTCGGCTAGACCCAAACCCACTAGGCTAGAGCCAAACCCACTCGGCTAGACCCAAACCCACTCGGCTAGACCCAAACCCAGTCCTCTAGACCCAATCCCACTCCGCTAGACCCAAACCCACTCCGCTGGTCCCAAACCCACTCGGCTAGACCCAAACCCACTCGGCTAGACCCAAACCCACTCGGCTAGACCCAAACCCACTCGGCTAGACCCAAACACACTCCGCTTGACCCAAACCCACTCCGCCAGACCCAAACCCACTCCGCTAGACCTAAACCCACTCCGCTAGACGCAAACCCACTCCAGTAGACCCAAACCCACTCGGCTGGACCCAAACGCATTCGGCTAGACCCACACCCAGTGGGCTAGACCCAAACCCACTCGGCTAGACCCAAACCCACTCGGACAGACCCAAACCCACTCGGCTCGACCCAAACCCACTCGGCTAGACCCAAACCCACTCGGCTAGACCCAAACCCACTCGGCTAGACCCAAACCCACTCGGCTAGACCCAAACCCACTCGGCTAGACCCAAACCCACTCGGCTAGACCCAAACCCACTCGGCTAGACCCAAACCCACTCGGCTAGACCCAAACCTACTCAGATAGACCCAAACCCACTCCTTTAGACCCAAACCCACTCAGCTAGACCCAAACCCACTCGGCTAGACGCAAACCCACTCGGCTAGACCCAAAATCACTCGGCTAGACCCAAACCCACTCGGCTTGACCCAAACCCACTCGGCTAGACCCAAACCCACTCGTCTAAAGCCAAACCCATTCGGCTAGACCCAAACCCAGTCGGCTAGACCCGAACCCAGTCGTCTAGACGCAAAGCCACTCCGCTAGACCCAAACCCACTCCGCTGGACCCAAACCCACTCGGCTAGACCCAAACCCACTCGGCTAGACCCAAACCCACTCGGCTAGACCCAAACCCACTCGGCTATACCCAAACCCACTCGGCTAGACCCAAACCCACTCGGCTAGACCCAAACCCACTCGGCTAGACCCAAACCCACTCGGCTAGACCCAAACCCACTCGGCTAGACCCAAACCCACTCGGCTAGACCCAAACCCACTCGGCTAGACCCAAACTCACTCGTCTAGAGCCAAATCCACTCGGCTAGACCCAAAAACACTCGGCTACACCCAAACCCACTCGGCTACAGCCAAACCCACTCGGCTGCACCCAAACCCACACGGCTACACCCAAACCCGCTCGGCTACACCCAAACCCATTCGGCTAGACCCAAACCCATTCGGCTAGACCCAAACCTATTTGGCTAGACCCAAACCCAGTCGGCTAGACGCAAACCCACTCGGCTAGACGCAAACCCACTCCGCTAGACCGAAACCCACAGGGCTAGACCCAAACCCACTCCGCTAGACCCAAACCCACTCGGCTAGCCCCTAACCCACTCCCCTAGACGCAAACCCACTCCGCTAGACCCAAACCCACTCGGCTTGACCCAAACCCACTCCGCTAGACCCAAACACACTCTGCTTGACACAAACCCACTCCGCTAGACCCAAAGCCACTCCGCTAGACACAAACCCACTCGGCTAGATCCAAAACCACTCGGCTGCACCCAAACCCACTCGGCTACAGCCAAACCCACTCGGCTGCACCCAAACCCAGACGGCTACACCCAAACCCACACGGCTAGACCCAAACCCACTCGGCTACACCCAAACCCACTCGGCTAGACCCAAACCCATTTGGCTAGACCCAAACCTATTCGGCTAGACCCAAACCCAGTCGGCTAGCCCCAAACCCACTCGGCTGGACCCAATCCCACTCGGCTAGACCCAAACCCACTCGGCTAGACCCAAACCCACTCCGCTAGACCCAAACACACTCCGCTTGACCCAACCCCACTCCGCTAGAGCCAAAGCCACTCCGCTAGACCTAAACCCACTCCGCTAGACGCAAACACACTCCACTAGACCCAAACCCACTCGGCTAGACGCAAACCCACTCGGCTAGACCCAAACCCAGTCGGCTAGACCCAAACCCACTCGGCTAGACCCAAACCCACTCGGATAGACTCAAACCCACTCGGCTAGACCCAAACCCACTCAGCTACACCCAAACCCACTCGGCTGGACCAAAACGCACTCGGCTAGACCCAAACCCACTCGGCTAGACCCAAACCTACTCGGATAGACCAGAACCCACTCCTCTAGACCCAAACCCACTCCGCTAGACCCAAACCCACTCGGCTAGACGCAAACCCACTCGGCTAAACCCAAACCCACTCGGCTAGACCCAAACCCACTCGACTAGACCCAAACCCACTCGTCTAGACCCAAACCCACTCGGCTAGACCCAAACCCACTCGGCTAGACCCATACCCACTCGGCTAGACCCAAACCCACTCGGCTAGACCCAAACCCACTTGGCTAGACCCAAACCCACTCGGCTAGAACCAAACCCACTCGGCTAGACCCAAACCTACTCAGATAGACCCAAACCCACTCCTCTAGACCCAAACCCACTCAGCTAGACGCAAACCCACTCGGCTAGACGCAAACCCACTCGGCTAGACCCAAACCCACTCGGCTAGACCCAAACCCACTCGGCTAGACCCAAACCCACTCGGCTAGACCCAAACCCACTCGGCTAGAGCCAAACCCATTCGGCTAGACCCAAACCCAGTCGGCTAGACCCGAACCCAGTCCTCTAGACCCAAACCCACTCCGCTAGACCCAAACCCACTCCGCTGGACCCAAACCCACTCGGCTAGACCCAAACCCACTCGGCTAGACCCAAACCCACTCGGCTAGACCCAAACCCACTCGGCTAGACCCAAACCCACTCCACTAGACCCAAACCCACTCGGCTAGACCCAAACCCACTCCGCTGGACCCAAACCCACTCGGCTAGACCCAAACCCACTCGGCTAGACCCAAACCCACTCGGCTAGACCCAAACCCACTCGGCTAGACCCAAACCCACTCCACAAGACCCAAACCCACTCGGCTAGACCCAAACCCACTCGGCTAGACCCAAACCCACTCGGCTAGACCCAAACACACTCGGCTGGACCCAAACCCACACGGCTACACCCAAACCCGCTCGGCTACACCCAAACCCATTCGGCTAGACCCAAACCCATTCGGCTAGACCCAAACCTATTTGGCTAGACGCAAACCCAGTCGGCTAGACGCAAACCCACTCGGCTAGACGCAAACCCACTCCGCTAGACCGAAACCCACAGGGCTGGACCCAAACCCACTCCGCTAGACCCAAACCCACTCGGCTAGCCCCTAACCCACTCCGCTAGACCCAAACCCACTCCGCTGGACCCAAACCCACTCGGCTTGACCCAAACCCACTCCGCTAGACCCAAACACACGCTGCTTGACACAAACCCACTCCGCTAGACCCAAAGCCACTCCGCTAGACACAAACCCACTCGGCTAGATCCAAAACCACTCGGCTGCACCCAAACCCACTCGGCTACAGCCAAACCCACTCGGCTGCACCCAAACCCACACGGCTACACCCAAACCCACACGGCTAGACCCAAACCCACTCGGCTACACCCAAACCCACTCGGCTAGACCCAAACCCATTTGGCTAGACCCAAACCTATTCGGCTAGACCCAAACCCAGTCGGCTAGCCCCAAACCCACTCGGCTGGACCCAATCCCACTCGGCTAGACCCAAACCCACTCGGCTAGACCCAAACCCACTCCGCTAGACCCAAACACATTCCGCTTGACCCAACCCCACTCCGCTAGAGCCAAAGCCACTCCGCTAGACCTAAACCCACTCCGCTAGACGCATACACACTCCACTAGACCCAAACCCACTCGGCTAGACGCAAACCCACTCGGCTAGACCCAAACCCAGTCGGCTAGACCCAAACCCACTCGGCTAGACCCAAACCCACTCGGATAGACTCAAACCCACTCGGCTAGACCCAAACCCACTCAGCTACACCCAAACCCACTCGGCTGGACCAAAACCCACTCGGCCAGACCCAAACCCACTCGGCTAGACTCAAACCTACTCGGATAGACCAGAACCCACTCCTCTAGACCCAAACCCACTCCGCTAGACCCAAACCCACTCGGCTAGACGCAAACCCACTCGGCTAAACCCAAACCCACTCGGCTAGACCCAAACCCACTCGACTAGACCCAAACCCATTCGGCTAGACCCAAACCCACTCGGCTAGACCCAAACCCACTCGGCTAGACCCAAACCCACTCGGCTAGACCCAAACCCACTTGGCTAGACCCAAACCCACTCGGCTAGACCCAAACCCACTCGGCTAGAACCAAACCCACTCGGCTAGACCCAAACCTACTCAGATAGACCCAAACCCACTCCTCTAGACCCAAACCCACTCAGCTAGACGCAAACCCACTCGGCTAGACGCAAACCCACTCGGCCAGACCCAAACCCACTCGGCTAGACGCAAACCCACTCGGCTAGACCCAAACCCACTCGGCTAGACCCAAACCCACTCGTCTAGAGCCAAACCCATTCGGCTAGACCCAAACCCAGTCGGCTAGACCCGAACCCAGTCCTCTAGACCCAAACCCACTCCGCTAGACACAAACCCACTCCGCTGGACCCAAACCCACTCGGCTAGACCCAAACCCACTCGGCTAGACCCAAACCCACTCGGCTAGACCCAAACCCACTCGGCTATACCCAAACCCACTCGGCTAGACCCAAACCCACTCGGCTAGACCCAAACCCACTCGGCTAGACCCAAACCCACTCCACTAGACCCAAACCCACTCGGCGAGACCCAAACCCACTCGGCTAGACCCAAACCCACTCGGCTAGACCCAAACACACTCGGCTAGACCCAAACACACTCGGCTAGACCCAAACCCACTCGGCTAGACCCAAACCCACTCGGCTAGACCCAAACCCACACGGCTAGACCCAAACCCAGTCGGCTAGACCCAAATCCACTGGGCTCGACGCAAACCCACTCGTCTAGACCCAAACCCTCTCGGCTAGACCGAAACCCACTCGGCTAGACCCAAACCCAGTCCTCTAGACCCAAACCCACTCCGCTAGACCCAAACCCACTCCGCTGGACCCAAACCCACTCCGCTCGACCCTAACCCACTCCGCTAGACCCAAACCCACTCGGCTGGACCCAAACCCACTCGGCTAGACCCAAACCCACTCGGCTAGACCCAAACCCACTCGGCTAGACCCAAACACACTCCGCTTGACCCAAACCCACTCCGCCAGACCCAAAGCCACTCCGCTAGACCTAAACCCACTCCGCTAGACGCAAACCCACTCCACTAGACCCAAACCCACTCGGCTGGACCCAAACTCACTCGGCTGGACCCACACCCAGTGGGCTAGACCCAAACCCACTCGGCTAGACCCAAACCTACTCGGACAGATCCAAACCCACTCGGCTAGACCCAAACCCACTCGGCTAGACCCAAACCCACTCGGCTAGACCCAAACCCACTCGGCTAGACCCAAACCCACTCGGCTAGACCCAAACCCACTCGGCTAGACCAAAACCCACTCGGCTAGACCCAAACCCACTCGGCTAGACCCAAACCCACTCGGCTAGACCCAAACCCACTCGGCTAGACCCAAACCTACTCAGATAGACCCAAACCCACTCCTTTAGACCCAAACCCACTCGGCTAGACCCAAACCCACTCGGCTAGACCCAGACCCACTCGGCTAGACCCAAACCCACTCGTCTAGAGACAAACCCATTCGGCTAGACCCAAACCCAGTCGGCTAGACCCGAACCCAGTCGTCTAGACGCAAACCTACTCCGCTAGACCCAAACCCACTCCGCTGGACCCAAACCCACTCGGCTAGACCCAAACCCACTCGGCTAGACCCAAACCCACTCGGCTAGACCCAAACCCACTCGGCTATACCCAAACCCACTCGGCTGGACCCAAACCCACTCGGCTAGACCCAAACCCACTCGGCTAGACCCAAACCCACTCGGCTAGACCCTAACCCACTCGGCTAGACCCAAACCCAATCGGCTAGACCCAAACCCACTCGGCTAGACCCAAACCCACTCGTCTAGAGCCAAATCCACTCGGTTAGACCCAAAACCACTCGGCTACACCCAAAACCACTCGGCTACACCCAAACCCACTCGGCTACAGCCAAACCCACTCGGCTGCACCCAAACCCACACGGCTACACCCAAACCCGCTCGGCTACACCCAAACCCATTCGGCTAGACCCAAACCCATTCGGCTAGACCCAAACCTATTTGGCTAGACCCAAACCCAGTCGGGTAGACGCAAACCCACTCGGCTAGACGCAAACCCACTCCGCTAGACCGAAACCCACAGGGCTAGACCCAAACCCACTCCGCTAGACCCAAACCCACTCGGCTAGCCCCTAACCCACTCCGCTAGACCCAAACCCACTCCGCTAGACCCAAACCCACTCAGCTAGACCCAAACCCACTCCGCTAGACCCAAACACACTCTGCTTGACACAAACCCACTCCGCTAGACCCAAAGCCACTCCGCTAGACCCAAACCCACTCGGCTAGATCCAAAACCACTCGGCTGCACCCAAACCCACTCGGCTACAGCCAAACCCACTCGACTACACCCAAACCCACACGGCTACACCCAAACCCACACGGCTAGACCCAAACCCACTCGGCTACACCCAAACCCACTCGGCTAGACCCAAACCCATTCGGCTAGACCCAAACCTATTCGGCTAGACCCAAACCCAGTCGGCTAGCCCCAAACCCACTCGGCTGGACCCAATCCCACTCGGCTAGACCCAAACCCACTCGGCTAGACCCAAACCCACTCCGCTAGACCCAAACACACTCCGCTTGACCCAAACCCACTCCGCTAGACCCAAAGCCACTCCGCTAGACGCAAACACACTCCACTAGACCCAAACCCACTCGGCTAGACGCAAACCCACTCGGCTAGACCCAAACCCAGTCGGCTAGACCCAAACCCACTCGGCTAGACCCAAACCCACTCGGATAGACTCAAACCCACTCGGCTAGACCCAAACCCACTCGGCTACACCCAAACCCACTCGGCTAGACCAAAACCCACTCGGCTAGACCCAAACCCACTCGGCTAGACGCAAACCCACTCGGCTAGACCCAAACCCACTTGGCTAGACCCAAACCTACTCGGATAGACCCAAACCCACTCCTCTAGACCCAAACCCACTCCGCTAGACCCAAACCCACTCGGCTAGACGCAAACCCACTCGGCTACACCCAAACCCACTCGGCTAGACCCAAACCCACTCGGCTAGACCCAAACCCACTCGGCTAGACCCAAACCCACTCGGCTAGAACCAAACCCACTCGGCTAGACCCAAACCCACTCGGCTAGACCCAAACCCACTCGGCTAGACCCAAACCCACTCGGCTAGACCCAAACCCACTCGGCTAGAACCAAACCCACTCGGCTAGACTCAAACCTACTCAGATAGACCCAAACCCACTCCTCTAGACCCAAACCCACTCAGCTAGACGCAAACCCACTCGGCTAGACGCAAACCCACTCGGCTAGACCCAAACCCACTCGGCTAGACCCAAACCCACTCGGCTAGACCCAAACCCACTCGGCTAGACCCAAACCCACTCGTCTAGAGCCAAACCCATTCGGCTAGACCCAAACCCAGTCGGCTAGACCCGAACCCAGTCCTCTAGACACAAACCCACTCCGCTAGACCCAAACCCACTCTGCTGGACCCAAACCCACTCGGCTAGACCCAAACCCACTCGGCTAGACCCAAACCCACTCGGCTAGACCCAAACCCACTCGGCTATACCCAAACCCACTCGGCTAGGCCCAAACTCACTCGGCTAGACCCAATCCCACTAGGCTAGACCCAAACCCACTCGGCTAGACCCAAACCCACTCGGCTTGACACAAACCCACTCGGCTAGACCCAAACCCACTCGGCTAGACCCAAACCCACTCGGCTGACCCAAACCCACTTGGCTAGACCCAAACCCATTCGGCTAGACTCAAACCAACTCGGCTAGAACCAAACCTACTCCACTAGACCCAAACCCATTCCGCTAGACCCAAACCCACTCGGCTAGACCCAAACCCACTCGGCTAGACCCAAACCCACTCGGCTAGACCCAAACCCATTCGTCTGCACCCAAACCCATTCGTCTAGACCCAAACCCACTCGGCTAGAACCAAACCCACTCGGCTAGACCCAAACCCACTCGGCTAGACCCAAACCCACTCGGCTAGACTCAAACCCACTCGGCTAGACCCAAACCCACTCGGCTAGAACCAAACCCACTCGGCTAGACTCAAACCTACTCAGATAGACCCAAACCCACTCCTCTAGACCCGAACCCACTCAGCTAGACGCAAACCCACTCGGCTAGACGCAAACCCACTCGGCTAGACCCAAACCCACTCGGCTAGACCCAAACCCACTCGGCTAGACCCAAACCCACTCGGCTAGACCCAAACCCACTCGTCTAGAGCCAAACCCATTCGGCTAGACCCAAACCCAGTCGGCTAGACCCGAACCCAGTCCTCTAGACACAAACCCACTCCGCTAGACCCAAACCCACTCTGCTGGACCCAAACCCACTCGGCTAGACCCAAACCCACTCGGCTAGACCCAAACCCACTCGGCTAGACCCAAACCCACTCGGCTATACCCAAACCCACTCGGCTAGGCCCAAACTCACTCGGCTAGACCCAATCCCACTAGGCTAGACCCAAACCCACTCGGCTAGACCCAAACCCACTCGGCTTGACACAAACCCACTCGGCTAGACCCAAACCCACTCGGCTAGACCCAAACCCACTCGGCTGACCCAAACCCACTTGGCTAGACCCAAACCCATTCGGCTAGACTCAAACCAACTCGGCTAGAACCAAACCTACTCCACTAGACCCAAACCCATTCCGCTAGACCCAAACCCACTCGGCTAGACCCAAACCCACTCGGCTAGACCCAAACCCACTCGGCTAGACCCAAACCCATTCGTCTGCACCCAAACCCATTCGTCTAGACCCAAACCCACTCGGC
Organism: Raja brachyura; assembly: GCA_963514005.1. The sequence goes on from OY740823.1 coordinate 10,288,764, forward strand.
TTGAGCCAAACCCACTCGGCTAGACCCAAACTCACTGGGCTAGACCCAAACCCACTCGGCTAGACCCAAACCCACTCGGCAACACCCAAACCCACTCGGCTAGATCCAAACCCACTCGGCTAGACCCAAACCCAGTCGGCTAGACCCAAACCCAATCGGCTAGACGCAAACCCACTCCGCTAAAGCCAAACCCACTCCGCTAGACCCAAACACACTCCGCTTCACCCAAAGCCACTCCGCTAGACCTAAACCCACTCCGCCAGACGCAAACCCACTCCACTAGACCCAAACCCACTCGTCTAGACCCAAACCCACTCGGCTAGACCCAAACCCACTCGGCTAGACCCAAACCCACTCGGCTAGACCCAAACCCACTCGGCTAGACCCAAACCCACTTGGCTAGACACAAACCCATTCGGCTAGACCCAAACCCACTCGGCTAGACCCAAACCCACTCGGCTAGACCCAAACCCACTTGGCTAGAGCCAAACCCACTCGGCTAGACCCAAACCCACTCGGCTAGACCCAAACCCAGTCCTCTAGACCCAAACCCACTCCGCTAGACCCAAACCCACTCCGCTGGACCCAAACCCACTCGGCTAGACCCAAACCCACTCGGCTAGACCCAAACCCACTCGGCTAGACCCAAACCCAATCGGCTAGACCCAAACCCACTCGGCTAGACCCAAACCCACTCGGCTAGACCCAAACCCACTCGGCTAGACCCAAACCCACTCGGCTAGACCCAAACCCACTCGGCTAGGCCCAAACCCAATCGGCTAGACCCAAACCCACTAGGCTAGAGCCAAACCCACTCGGCTAGACCCAAACCCACTCGGCTAGACCCAAACCCAGTCCTCTAGACCCAATCCCACTCCGCTAGACCCAAACCCACTCCGCTGGTCCCAAACCCACTCGGCTAGACCCAAACCCACTCGGCTAGACCCAAACCCACTTGGCGAGACCCAAACCCACTCGGCTAGACCCAAACCCACTCGGCTAGACCCAAACCCACTCGGCTAGACCCAAACCCACTCGGCTGCACCCAAACCAACACGGCTACACCCAAACCCGCTCGGCTACACCCAAACCCATTCGGCTAGACCCAAACCCATTCGGCTAGACCCAAACCTATTTGGCTAGACCCAAACCCAGTCGGCTAGACGCAAACCCACTCGGCTAGACGCAAACCCACTCCGCTAGACCGAAACCCACTGGGCTAGACCCAAACCCACTCCGCTAGACCCAAACCCACTCGGCTAGCCCCTAACCCACTCCGCTAGACCCAAACCCACTCCGCTAGACCCAAACCCACTCGGCTAGACCCAAACCCACTCGGCTAGACTCAAACCTACTCAGATAGACCCAAACCCACTCCTCTAGACCCAAACCCACTCAGCTAGACGCAAACCCACTCGGCTAGACGCAAACCCACTCGGCTAGACCCAAACCCACTCGGCTAGACCCAAACCCACTCGGCTAGACCCAAACCCACTCGGCTAGACCCAAACCCACTCGTCTAGAGCCAAACCCATTCGGCTAGACCCAAACCCAGTCGGCTGGACCCGAACCCAGTCCTCTAGACACAAACCCACTCCGCTAGACCCAAACCCACTCTGCTGGACCCAAACCCACTCGGCTAGACCCAAACCCACTCGGCTAGACCCAAACCCACTCGGCTAGACCCAAACCCACTCGGCTATACCCAAACCCACTCGGCTAGGCCCAAACTCACTCGGCTAGACCCAATCCCACTAGGCTAGACCCAAACCCACTCGGCTACACCCAAACCCACTCGGCTTGACACAAACCCACTCGGCTAGACCCAAACCCACTCGGCTAGACCCAAACCCACTCGGCTGACCCAAACCCACTTGGCTAGACCCAAACCCATTCGGCTAGACTCAAACCAACTCGGCTAGAACCAAACCTACTCCACTAGACCCAAACCCATTCCGCTAGACCCAAACCCACTCGGCTAGACCCAAACCCACTCGGCTAGACCCAAACCCACTCGGCTAGACCCAAACCCATTCGTCTGCACCCAAACCCATTCGTCTAGACCCAAACCCACTCGGCTTGAGCCAAACCCACTCGGCTAGACCCAAACTCACTGGGCTAGACCCAAACCCACTCGGCTAGACCCAAACCCACTCGGCAACACCCAAACCCACTCGGCTAGATCCAAACCCACTCGGCTAGACCCAAACCCAGTCGGCTAGACCCAAACCCAATCGGCTAGACGCAAACCCACTCCGCTAAAGCCAAACCCACTCCGCTAGACCCAAACACACTCCGCTTGACCCAAAGCCACTCCGCTAGACCTAAACCCACTCCGCCAGACGCAAACCCACTCCACTAGACCCAAACCCACTCGTCTAGACCCAAACCCACTCGGCTAGACCCAAACCCACTCGGCTAGACCCAAACCCACTCGGCTAGACCCAAACCCACTCGGCTAGACCCAAACCCACTTGGCTAGACACAAACCCATTCGGCTAGACCCAAACCCACTCGGCTAGACCCAAACCCACTCGGCTAGACCCAAACCCACTTGGCTAGACCCAAACCCAATCGGCTAGACCCAAACCCACTCGGCTAGACCCAAACCCACTCGGCTAGACCCAAACCCACTCGGCTAGACCCAAACCCACTCGGCTAGACCCAAACCCACTCGGCTAGGCCCAAACCCACTCGGCTAGACCCAAACCCACTAGGCTAGAGCCAAACCCACTCGGCTAGACCCAAACCCACTCGGCTAGACCCAAACCCAGTCCTCTAGACCCAATCCCACTCCGCTAGACCCAAACCCACTCCGCTGGTCCCAAACCCACTCGGCTAGACCCAAACCCACTCGGCTAGACCCAAACCCACTTGGCGAGACCCAAACCCACTCGGCTAGACCCAAACCCACTCGGCTAGACCCAAACCCACTCGGCTAGACCCAAACCCACTCGGCTGCACCCAAACCAACACGGCTACACCCAAACCCGCTCGGCTACACCCAAACCCATTCGGCTAGACACAAACCCATTCGGCTAGACCCAAACCTATTTGGCTAGACCCAAACCCAGTCGGCTAGACGCAAACCCACTCGGCTAGACGCAAACCCACTCCGCTAGACCGAAACCCACTGGGCTAGACCCAAACCCACTCCGCTAGACCCAAACCCACTCGGCTAGCCCCTAACCCACTCCGCTAGACCCAAACCCACTCCGCTAGACCCAAACCCACTCGGCTAGACCCAAACCCACTCCGCTAGACCCAAACACACTCTGCTTGACCCAAACCCACTCCGCTAGACCCAAAGCCACTCCGCTAGACCTAAACCCAATCCACTAGACTCAAACCCACTCCACTAGACCCAAACCCACTCGGCTAGACCCAAACCCACTCGGCTAGACCCAAACCCACTCGGCTAGACCCAAACACATTCGGCTAGACCCAAACACACTCGGCTAGACCCAAACCCACTCGGCTAGACCCAAACCCACTCGGCTAGACCCAAACCCACTCGGCATGACCCAAACCCAGTCGGCTACACCCAAACCCACTCGGCTAGACCCAAACACACTCCGCTTGACCCAAACCCACTCCGCCAGACCCAAACCCACTCCGCTAGACCTAAACCCACTCCGCTAGACGCAAACCCACTCCACTAGACCCAAACCCACTCGGCTGGACCCAAACGCACTCGGCTAGACCCACACCCAGTGGGCTAGACCCAAACCCACTCGGCTAGACCCAAACCCACTCGGACAGACCCAAACCCACTCGGCTAGACCCAAACCCACTCGGCTAGACCCAAACCCACTCGGCTAGACCCAAACCCACTCGGCTAGACCCAAACCCACTCGGCTAGACCCAAACCCACTCGGCTAGACCCAAACCCACTCGGCTAGACCCAAACCCACTCGGCTAGACCCAAACCTACTCAGATAGACCCAAACCCACTCCTTTAGACCCAAACCCACTCAGCTAGACCCAAACCCACTCGGCTAGACGTAAACCCACTCGGCTAGACCCAAACCCACTCGGCTAGACCCAAACCCACTCGGCTACACCCAAACCCACTCGGCTAGACCCAAACCCACTCGTCTAGAGCCAAACCCATTCGGCTAGACCCAAACCCAGTCGGCTAGACCCGAACCCAGTCGTCTAGACGCAAACCCACTCCACTAGACCCAAACCCACTCCGCTGGACCCAAACCCACTCGGCTAGACCCAAACCCACTCGGCTAGACCCAAACCCACTCGGCTAGACCCAACCCCACTCGGCTATACCCAAACCCACTCGGCTAGACCCAAACCCACTCGGCTAGACCCAAACCCACTCGGCTAGACCCAAACCCACTCGGCTAGACCCAAACCCACTCGGCCAGACCCAAACCCACTCGGCTAGACCCAAACCCACTCGGCTAGACCCAAACCCACTCGTCTAGAGCCAAATCCACTCGGCTAGACCCAAAACCAATCGGCTACACCCAAACCCACTCGGCTACAGCCAAACCCACTCGGCTGCACCCAAACCCACACGGCTACACCCAAACCCGCTCGGCTACACCCAAACCCATTCGGCTAGACCCAAACCCATTCGGCTAGACCCAAACCTATTTGGCTAGACCCAAACCCAGTCGGCTAGACGCAAACCCACTCGGCTAGACGCAAACCCACTCCGCTAGACCGAAACCCACAGGGCTAGACCCAAACCCACTCCGCTAGACCCAAACCCACTCGGCTAGCCCCTAACCCACTCCGCTAGACCCAAACCCACTCCGCTAGACCCAAACCCACTCGGCTTGACCCAAACCCACTCCGCTAGAACCAAACACACTCTGCTTGACACAAACCCACTCCGCTAGACCCAAAGCCACTCCGCTAGACACAAACCCACTCGGCTAGATCCAAAACCACTCGGCTGCACCCAAACCCACTCGGCTACAGCCAAACCCACTCGGCTGCACCCAAACCCACACGGCTACACCCAAACCCACACGGCTAGACCCAAACCCACTCGGCTACACCCAAACCCACTCGGCTAGACCCAAACCCATTTGGCTAGACCCAAACCTATTCGGCTAGACCCAAACCCAGTCGGCTAGCCCCAAACCCACTCGGCTGGACCCAATCCCACTCGGCTAGACCCAAACCCACTCGGCTAGACCCAAACCCACTCCGCTAGACCCAAACACACTCCGCTTGACCCAACCCCACTCCGCTAGAGCCAAAGCCACTCCGCTAGACCTAAACCCACTCCGCTAGACGCAAACACACTCCACTAGACCCAAACCCACTCGGTTAGACGCAAACCCACTCGGCTAGACCCAAACCCAGTCGGCTAGACCCAAACCCACTCGGCTAGACCCAAACCCACTCGGATAGACTCAAACCCACTCGGCTAGACCCAAACCCACTCAGCTACACCCAAACCCACTCGGCTGGACCAAAACCCACTCGGCTAGACCCAAACCCACTCGGCTAGACCCAAACCTACTCGGATAGACCAGAACCCACTCCTCTAGACCCAAACCCACTCCGCTAGACCCAAACCCACTCGGCTAGACGCAAACCCACTCGGCTAAACCCAAACCCACTCGGCTAGACCCAAACCCACTCGACTAGACCCAAACCCACTCGGCTAGACCCAAACCCACTCGGCTAGACCCAAACCCACTCGGCTAGACCCAAACCCACTCGGCTAGACCCAAACCCACTCGGCTAGACCCAAACCCACTCGGCTAGACCCAAACCCACTCGGCTAGAACCAAACCCACTCGGCTAGACCCAAACCTACTCAGATAGACCCAAACCCACTCCGCTAGACCCAAACCCACTCAGCTAGACGCAAACCCACTCGGCTAGAGGCAAACCCACTCGGCTAGACCCAAACCCACTCGGCTAGACGCAAACCCACTCGTCTAGACCCAAATCCTCTCGGCTAGACCGAAACCCACTCGGCTAGACCCAAACCCAGTCCTCTAGACCCAAACCCACTCCGCTAGACCCAAACCCACTCCGCTGGACCCAAACCCACTCCGCTCGACCCTAACCCACTCCGCTAGACCCAAACCCACTCGGCTGGACCCAAACCCACTCGGCTAGACCCAAACCCACTCGGCTAGACCCAAACCCACTCGGCTAGACCCAAACACACTCCGCTTGACCCAAACCCACTCCGCCAGACCCAAAGCCACTCCGCTAGACCTAAACCCACTCCGCTAGACGCAAACCCACTCCACTAGACCCAAACCCACTCGGCTGGACCCAAACCCACTCGGCTGGACCCACACCCAGTGGGCTAGACCCAAACCCACTCGGCTAGACCCAAACCCACTCGGACAGACCCAAACCCACTCGTCTAGACCCAAACCCACTCGGCTAGACCCAAACCCACTCGGCTAGACCCAAACCCACTCGGCTAGACCCAAACCCACTCGGCTAGACCCAAACCCACTCGGCTAGACCCAAACCCACTCGGCTAGACCCAAACCCACTCGGCTAGACCCAAACCCACTCGGCTAGACCCAAACCTACTCAGATAGACCCAAACCCACTCCTTTAGACCCAAACCCACTCGGCTAGACCCAAACCCACTCGGCTAGACACAAACCCACTCGGCTAGACCCAAACCCACTCGTCTAGAGCCAAACCCATTCGGCTAGACCCAAACCCAGTCGGCTAGACCCGAACCCAGTCGTCTGGACGCAAACCTACTCCGCTAGACCCAAACCCACTCCGCTGGACCCAAACACACTCGGCTAGACCCAAACCCACTCGGCTAGACCCAAACCCACTCGGCTAGACCCAAACCCACTCGGCTATACCCAAACCCACTCGGCTGGACCCAAACCCACTCGGCTAGACCCAAACCCACTCGGCTAGACCCTAACCCACTCGGCTAGACCCAAACCCACTCGGCTAGACCCACACCCACTCGGCTAGACCCAAACCCACTCGGCTAGACGCAAACCCACTCGGGTAGACCCAAACCAACTGGGCTAGACCCAAACCCACTCGGCTACACCCAAACCCACTCCGCTAGACCCAAACCCACTCGGCTAGACCCAAACCCACTCGGCTAGACGCAAACCCACTCGTCTGCACCCAAACCCACTCGGCTAGACCCAAACCCACTCGGCTAGAAGCAAACCCACTCGGCTAGACCCAAACCCACTCGGGTAGACCCAAACCCATTCGGCTAGACCCAAACCCACTCGGCTAGACCCAAACCCACTCGGCTGGTCCCAAACCCACTCAGCTACACCCAAACCCACTCCGCTACACCCAAACCCACTCCGGTAGACCCAAACCCACTCGGCTAGGCCCAAAACCACTCGGCTAGACCCAAACCCACTCGGCTAGACCCAAACCCACTCGGCTAGACCCAAACCCACTCGGCTACACCCAAATCCACTCGGCTAGACCCAAACCCATTCGGCTAGACCGAAACCCACTCGGCGAGACCCAAACGCACTCGGGTAGACCCAAACCCATTTGGCTAGACCCAAACCCACTCGGCTAGACCCAAACCCACTCCACTAGACCCTAACCCACTCCGCTAGACCCAAACCCACTCGGCTAGGCCCAAACCCACTCGGCTAGACCCAAACCCACTCGGCTAGACCCAAACCCACTCGGCTAGACCCAAACCCACTCGGCTAGTCCCAAACCAACTCGGCTAGACCCAAACCCACTCGGCTAGACCCAATCCCACTCCGCTAGACCCAAACCCACTCCGCTAGACACAAACCCACTCGGCGAGACGCAAACCCACTCGGCTACACCCAAACCAACTCGGCTAGACCCAAACCCACTCGGCTAGACCCAAACCCACTCGGCTAGACCCAAACCCACTCGGCTAGACCCAAACCCACTCGGCTAGACCCAAACCCACTCGGTTACACCCAAACCCACTCCGCCAGACCCAAACCCACTCGTCTGCACCCAAACCCACTCGGCTAGACCCAAACCCATTCGGCTAGAAGCAAACCCACTCGGCTAGACCCAAACCCACTCGGGTAGACCCAAACCCATTCGGCTAGACCCAAACCCACTCGGCTAGACCCAAACCCACTCAGCTAGACGCAAACCCACTCGGCTAGACGCAAACCCACTCGGCTAGACCCAAACCCACTCGGCTAGACCCAAACCCACTCGTCTAGACCCAAATCCTCTCGGCTAGACCGAAACCCACTCGGCTAGACCCAAACCCAGTCCTCTAGACCCAAACCCACTCCGCTAGACCCAAACCCACTCCGCTGGACCCAAACCCACTCCGCTCGACCCTAACCCACTCCGCTAGACCCAAACCCACTCGGCTGGACCCAAACCCACTCGGCTAGACCCAAATCCACTCGGCTAGACCCAAACCCACTCGGCTAGACCCAAACACACTCCGCTTGACCCAAACCCACTCCGAAGACCCAAAGCCACTCCGCTAGACCTAAACCCACTCCGCTAGACGCAAACCCACTCCACTAGACCCAAACCCACTCGGCTGGACCCAAACCCACTCGGCTGGACCCACACCCAGTGGGCTAGACCCAAACCCACTCGGCTAGACCCAAACCCACTCGGACAGACCCAAACCCACTCGTCTAGACCCAAACCCACTCGGCTAGACCCAAACCCACTCGGCTAGACCCAAACCCACTCGGCTAGACCCAAACCCACTCGGCTAGACCCAAACCCACTCGGCTAGAACCAAACCCACTCGGCTAGACCCAAACCCACTCGGCTAGACCCAAACCCACTCGGCTAGACCCAAACCTACTCAGATAGACCCAAACCCACTCCTTTAGACCCAAACCCACTCGGCTAGACCCAAACCCACTCGGCTAGACCCAAACCCACTCGGCTAGACCCAAACCCTCTCGTCTAGAGCCAAACCCATTCGGCTAGACCCAAACCCAGTCGGCTAGACCCGAACCCAGTCGTCTGGACGCAAACCTACTCCGCTAGACCCAAACCCACTCCGCTGGACCCAAACCCACTCGGCTAGACCCAAACCCACTCGGCTAGACCCAAACCCACTCGGCTAGACCCAAACCCACTCGGCTATACCCAAACCCACTCGGCTGGACCCAAACCCACTCGGCTAGACCCAAACCCACTCGGCTAGACCCTAACCCACTCGGCTAGACCCAAACCCACTCGGCTAGACCCACACCCACTCGGCTAGACCCAAACCCACGCGGCTAGACGCAAACCCACTCGGGTAGACCCAAACCAACTGGGCTAGACCCAAACCCACTCGGCTACACCCAAACCCACTCCGCTAGACCCAAACCCACTCGGCTAGACCCAAACCCACTCGGCTAGACGCAAACCCACTCGTCTGCACCCAAACCCACTCGGCTAGACCCAAACCCACTCGGCTAGAAGCAAACCCACTCGGCTAGACCCAAACCCACTCGGGTAGACCCAAACCCATTCGGCTAGACCCAAACCCACTCGGCTAGACCCAAACCCACTCGGCTGGTCCCAAACCCACTCAGCTACACCCAAACCCACTCCGCTACACCCAAACCCACTCCGGTAGACCCAAACCCACTCGGCTAGGCCCAAAACCACTCGGCTAGACCCAAACCCACTCGGCTAGACCCAAACCCACTCGGCTAGACCCAAACCCACTCCGCTAGACCCAAACCCACTCAGCTAGACGCAAACCCACTCGGCTAGAGGCAAACCCACTCGGCTAGACCCAAACCCACTCGGCTAGACGCAAACCCACTCGTCTAGACCCAAATCCTCTCGGCTAGACCGAAACCCACTCGGCTAGACCCAAACCCAGTCCTCTAGACCCAAACCCACTCCGCTAGACCCAAACCCACTCCGCTGGACCCAAACCCACTCCGCTCGACCCTAACCCACTCCGCTAGACCCAAACCCACTCGGCTGGACCCAAACCCACTCGGCTAGACCCAAACCCACTCGGCTAGACCCAAACCCACTCGGCTAGACCCAAACACACTCCGCTTGACCCAAACCCACTCCGCCAGACCCAAAGCCACTCCGCTAGACCTAAACCCACTCCGCTAGACGCAAACCCACTCCACTAGACCCAAACCCACTCGGCTGGACCCAAACCCACTCGGCTGGACCCACACCCAGTGGGCTAGACCCAAACCCACTCGGCTAGACCCAAACCCACTCGGACAGACCCAAACCCACTCGTCTAGACCCAAACCCACTCGGCTAGACCCAAACCCACTCGGCTAGACCCAAACCCACTCGGCTAGACCCAAACCCACTCGGCTAGACCCAAACCCACTCGGCTAGACCCAAACCCACTCGGCTAGACCCAAACCCACTCGGCTAGACCCAAACCCACTCGGCTAGACCCAAACCTACTCAGATAGACCCAAACCCACTCCTTTAGACCCAAACCCACTCGGCTAGACCCAAACCCACTCGGCTAGACACAAACCCACTCGGCTAGACCCAAACCCACTCGTCTAGAGCCAAACCCATTCGGCTAGACCCAAACCCAGTCGGCTAGACCCGAACCCAGTCGTCTGGACGCAAACCTACTCCGCTAGACCCAAACCCACTCCGCTTCACCCAAACCCACTCGGCTAGACCCAAACCCACTCGGCTAGACCCAAACCCACTCGGCTAGACCCAAACCCACTCGGCTATACCCAAACCCACTCGGCTGGACCCAAACCCACTCGGCTAGACCCAAACCCACTCGGCTAGACCCTAACCCACTCGGCTAGACCCAAACCCACTCGGCTAGACCCACACCCACTCGGCTAGACCCAAACCCACTCGGCTAGACGCAAACCCACTCGGGTAGACCCAAACCAACTGGGCTAGACCCAAACCCACTCGGCTACACCCAAACCCACTCCGCTAGACCCAAACCCACTCGGCTAGACCCAAACCCACTCGGCTAGACGCAAACCCACTCGTCTGCACCCAAACCCACTCGGCTAGACCCAAACCCACTCGGCTAGAAGCAAACCCACTCGGCTAGACCCAAACCCACTCGGGTAGACCCAAACCCATTCGGCTAGACCCAAACCCACTCGGCTAGACCCAAACCCACTCGGCTGGTGCCAAACCCACTCAGCTACACCCAAACCCACTCCGCTACACCCAAACCCACTCCGGTAGACCCAAACCCACTCGGCTAGGCCCAAAACCACTCGGCTAGACCCAAACCCACTCGGCTAGACCCAAACCCACTCGGCTAGACCCAAACCCACTCGGCTACACCCAAATCCACTCGGCTAGACCCAAACCCATTCGGCTAGACCGAAACCCACTCGGCGAGACCCAAACGCACTCGGGTAGACCCAAACCCATTTGGCTAGACCCAAACCCACTCGGCTAGACCCAAACCCACTCCACTAGACCCTAACCCACTCCGCTAGACCCAAACCCACTCGGCTAGGCCCAAACCCACTCGGCTAGACCCAAACCCATTCGGCTAGACCCAAACCCACTCGGCTAGACCCAAACCCACTCGGCTAGTCCCAAACCAACTCGGCTAGACCCAAACCCACTCGGCTAGACCCAATCCCACTCCGCTAGACCCAAACCCACTCGGCTATACCCAAACCCACTCGGCTGGACCCAAACCCACTCGGCTAGACCCAAACCCACTCGGCTAGACCCTAACCCACTCGGCTAGACCCAAACCCACTCGGCTAGACCCACACCCACTCGGCTAGACCCAAACCCACGCGGCTAGACGCAAACCCACTCGGGTAGACCCAAACCAACTGGGCTAGACCCAAACCCACTCGGCTACACCCAAACCCACTCCGCTAGACCCAAACCCACTCGGCTAGACCCAAACCCACTCGGCTAGACGCAAACCCACTCGTCTGCACCCAAACCCACTCGGCTAGACCCAAACCCACTCGGCTAGAAGCAAACCCACTCGGCTAGACCCAAACCCACTCGGGTAGACCCAAACCCATTCGGCTAGACCCAAACCCACTCGGCTAGACCCAAACCCACTCGGCTGGTCCCAAACCCACTCAGCTACACCCAAACCCACTCCGCTACACCCAAACCCACTCCGGTAGACCCAAACCCACTCGGCTAGGCCCAAAACCACTCGGCTAGACCCAAACCCACTCGGCTAGACCCAAACCCACTCGGCTAGACCCAAACCCACTCCGCTAGACCCAAACCCACTCAGCTAGACGCAAACCCACTCGGCTAGAGGCAAACCCACTCGGCTAGACCCAAACCCACTCGGCTAGACGCAAACCCACTCGTCTAGACCCAAATCCTCTCGGCTAGACCGAAACCCACTCGGCTAGACCCAAACCCAGTCCTCTAGACCCAAACCCACTCCGCTAGACCCAAACCCACTCCGCTGGACCCAAACCCACTCCGCTCGACCCTAACCCACTCCGCTAGACCCAAACCCACTCGGCTGGACCCAAACCCACTCGGCTAGACCCAAACCCACTCGGCTAGACCCAAACCCACTCGGCTAGACCCAAACACACTCCGCTTGACCCAAACCCACTCCGCCAGACCCAAAGCCACTCCGCTAGACCTAAACCCACTCCGCTAGACGCAAACCCACTCCACTAGACCCAAACCCACTCGGCTGGACCCAAACCCACTCGGCTGGACCCACACCCAGTGGGCTAGACCCAAACCCACTCGGCTAGACCCAAACCCACTCGGCTAGACCCAAACCCACTCGGCTAGACCCAAACCCACTCGGCTAGACCCAAACCCACTCGGCTAGACCCAAACCCACTCGGCTAGACCCAAACCTACTCAGATAGACCCAAACCCACTCCTTTAGACCCAAACCCACTCGGCTAGACCCAAACCCACTCGGCTAGACACAAACCCACTCGGCTAGACCCAAACCCACTCGTCTAGAGCCAAACCCATTCGGCTAGACCCAAACCCAGTCGGCTAGACCCGAACCCAGTCGTCTGGACGCAAACCTACTCCGCTAGACCCAAACCCACTCCGCTGGACCCAAACCCACTCGGCTAGACCCAAACCCACTCGGCTAGACCCAAACCCACTCGGCTAGACCCAAACCCACTCGGCTATACCCAAACCCACTCGGCTGGACCCAAACCCACTCGGCTAGACCCAAACCCACTCGGCTAGACCCTAACCCACTCGGCTAGACCCAAACCCACTCGGCTAGACCCACACCCACTCGGCTAGACCCAAACCCACTCGGCTAGACGCAAACCCACTCGGGTAGACCCAAACCAACTGGGCTAGACCCAAACCCACTCGGCTACACCCAAACCCACTCCGCTAGACCCAAACCCACTCGGCTAGACCCAAACCCACTCGGCTAGACGCAAACCCACTCGTCTGCACCCAAACCCACTCGGCTAGACCCAAACCCACTCGGCTAGAAGCAAACCCACTCGGCTAGACCCAAACCCACTCGGGTAGACCCAAACCCATTCGGCTAGACCCAAACCCACTCGGCTAGACCCAAACCCACTCGGCTGGTGCCAAACCCACTCAGCTACACCCAAACCCACTCCGCTACACCCAAACCCACTCCGGTAGACCCAAACCCACTCGGCTAGGCCCAAAACCACTCGGCTAGACCCAAACCCACTCGGCTAGACCCAAACCCACTCGGCTAGACCCAAACCCACTCGGCTACACCCAAATCCACTCGGCTAGACCCAAACCCATTCGGCTAGACCGAAACCCACTCGGCGAGACCCAAACGCACTCGGGTAGACCCAAACCCATTTGGCTAGACCCAAACCCACTCGGCTAGACCCAAACCCACTCCACTAGACCCTAACCCACTCCGCTAGACCCAAACCCACTCGGCTAGGCCCAAACCCACTCGGCTAGACCCAAACCCACTCGGCTAGACCCAAACCCACTCGGCTAGACCCAAACCCACTCGGCTAGTCCCAAACCAACTCGGCTAGACCCAAACCCACTCGGCTAGACCCAATCCCACTCCGCTAGACCCAAACCCACTCCGCTAGACACAAACCCACTCGGCGAGACGCAAACCCACTCGGCTACACCCAAACCAACTCGGCTAGACCCAAACCCACTCGGCTAGACCCAAACCCACTCGGCTAGACCCAAACCCACTCGGCTAGACCCAAACCCACTCGGCTAGACCCAAACCCACTCGGTTACACCCAAACCCACTCCGCCAGACCCAAACCCACTCGTCTGCACCCAAACCCACTCGGCTAGACCCAAACCCATTCGGCTAGAAGCAAACCCACTCGGCTAGACCCAAACCCACTCGGGTAGACCCAAACCCATTCGGCTAGACCCAAACCCACTCGGCTAGACCCAAACCCACTCAGCTAGACGCAAACCCACTCGGCTAGACGCAAACCCACTCGGCTAGACCCAAACCCACTCGGCTAGACCCAAACCCACTCGTCTAGACCCAAATCCTCTCGGCTAGACCGAAACCCACTCGGCTAGACCCAAACCCAGTCCTCTAGACCCAAACCCACTCCGCTAGACCCAAACCCACTCCGCTGGACCCAAACCCACTCCGCTCGACCCTAACCCACTCCGCTAGACCCAAACCCACTCGGCTGGACCCAAACCCACTCGGCTAGACCCAAACCCACTCGGCTAGACCCAAACCCACTCGGCTAGACCCAAACACACTCCGCTTGACCCAAACCCACTCCGAAGACCCAAAGCCACTCCGCTAGACCTAAACCCACTCCGCTAGACGCAAACCCACTCCACTAGACCCAAACCCACTCGGCTGGACCCAAACCCACTCGGCTGGACCCACACCCAGTGGGCTAGACCCAAACCCACTCGGCTAGACCCAAACCCACTCGGACAGACCCAAACCCACTCGTCTAGACCCAAACCCACTCGGCTAGACCCAAACCCACTCGGCTAGACCCAAACCCACTCGGCTAGACCCAAACCCACTCGGCTAGACCCAAACCCACTCGGCTAGAACCAAACCCACTCGGCTAGACCCAAACCCACTCGGCTAGACCCAAACCCACTCGGCTAGACCCAAACCTACTCAGATAGACCCAAACCCACTCCTTTAGACCCAAACCCACTCGGCTAGACCCAAACCCACTCGGCTAGACCCAAACCCACTCGGCTAGACCCAAACCCTCTCGTCTAGAGCCAAACCCATTCGGCTAGACCCAAACCCAGTCGGCTAGACCCGAACCCAGTCGTCTGGACGCAAACCTACTCCGCTAGACCCAAACCCACTCCGCTGGACCCAAACCCACTCGGCTAGACCCAAACCCACTCGGCTAGACCCAAACCCACTCGGCTAGACCCAAACCCACTCGGCTATACCCAAACCCACTCGGCTGGACCCAAACCCACTCGGCTAGACCCAAACCCACTCGGCTAGACCCTAACCCACTCGGCTAGACCCAAACCCACTCGGCTAGACCCACACCCACTCGGCTAGACCCAAACCCACGCGGCTAGACACAAACCGACTCGGGTAGACCCAAACCAACTGGGCTAGACCCAAACCCACTCGGCTACACCCAAACCCACTCCGCTAGACCCAAACCCACTCGGCTAGACCCAAACCCACTCGGCTAGACGCAAACCCACTCGTCTGCACCCAAACCCACTCGGCTAGACCCAAACCCACTCGGCTAGAAGCAAACCCACTCGGCTAGACCCAAACCCACTCGGGTAGACCCAAACCCATTCGGCTAGACCCAAACCCACTCGGCTAGACCCAAACCCACTCGGCTGGTCCCAAACCCACTCAGCTACACCCAAACCCACTCCGCTACACCCAAACCCACTCCGGTAGACCCAAACCCACTCGGCTAGGCCCAAAACCACTCGGCTAGACCCAAACCCACTCGGCTAGACCCAAACCCACTCGGCTAGACCCAAACCCACTCGGCTACACCCAAATCCACTCGGCTAGACCCAAACCCATTCGGCTAGACCCAAACCCACTCGGCGAGACCCAAACGCACTCGGGTAGACCCAAACCCATTTGGCTAGACCCAAACCCACTCGGCTAGACCCAAACCCACTCCACTAGACCCTAACCCACTCCGCTAGACCCAAACCCACTCGGCTAGGCCACAACCCACTCGGCTAGACCCAAACCCACTCGGCTAGACCCAAACCCACTCGGCTAGACCCAAACCCACTCGGCTAGTCCCAAACCCACTCGGCTAGACCCAAACCCACTCGGCTAGACCCAATCCCACTCCGCTAGACCCAAACCCACTCCGCTAGACACAAACCCACTCGGCGAGACGCAAACCCACTCGGCTAGACCCAAACCAACTCGGCTAGACCCAAACCCACTCGGCTAGACCCAAACCCACTCGGCTAGACCCAAACCCACTCGGCTAGACCCAAACCCACTCGGCTAGACCCAAACCCACTCGGTTACACCCAAACCCACTCCGCCAGACCCAAACCCACTCGTCTGCACCCAAACCCACTCGGCTAGACCCAAACCCATTCGGCTAGAAGCAAACCCACTCGGCTAGACCCAAACCCACTCGGGTAGACCCAAACCCATTCGGCTAGACCCAAACCCACTCGGCTAGACCCAAACCCACTCGGCTGGTCCCAAACCCACTCAGCTACACCCAAACCCACTCCGCTACACCCAAACCCACTCCGGTAGACCCAAACCGACTCGGCTAGGCCCGAAACCACTCGGCTAGACCCAAACCCACTCGGCTAGACCCAAACCCACTCGGCTAGACCCAAACCCACTCGACTAGACCCAAACCCACTCGGCTTGACCCACACCCACTCGGCTAGACCCAAACCCACTCGGCTAGACCCAAACCCACTCGGCTACACCCAAACCCACTCCGTTAGACCCAAACCCACTCGGCTAGACCCAAACCCACTCGGCTAGACCAAAACCCACTCGGCTAGACCCAAACCCACTCGGCTAGACCCAAACCCACTCGGCTAGACCCAAACCCACTCGGCTAGACCCAAACCCACTCGGTTACACCCAAACCCACTCCGCCAGACCCAGACCCACTCGTCTGCACCCAAACCCACTCGGCTAGACCCAAACCCATTCGGCTAGAAGCAAACCCACTCGGCTAGACCCAAACCCACTCGGGTAGACCCAAACCCATTCGGCTAGACCCAAACCCACTCGGCTAGACCCAAACCCACTCAGCTAGACGCAAACCCACTCGGCTAGACGCAAACCCACTCGGCTAGACCCAAACCCACTCGGCTAGACCCAAACCCACTCGTCTAGACCCAAATCCTCTCGGCTAGACCGAAACCCACTCGGCTAGACCCAAACCCAGTCCTCTAGACCCAAACCCACTCCGCTAGACCCAAACCCACTCCGCTGGACCCAAACCCACTCCGCTCGACCCTAACCCACTCCGCTAGACCCAAACCCACTCGGCTGGACCCAAACCCACTCGGCTAGACCCAAACCCACTCGGCTAGACCCAAACCCACTCGGCTAGACCCAAACACACTCCGCTTGACCCAAACCCACTCCGCCAGACCCAAAGCCACTCCGCTAGACCTAAACCCACTCCGCTAGACGCAAACCCACTCCACTAGACCCAAACCCACTCGGCTGGACCCAAACCCACTCGGCTGGACCCACACCCAGTGGGCTAGACCCAAACCCACTCGGCTAGACCCAAACCCACTCGGACAGACCCAAACCCACTCGTCTAGACCCAAACCCACTCGGCTAGACCCAAACCCACTCGGCTAGACCCAAACCCACTCGGCTAGACCCAAACCCACTCGGCTAGACCCAAACCCACTCGGCTAGAACCAAACCCACTCGGCTAGACCCAAACCCACTCGGCTAGACCCAAACCCACTCGGCTAGACCCAAACCTACTCAGATAGACCCAAACCCACTCCTTTAGACCCAAACCCACTCGGCTAGACCCAAACCCACTCGGCTAGACCCAAACCCACTCGGCTAGACCCAAACCCACTCGTCTAGAGCCAAACCCATTCGGCTAGACCCAAACCCAGTCGGCTAGACCCGAACCCAGTCGTCTGGACGCAAACCTACTCCGCTAGACCCAAACCCACTCCGCTGGACCCAAACCCACTCGGCTAGACCCAAACCCACTCGGCTAGACCCAAACCCACTCGGCTAGACCCAAACCCACTCGGCTATACCCAAACCCACTCGGCTGGACCCAAACCCACTCGGCTAGACCCAAACCCACTCGGCTAGACCCTAACCCACTCGGCTAGACCCAAACCCACTCGGCTAGACCCACACCCACTCGGCTAGACCCAAACCCACTCGGCTAGACGCAAACCCACTCGGGTAGACCCAAACCAACTGGGCTAGACCCAAACCCACTCGGCTACACCCAAACCCACTCCGCTAGACCCAAACCCACTCGGCTAGACCCAAACCCACTCGGCTAGACGCAAACCCACTCGTCTGCACCCAAACCCACTCGGCTAGACCCAAACCCACTCGGCTAGAAGCAAACCCACTCGGCTAGACCCAAACCCACTCGGGTAGACCCAAACCCATTCGGCTAGAAGCAAACCCACTCGGCTAGACCCAAACCCACTCGGGTAGACCCAAACCCATTCGGCTAGACCCAAACCCACTCGGCTAGACCCAAACCCACTCGGCTGGTCCCAAACCCACTCAGCTACACCCAAACCCACTCCGCTACACCCAAACCCACTCCGGTAGACCCAAACCGACTCGGCTAGGCCCGAAACCACTCGGCTAGACCCAAACCCACTCGGCTAGACCCAAACCCACTCGGCTAGACCCAAACCCACTCGACTAGACCCAAACCCACTCGGCTTGACCCACACCCACTCGGCTAGACCCAAACCCACTCGGCTAGACCAAAACCCACTCGGCTACACCCAAACCCACTCCGTTAGACCCAAACCCACTCGGCTAGACCCAAACCCACTCGGCTAGACCAAAACCCACTCGGCTAGACCCAAACCCACTCGGCTAGACCCAAACCCACTCGGCTAGACCCAAACGCACTCGGCTAGACCCAAACCCACTCGGTTACACCCAAACCCACTCCGCCAGACCCAGACCCACTCGTCTGCACCCAAACCCACTCGGCTAGACCCAAACCCATTCGGCTAGAAGCAAACCCACTCGGCTAGACCCAAACCCACTCGGGTAGACCCAAACCCATTCGGCTAGACCCAAACCCACTCGGCTAGACCCAAACCCACTCAGCTAGACGCAAACCCACTCGGCTAGACGCAAACCCACTCGGCTAGACCCAAACCCACTCGGCTAGACCCAAACCCACTCGTCTAGACCCAAATCCTCTCGGCTAGACCGAAACCCACTCGGCTAGACCCAAACCCAGTCCTCTAGACCCAAACCCACTCCGCTAGACCCAAACCCACTCCGCTGGACCCAAACCCACTCCGCTCGACCCTAACCCACTCCGCTAGACCCAAACCCACTCGGCTGGACCCAAACCCACTCGGCTAGACCCAAACCCACTCGGCTAGACCCAAACCCACTCGGCTAGACCCAAACACACTCCGCTTGACCCAAACCCACTCCGCCAGACCCAAAGCCACTCCGCTAGACCTAAACCCACTCCGCTAGACGCAAACCCACTCCACTAGACCCAAACCCACTCGGCTGGACCCAAACCCACTCGGCTGGACCCACACCCAGTGGGCTAGACCCAAACCCACTCGGCTAGACCCAAACCCACTCGGACAGACCCAAACCCACTCGTCTAGACCCAAACCCACTCGGCTAGACCCAAACCCACTCGGCTAGACCCAAACCCACTCGGCTAGACCCAAACCCACTCGGCTAGACCCAAACCCACTCGGCTAGAACCAAACCCACTCGGCTAGACCCAAACCCACTCGGCTAGACCCAAACCCACTCGGCTAGACCCAAACCTACTCAGATAGACCCAAACCCACTCCTTTAGACCCAAACCCACTCGGCTAGACCCAAACCCACTCGGCTAGACCCAAACCCACTCGGCTAGACCCAAACCCACTCGTCTAGAGCCAAACCCATTCGGCTAGACCCAAACCCAGTCGGCTAGACCCGAACCCAGTCGTCTGGACGCAAACCTACTCCGCTAGACCCAAACCCACTCCGCTGGACCCAAACCCACTCGGCTAGACCCAAACCCACTCGGCTAGACCCAAACCCACTCGGCTAGACCCAAACCCACTCGGCTATACCCAAACCCACTCGGCTGGACCCAAACCCACTCGGCTAGACCCAAACCCACTCGGCTAGACCCTAACCCACTCGGCTAGACCCAAACCCACTCGGCTAGACCCACACCCACTCGGCTAGACCCAAACCCACTCGGCTAGACGCAAACCCACTCGGGTAGACCCAAACCAACTGGGCTAGACCCAAACCCACTCGGCTACACCCAAACCCACTCCGCTAGACCCAAACCCACTCGGCTAGACCCAAACCCACTCGGCTAGACGCAAACCCACTCGTCTGCACCCAAACCCACTCGGCTAGACCCAAACCCACTCGGCTAGAAGCAAACCCACTCGGCTAGACCCAAACCCACTCGGGTAGACCCAAACCCATTCGGCTAGACCCAAACCCACTCGGCTAGACCCAAACCCACTCGGCTGGTCCCAAACCCACTCAGCTACACCCAAACCCACTCCGCTACACCCAAACCCACTCCGGTAGACCCAAACCCACTCGGCTAGGCCCAAAACCACTCGGCTAGACCCAAACCCACTCGGCTAGACCCAAACCCACTCGGCTAGACCCAAACCCACTCGGCTACACCCAAATCCACTCGGCTAGACCCAAACCCATTCGGCTAGACACAAACCCACTCGGCGAGACCCAAACGCACTCGGGTAGACCCAAACCCATTTGGCTAGACGCAAACCCACTCGGCTAGACCCAAACCCACTCCACTAGACCCTAACCCACTCCGCTAGACCCAAACCCACTCGGCTAGGCCACAACCCACTCGGCTAGACCCAAACCCACTCGGCTAGACCCAAACCCACTCGGCTAGACCCAAACCCACTCGGCTAGTCCCAAACCCACTCGGCTAGACCCAAACCCACTCGGCTAGACCCAATCCCACTCCGCTAGACCCAAACCCACTCCGCTAGACACAAACCCACTCGGCGAGACGCAAACCCACTCGGCTAGACCCAAACCAACTCGGCTAGACCCAAACCCACTCGGCTAGACCCAAACCCACTCGGCTAGACCCAAACCCACTCGGCTAGACCCAAACCCACTCGGCTAGACCCAAACCCACTCGGTTACACCCAAACCCACTCCGCCAGACCCAAACCCACTCGTCTGCACCCAAACCCACTCGGCTAGACCCAAACCCATTCGGCTAGAAGCAAACCCACTCGGCTAGACCCAAACCCACTCGGGTAGACCCAAACCCATTCGGCTAGACCCAAACCCAGTCGGCTAGACCCAAACCCACTCGGCTGGTCCCAAACCCACTCAGCTACACCCAAACCCACTCCGCTACACCCAAACCCACTCCGGTAGACCCAAACCGACTCGGCTAGGCCCGAAACCACTCGGCTAGACCCAAACCCACTCGGCTAGACCCAAACCCACTCGGCTAGACCCAAACCCACTCGACTAGACCCAAACCCACTCGGCTTGACCCACACCCACTCGGCTAGACCCAAACCCACTCGGCTAGACCCAAACCCACTCGGCTACACCCAAACCCACTCCGTTAGACCCAAACCCACTCGGCTAGACCCAAACCCACTCGGCTAGACCCAAACCCACTCGGCTAGACCCAAACCCACTCGGCTAGACCCAAACCCACTCGGCTAGACCCAAACCCACTCGGCTAGACCCAAACCCACTCGGTTACACCCAAACCCACTCCGCCAGACCCAGACCCACTCGTCTGCACCCAAACCCACTCGGCTAGACCCAAACCCAGTCGGCTAGAAGCAAACCCACTCGGCTAGACCCAAACCCACTCGGGTAGACCCAAACCCATTCGGCTAGACCCAAACCCACTCGGCTAGACCCAAACCCACTCGGCTGGTCCCAAACCCACTCAGCTACACCCAAACCCACTCCGCTACACCCAAACCCACTCCGGTAGACCCAAACCCACTCGGCTAGGCCCAAAACCACTCGGCTAGACCCAAACCCACTCGGCTAAACCCAAACCCACTCGGCTAAACCCAAACCCACTCGACTAGACCCAAACCCACTCGGCTTGACCCACACCCACTCGGCTAGACCCAAACCCACTCGGCTAGACCCAAACCCACTCGGCTACACCCAAACCCACTCCGCTAGACCCAAACCCACTCGGCTAGACGTAAACCCACTCGGCTAGACCCAAACCCACTCGGCTAGGCACAAACCCACTCGGCTAGAGCCAAACCCACTCGGCTAGACCCAAACCCACTCGGCTAGACCCAAACCCACTCGGCTAGACCCAAACCCACTCGGCTACACCCAAACCCACTCCGCTAGACCCAAACCCACTCGGCTAGACCCAAACCCACTCGTCTAGACCCAAACCCACTCGGCTAGACCCAAACCCACTCGGCTACACCCAAACCCACGCGGCTACACCCAAACCCACTCCGCTAGACCCTAACCCACTCGGCTAGACGCAAACCCACATGGAGAGACCCAAACCCAATCGGCTAGACCCAAACCCACTCGGCTAGACCCAAACCCACTCGGCTAGACCCACACCGACTCGGCTAGACGCAAACCCACTCGTCTGCACCCAAACCCACTCAGCTAGACCCAAACCCACTCGGCTAGAAGCAAACCCACTCGGCTAGACCCAAACCCACTCGGGTAGACCCAAACCCATTCGGCTAGACCCAAACCCACTCGGCTAGACCCAAACCCACTCGGCTGGTCCCAAACCCACTCAGCTACACCCAAACCCACTCCGCTACACCCAAACCCACTCCGGTAGACCCAAACCCACTCGGCTAGACCCAAACCCATTCGGCTAGACCCAAACCCACTCGGCTAGACCCAAACCCACTCGGCTGGTCCCAAACCCACTCAGCTACACCCAAACCCACTCCGCTACACCCAAACCCACTCCGGTAGACCCAAACCCACTCGACTAGGCCCAAAACCACTCGGCTAGACCCAAACCCACTCGGCTAGACCCAAACCCACTCGGCTAGACCCAAACCCACTCGACTAGACCCAAACCCACTCGGCTTGACCCACACCCACTCGGCTAGACCCAAACCCACTCGGCTAGACCCAAACCCACTCGGCTACACCCAAACCCACTCCGCTAGACCCAAACCCACTCGGCTAGACCCAAACCCACTCGGCTAGACCCAAACCCACTCGGCTAGACCCAAACCCACTCGGCTAGACCCAAACCCACTCGGCTAGACCCAAACCCACTCGGCTAGACCCAAACCCACTCGGTTACACCCAAACCCACTCCGCCAAACCCAAACCCACTCGGGTAGACCCAAACCCATTCGGCTAGACCCAAACCCACTCGGCTGGTCCCAAACCCACTCAGCAACACCCAAACCCACTCCGCTACACCCAAACCCACTCCGGTAGACCCAAACCCACTCGGCTAGGCCCAAAACCACTCGGCTAGACCCAAACCCACTCGGCTAGACCCAAACCCACTCGGCTAGACCCAAACCCACTCGACTAGACCCAAACCCACTCGGCTTGACCCACACCCACTCGGCTAGACCCAAACGCACTCGGCTAGACCCAAACCCACTCGGCTACACCCAAACCCACTCCGCTAGACCCAAACCCCCTCGGGTAGACGTAAACCCACTCGGCTAGACCCAAACCCACTGGGCTAGGCCCAAACCCACTCGGCTAGACCCAAACCCACTCGGCTAGACCCACACCGACTCGGCTAGACGCAAACCCACTCGTATAGACCCAAACCCACTCGGCTAGACCCAAGCCGACTTGGCTAGACCCAAACCCACTCAGCTAGACCCACACCCACTCGGCTAGACCCAAACCCACTCGGCTAGACGCAAACCCACTCGGCTAGACCCAAACCCACTGGGCTAGACCCAAACCCACTCGGCTACACCCAAACCCACTCCGCTAGACCCAAACCCACTCGGCTAGACCCAAGCCCACTCGGCTAGACGCAAACCCACTCGTCTGCACCCAAACCCACTCAGCTAGACCCAAACCCACTCGGCTAGAAGCAAACCCACTCGGCTAGACCCAAACCCACTCGGGTAGACCCAAACCCATTCGGCTAGACCCAAACCCACTCGGCTAGACCCAAACCCACTCGGCTGGTCCCAAACCCACTCAGCTACACCCAAACCCACTCTGCTACACCCAAACCCACTCCGGTAGACCCAAACCCACTCGGCTAGACCCAAACCCATTCGGCTAGATCCAAACCCACTCGGCTAGACCCAAACCCACTCGGCTGGTCCCAAACCCACTCAGCTACACCCAAACCCACTCCGCTACACCCAAACCCACTCCGGTAGACCCAAACCCACTCGACTAGGCCCAAAACCACTCGGCTAGACCCAAACCCACTCGGCTAGACCCAAACCCACTCGGCTAGACCCAAACCCACTCGACTAGACCCAAACCCACTCGGCTTGACCCACACCCACTCGGCTAGACCCAAACCCACTCGGCTAGACCCAAACCCACTCGGCTACACCCAAACCCACTCCGCTAGACCCAAACCCACTCGGCTAGACCCAAACCCACTCGGCTAGACCCAAACCCACTCGGCTAGACCCAAACCCACTCGGCTAGACCCAAACCCACTCGGCTAGACCCAAACCCACTCGGCTAGACCCAAACCCACTCGGTTACACCCAAACCCACTCCGCCAAACCCAAACCCACTCGGGTAGTCCCAAACCCATTCGGCTAGACCCAAACCCACTCGGCTGGTCCCAAACCCACTCAGCTACACCCAAACCCACTCCGCTACACCCAAACCCACTCCGGTAGACCCAAACCCACTCGGCTAGGCCCAAAACCACTCGGCTAGACCCAAACCCACTCGGCTAGACCCAAACCCACTCGACCAGACCCAAACCCACTCGGCTTGACCCACACCCACTCGGCTAGACCCAAACGCACTCGGCTAGACCCAAACCCACTCGGCTACACCCAAACCCACTCCGCTAGACCCAAACCCCCTCGGGTAGACGTAAACCCACTCGGCTAGACCCAAACCCACTGGGCTAGGCCCAAACCCACTCGGCTAGAGCCAAACCCACTCGACTAGACCCAAACCCACTCGGCTACACCCAAACCCACTCCGCTAGACCCAAACCCCCTCGGGTAGACGTAAACCCACTCGGCTAGACCCAAACCCACTGGGCTAGGCCCAAACCCACTCGGCTAGACCCAAACCCACTCGACTAGACCCAAACCCACTCGGCTTGACCCACACCCACTCGGCTAGACCCAAACCCACTCGGCTAGACCCAAACCCACTCGGCTACACCCAAACCCACTCCGCTAGACCCAAACCCACTCGGCTAGACCCAAACCCACTCGGCTAGACCCAAACCCACTCGGCTAGACCCAAACCCACTCGGCTAGACCCAAACCCACTCGGCTAGACCCAAACCCACTCGGCTAGACCCAAACCCACTCGGTTACACCCAAACCCACTCCGCCAAACCCAAACCCACTCGTCTGCACCCAAACCCATTCGGCTAGACCCAAACCCATTCGGCTAGAAGCAAACCCACTCGGCTAGACCCAAACCCACTCGGGTAGACCCAAACCCATTCGGCTAGACCCAAACCCACTCGGCTGGTCCCAAACCCACTCAGCTACACCCAAACCCACTCCGCTACACCCAAACCCACTCCGGTAGACCCAAACCCACTCGGCTAGGCCCAAAACCACTCGGCTAGACCCAAACCCACTCGGCTAGACCCAAACCCACTCGGCTAGACCCAAACCCACTCGACTAGACCCAAACCCACTCGGCTTGACCCACACCCACTCGGCTAGACCCAAACGCACTCGGCTAGACCCAAACCCACTCGGCTACACCCAAACCCACTCCGCTAGACCCAAACCCCCTCGGGTAGACGTAAACCCACTCGGCTAGACCCAAACCCACTGGGCTAGGCCCAAACCCACTCGGCTGGAGCCAAACCCACTCGGCTGGACCCAAACCCAGTCGGCTAGACCCAAACCCACTCGGCTAGACCCAAACCCACTCGGCTACACCCAAACCCACTCCGCTAGACCCAAACACACTCGGCTAGACCCAAACCCACTCGGCTAGACCCAAACCCACTCGGCTAGACCCAAACCCACTCGGCTACACCCAAACCCACGCGGCTACACCCAAACCCACTCCGCTAGACCCTAACCCACTCGGCTAGGCCCAAACCCACATAGATAGACCCAAACCCAATCGGCTAGACCCAAACCCACTCGGCTAGACCCAAACCCACTCGGCTAGACCCAAACCCACTCGGCTAGACGCAAACCCACTCGTATAGACCCAAACCCACTCGGCTAGACCCAAGCCGATTTGGCTAGACCCAAACCCACTCGGCTAGACCCACACCCACTCGGCTAGACCCAAACCCACTCGGCTAGACGCAAACCCACTCGGGTAGACCCAAACCCACTGGGCTAGACGCAAACCCACTCGGCTACACCCAAACCCACTCCGCTAGACCCAAACCCACTCGGCTAGACCCAAACCCACTCGGCTAGACGCAAACCCACTCGTCTGCACCCAAACCCACTCGGCTAGAAGCAAATCCACTCGGCTAGACCCAAACCCACTCGGGTAGACCCAAACCCATTCGGCTAAACCCAAACCCACTCGGCTAGACCCAAACCCACTCGGCTGGTCCAAAACCCACTCAGCTACACCCAAACCCACTCCGCTACACCCAAACCCACTCCGGTAGACCCAAACCCACTCGGCTAGGCCCAAAACCACTCGGCTAGACCCAAACCCACTCGGCTAGACCCAAACCCACTCGGCTAGACCCAAACCCACTCGGCTAGAGCCAAACCCACTCGGCTTGACCCACACCCACTCAGCTAGACCCAAACCCACTCGGCTAGACCCAAACCCACTCGGCTACACCCAAACCCACTCCGCTAGACCCAAACCCACTCGGCTACACCCAAACCCACTCCGCTAGACCCAAACCCACTCGGCAAGACCCAAACCCACTCGGCTAGACCCAAACCCACTCGGCTAGACCCAAACCCACTCGGCTAGACCCAAACCCACTCGACTAGACCCAAACCCACTCGGCTTGACCCACACCCACTCGGCTAGAAGCAAAGCCACTCGGCTAGACCCAAACCCACTCGGGTAGACCCAAACCCATTCGGCTAGACCCAAACCCACTCGGCTAGACCCAAACCCACTCGGCTGGTCCCAAACCCACTCAGCTACACCCAAACCCACTCCGCTACACCCAAACCCACTCCGGCAGACGCAAACCCAATCGACTAGGCCCAAAACCACTCGGCTAGACCCAAACCCACTCGGCTAGACCCAAACCCACTCGGCTAGACCCAAACCCACTCGACTAGACCCAAACCCACTCGGCTTGACCCACACCCACTCGGCTAGACCCAAACCCACTCGGCTAGACCCAAACCCACTCGGCTACACCCAAACCCACTCCGCTAGACCCAAACCCACTCGGCTAGACCCAAACCCACTCGGCTACACCCAAACCCACTCCGCTAGACCCAAACCCACTCGGCTAGACGTAAACCCACTCGGCTAGACCCAAACCCACTCGGCTAGAGCCAAACCCAGTCGGCTAGACCCAAACCCACTCGGCTAGACCCAAACCCACTCGGCTACACCCAAACCCGCTCCGCTAGACCCAAACCCACTCGGCTACACCCAAACCCACTCCGCTAGACCCAAACCCACTCGGCAAGACCCAAACCCACTCGGCTAGACCCAAACCCACTCGGCTAGACCCAAACCCACTCGGCTAGACCCAAACCCACTCGACTAGACCCAAACCCACTCGGCTTGACCCACACCCACTCGGCTAGAAGCAAAGCCACTCGGCTAGACCCAAACCCACTCGGGTAGACCCAAACCCATTCAGCTAGACCCAAACCCACTCGGCTAGACACAAACCCACTCGGCTGGTCCCAAACCCACTCAGCTACACCCAAACCCACTCCGCTACACCCAAACCCACTCCGGTAGACCCAAACCCAATCGACTAGGCCCAAAACCACTCGGCTGGACCCAAACCCACTCGGCTAGACCCAAACCCACTCGGCTAGACCCAAACCCACTCGACTAGACCCAAACCCACTCGGCTTGACCCACACCCACTCGGCTAGACCCAAACCCACTCGGCTAGACCCAAACCCACTCGGCTACACCCAAACCCACTCCGCTAGACCCAAACCCACTCGGCTAGACCCAAACCCACTCGGCTAGACCCAAACCCACTCGGCTAGACCCAAACCCACTCGGCTAGACCCAAACCCACTCGGCTAGACCCAAACCCACTCGGTTACACCCAAACCCACTCCGCCAAACCCAAACCCACTCGTCTGCACCCAAACCCATTCGGCTAGACCCAAACCCATTCGGCTAGAAGCAAACCCACTCGGCTAGACCCAAACCCACTCGGGTAGACCCAAACCCATTCGGCTAGACCCAAACCCACTCGGCTAGCCCAAACCCACTCAGCTAGACCCAAACCCACTCGGCTAGACCCAAACCCACTCGGCTACACCCAAACCCACTCCGCTAGACCCAAACCCACTCGGCTACACCCAAACCCACTCCGCTAGACCCAAACCCACTCGGCTAGACCCAAACCCACTCGGTTACACCCAAACCCACTCCGCCAAACCCAAACCCACTCGTCTGCACCCAAACCCATTCGGCTAGACCCAAACCCATTCGGCTAGAAGCAAACCCACTCGGCTAGACCCAAACCCACTCGGGTAGACCCAAACCCATTCGGCTAGACCCAAACCCACTCGGCTGGTCCCAAACCCACTCAGCTACACCCAAACCCACTCCGCTACACCCAAACCCACTCCGGTAGACCCAAACCCACTCGGCTAGGCCCAAAACCACTCGGCTAGACCCAAACCCACTCGGCTAGACCCAAACCCACTCGGCTAGACCCACACCCACTCGACTAGACCCAAACCCACTCGGCTTGACCCACACCCACTCGGCTAGACCCAAACGCACTCGGCTAGACCCAAACCCACTCGGCTACACCCAAACCCACTCCGCTAGACCCAAACCCCCTCGGGTAGACGTAAACCCACTCGGCTAGACCCAAACCCACTGGGCTAGGCCCAAACCCACTCGGCTGGAGCCAAACCCACTCGGCTGGACCCAAACCCAGTCGGCTAGACCCAAACCCACTCGGCTAGACCCAAACCCACTCGGCTACACCCAAACCCACTCCGCTAGACCCAAACACACTCGGCTAGACCCAAACCCACTCGGCTAGACCCAAACCCACTCGGCTAGACCCAAACCCACTCGGCTACACCCAAACCCACGCGGCTACACCCAAACCCACTCCGCTAGACCCTAACCCACTCGGCTAGGCCCAAACCCACATAGATAGAACCAAACCCAATCGGCTAGACCCAAACCCACTCGGCTAGACCCAAACCCACTCGGCTAGACCCAAACCCACTCGGCTAGACGCAAACCCACTCGTATAGACCCAAACCCACTCGGCTAGACCCAAGCCGATTTGGCTAGACCCAAACCCACTCGGCTAGACCCACACCCACTCGGCTAGACCCAAACCCACTCGGCTAGACGCAAACCCACTCGGGTAGACCCAAACCCACTGGGCTAGACCCAAACCCACTCGGCTACACCCAAACCCACTCCGCTAGACCCAAACCCACTCGGCTAGACCCAAACCCACTCGGCTAGACGCAAACCCACTCGTCTGCACCCAAACCCACTCGGCTAGAAGCAAATCCACTCGGCTAGACCCAAACCCACTCGGGTAGACCCAAACCCATTCGGCTAAACCCAAACCCACTCGGCTAGACCCAAACCCACTCGGCTGGTCCAAAACCCACTCAGCTACACCCAAACCCACTCCGCTACACCCAAACCCACTCCGGTAGACCCAAACCCACTCGGCTAGGCCCAAAACCACTCGGCTAGACCCAAACCCACTCGGCTAGACCCAAACCCACTCGGCTAGACCCAAACCCACTCGGCTAGACCCAAACCCACTCGGCTTGACCCACACCCACTCAGCTAGACCCAAACCCACTCGGCTAGACCCAAACCCACTCGGCTACACCCAAACCCACTCCGCTAGACCCAAACCCACTCGGCTACACCCAAACCCACTCCGCTAGACCCAAACCCACTCGGCAAGACCCAAACCCACTCGGCTAGACCCAAACCCACTCGGCTAGACCCAAACCCACTCGGCTAGACCCAAACCCACTCGACTAGACCCAAACCCACTCGGCTTGACCCACACCCACTCGGCTAGAAGCAAAGCCACTCGGCTAGACCCAAACCCACTCGGGTAGACCCAAACCCATTCGGCTAGACCCAAACCCACTCGGCTAGACCCAAACCCACTCGGCTGGTCCCAAACCCACTCAGCTACACCCAAACCCACTCCGCTACACCCAAACCCACTCCGGCAGACCCAAACCCAATCGACTAGGCCCAAAACCACTCGGCTAGACCCAAACCCACTCGGCTAGACCCAAACCCACTCGGCTAGACCCAAACCCACTCGACTAGACCCAAACCCACTCGGCTTGACCCACACCCACTCGGCTAGACCCAAACCCACTCGGCTAGACCCAAACCCACTCGGCTACACCCAAACCCACTCCGCTAGACCCAAACCCACTCGGCTAGACCCAAACCCACTCGGCTACACCCAAACCCACTCCGCTAGACCCAAACCCACTCGGCTAGACGTAAACCCACTCGGCTAGACCCAAACCCACTCGGCTAGAGCCAAACCCAGTCGGCTAGACCCAAACCCACTCGGCTAGACCCAAACCCACTCGGCTACACCCAAACCCGCTCCGCTAGACCCAAACCCACTCGGCTACACCCAAACCCACTCCGCTAGACCCAAACCCACTCGGCAAGACCCAAACCCACTCGGCTAGACCCAAACCCACTCGGCTAGACCCAAACCCACTCGGCTAGACCCAAACCCACTCGACTAGACCCAAACCCACTCGGCTTGACCCACACCCACTCGGCTAGAAGCAAAGCCACTCGGCTAGACCCAAACCCACTCGGGTAGACCCAAACCCATTCAGCTAGACCCAAACCCACTCGGCTAGACACAAACCCACTCGGCTGGTCCCAAACCCACTCAGCTACACCCAAACCCACTCCGCTACACCCAAACCCACTCCGGTAGACCCAAACCCAATCGACTAGGCCCAAAACCACTCGGCTGGACCCAAACCCACTCGGCTAGACCCAAACCCACTCGGCTAGACCCAAACCCACTCGACTAGGCCCAAACCCACTCGGCTTGACCCACACCCACTCGGCTAGACCCAAACCCACTCGGCTAGACCCAAACCCACTCGGCTACACCCAAACCCACTCCGCTAGACCCAAACCCACTCGGCTAGACCCAAACCCACTCGGCTAGACCCAAACCCACTCGGCTAGACCCAAACCCACTCGGCTAGACCCAAACCCACTCGGCTAGACCCAAACCCACTCGGCTAGACCCAAACCCACTCGGTTACACCCAAACCCACTCCGCCAAACCCAAACCCACTCGTCTGCACCCAAACCCATTCGGCTAGACCCAAACCCATTCGGCTAGAAGCAAACCCACTCGGCTAGACCCAAACCCACTCGGGTAGACCCAAACCCATTCGGCTAGACCCAAACCCACTCGGCTAGCCCAAACCCACTCAGCTAGACCCAAACCCACTCGGCTAGACCCAAACCCACTCGGCTACACCCAAACCCACTCCGCTAGACCCAAACCCACTCGGCTACACCCAAACCCACTCCGCTAGACCCAAACCCACTCGGCAAGACCCAAACCCACTCGGCTAGACCCAAACCCACTCGGCTAGACCCAAACCCACTCGGCTAGACCCAAACCCACTCGACTAGACCCAAACCCACTCGGCTTGACCCACACCCACTCGGCTAGAAGCAAAGCCACTCGGCTAGACCCAAACCCACTCGGGTAGACCCAAACCCATTCGGCTAGACCCAAACCCACTCGGCTAGACCCAAACCCACTCGGCTGGTCCCAAACCCACTCAGCTACACCCAAACCCACTCCGCTACACCCAAACCCACTCCGGTAGACCCAAACCCAATCGACTAGGCCCAAAACCACTCGGCTAGACCCAAACCCACTCGGCTAGACCCAAACCCACTCGGCTAGACCCAAACCCACTCGACTAGACCCAAACCCACTCGGCTTGACCCACACCCACTCGGCTAGACCCAAACCCACTCGGCTAGACCCAAACCCACTCGGCTACACCCAAACCCACTCCGCTAGACCCAAACCCACTCGGCTAGACCCAAACCCACTCGGCTACACCCAAACCCACTCCGCTAGACCCAAACCCACTCGGCTAGACGTAAACCCACTCGGCTAGACCCAAACCCACTCGGCTAGAGCCAAACCCAGTCGGCTAGACCCAAACCCACTCGGCTAGACCCAAACCCACTCGGCTACACCCAAACCCGCTCCGCTAGACCCAAACCCACTCGGCTACACCCAAACCCACTCCGCTAGACCCAAACCCACTCGGCAAGACCCAAACCCACTCGGCAAGACCCAAACCCACTCGGCTAGACCCAAACCCACTCGGCTAGACCCAAACCCACTCGACTAGACCCAAACCCACTCGGCTTGACCCACACCCACTCGGCTAGAAGCAAAGCCACTCGGCTAGACCCAAACCCACTCGGGTAGACCCAAACCCATTCAGCTAGACCCAAACCCACTCGGCTAGACACAAACCCACTCGGCTGGTCCCAAACCCACTCAGCTACACCCAAACCCACTCCGCTACACCCAAACCCACTCCGGTAGACCCAAACCCAATCGACTAGGCCCAAAACCACTCGGCTGGACACAAACCCACTCGGCTAGACTCAAACCCACTCGGCTTGACCCACACCCACTCGGCTAGACCCAAACCCACTCGGCTAGACCCAAACCCACTCGGCTACACCCAAACCCACTCCGCTAGACCCAAACCCACTCGGCTAGACCCAAACCCACTCGGCTAGACCCAAACCCACTCGGCTAGACCCAAACCCACTCGGCTAGACCCAAACCCACTCGGCTAGACCCAAACCCACTCGGCTAGACCCAAACCCACTCGGTTACACCCAAACCCACTCCGCCAAACCCAAACCCACTCGTCTGCACCCAAACCCATTCGGCTAGACCCAAACCCATTCGGCTAGAAGCAAACCCACTCGGCTAGACCCAAACCCACTCGGGTAGACCCAAACCCATTCGGCTAGACCCAAACCCACTCGGCTGGGCCCAAACCCACTCGGCTGGTCCCAAACCCACTCAGCTACACCCAAACCCACTCCGCTACACCCAAACCCACTCCGGTAGACCCAAACCCACTCGGCTAGGCCCAAAACCACTCGGCTAGACCCAAACCCACTCGGCTAGACACAAACCCACTGGGCTAGACCCAAACCCACTCGACTAGACCCAAACCCACTCGGCTTGACCCACACCCACTCGGCTAGACCCAAACCCACTCGGCTAGACCCAAACCCACTCGGCTACACCCAAACCCACTCCGCTAGACCCAAACCCACTCGGGTAAACGTAAACCCACTCGGCTAGACCCAAACCCACTGGGCTAGGCCCAAACCCACTCGGCTAGAGCCAAACCCACTCGGCTAGACCCAAACCCAGTCGGCTAGACCCAAACCCACTCGGCTAGACCCAAACCCACTCGGCTACACCCAAACCCACTCCGCTAGACCCAAACCCACTCGGCTAGACCCAAACCCACTCGGCTAGACCCAAACCCACTCGGCTAGACCCAAACCCACTCGGCTACACCCAAACCCACGCGGCTACACCCAAACCCACTCCGCTAGACCCTAACCCACTCGGCTAGACCCAAACCCACATGGATAGACCCAAACCCAATCGGCTAGACCCAAACCCACTCGGCTAGACCCAAACCCACTCGGCTAGACCCAAACCCACTCGGCTAGATGCAAACCCACTCGTATAGACCCAAACCCACTCGGCTAGACCCACACCCACTCGGCTAGACCCAAACCCACTCGGCTAGACGCAAACCCACTCGGGTAGACCCAAACCCACTCGGCTACACCCAAACCCACTCCGCTAGACCCAAACCCACTCGGCTAGACCCAAACCCACTCGGCTAGACCCAAACCCACTCGGCTAGACCCAAACCCACTCGGCTAGACCCAAACCCACTCGGCTAGACCCAAACCCACTCGGCTAGACCCAAACCCACTCGGTTACACCCAAACCCACTCCGCCAAACCCAAACCCACTCGTCTGCACCCAAACCCATTCGGCTAGACCCAAACCCATTCGGCTAGAAGCAAACCCACTCGGCTAGACCCAAACCCACTCGGGTAGACCCAAACCCATTCGGCTAGACCCAAACCCACTCGGCTAGACCCAAACCCACTCGGCTGGTCCCAAACCCACTCCGCTACACCCAAACCCACTCCGGTAGACCCAAACCCACTCGGCTAGGCCCAAAACCACTCGGCTAGACCCAAACCCACTCGGCTAGACCCAAACCCACTGGGCTAGACCCAAACCCACTCGACTAGACCCAAACCCACTCGGCTTAACCCACACCCACTCGGCTAGACCCAAACCCACTCGGCTAGACCCAAACCCACTCGGCTACACCCAAACCCACTCCGCTAGACCCAAACCCACTCGGGTAAACGTAAACCCACTCGGCTAGACCCAAACCCACTGGGCTAGGCCCAAACCCACTCGGCTAGAGCCAAACCCACTCGGCTAGACCCAAACCCAGTCGGCTAGACGCAAACCCACTCGGGTAGACCCAAACCCACTCGGCTACACCCAAACCCACTCCGCTAGACCCAAACCCACTCGGCTAGACCCAAACCCACTCGGCTAAACCCAAACCCACTCGGCTAGACCCAAACCCACTCGGCTAGACCCAAACCCACTCGGCTAGACCCAAACCCACTCGGCTAGACCCAAACCCACTCGGTTACACCCAAACCCACTCCGCCAAACCCAAACCCACTCGTCTGCACCCAAACCCATTCGGCTAGACCCAAACCCATTCGGCTAAAAGCAAACCCACTCGGCTAGACCCAAACCCACTCGGGTAGACCCAAACCCATTCGGCTAGACCCAAACCCACTCGGCTACACCCAAACCCACTCGGCTGGTCCCAAACCCACTCAGCTACACCCAAACCCACTCCGCTACACCCAAACCCACTCCGGTAGACCCAAACCCACTCGGCTTGGCCCAAAACCACTCGGCTAGACCCAAACCCACTCGGCTAGACCCAAACCCACTGGGCTAGACCCAAACCCACTCGACTAGACCCAAACCCACTCGGCTTGACCCACACCCACTCGGCTAGACCCAAACCCACTCGGCTAGACCCAAACCCACTCGGCTACACCCAAACCCACTCCGCTAGACCCAAACCCACTCGGGTAAACGTAAACCCACTCGGCTAGACCCAAACCCACTGGGCTAGGCCCAAACCCACTCGGCTAGAGCCAAACCCACTCGGCTAGACCCAAACCCAGTCGGCTAGACGCAAACCCACTCGGGTAGACCCAAACCCACTCGGCTACACCCAAACCCACTCCGCTAGACCCAAACCCACTCGGCTAGACCCAAACCCACTCGGCTAGACCCAAACCCACTCGGCTAGACCCAAACCCACTCGGCTAGACCCAAACCCACTCGGCTAGACCCAAACCCACTCGGCTAGACCCAAACCCACTCGGTTACACCCAAACCCACTCCGCCAAACCCAAACCCACTCGTCTGCACCCAAACCCATTCGGCTAGACCCAAACCAATTCGGCTAAAAGCAAACCCACTCGGCTAGACCCAAACCCACTCGGGTAGAACCAAACCCATTCGGCTAGACCCAAACCCACTCGGCTAGACCCAAACCCACTCGGCTGGTCCCAAACCCACTCAGCTACACCCAAACCCACTCCGCTACACCCAAACCCACTCCGGTAGACCCAAACCCACTCGGCTAGGCCCAAAACCACTCGGCTAGACCCAAACCCACTCGGCTAGACCCAAACCCACTGGGCTAGACCCAAACCCACTCGACTAGACCCAAACCCACTCGGCTTGACCCACACCCCCTCGGCTAGACCCAAACCCACTCGGCTAGACCCAAACCCACTCGGCTACACCCAAACCCACTCCGCTAGACCCAAACCCACTCGGGTAAACGTAAACCCACTCGGCTAGACCCAAACCCACTGGGCTAGGCCCAAACCCACTCGGCTAGAGCCAAACCCACTCGGCTAGACCCAAACCCAGTCGGCTAGACCCAAACCCACTCGGCTAGACCCAAACCCACTCGGCTGCACCCAAACCCACTCCGCTAGACCCAAACCCACTCGGCTAGACCCAAACCCACTCGGCTAGACCCAAACCCACTCGGCTAGACCCAAACCCACTCGGCTCCACCCAAACCCACGCGGCTACACCCAAACCCACTCCGCTAGACCCTAACCCACTCGGCTAGACCCAAACCCACATGGATAGACCCAAACCCAATCGGCTAGACCCAAACCCACTCGGCTAGACCCAAACCCACTCGGCTAGACCCAAACCCACTCGGCTAGACGCAAACCCACTCGTATAGACCCAAACCCACTCGGCTAGACCCAAGCCGATTTGGCTAGACCCAAACCCACTCGGCTAGACCCACACCCACTCGGCTAGACCCAAACCCACTCGGCTAGACGCAAACCCACTCGGGTAGACCCAAACCCACTGGGCTAGACCCAAACCCACTCGGCTACACCCAAACTCACTCCGCTAGACCCAAACCCACTCGGCTAGACCCAAACCCACTCGGCTAGACGCAAACCCACTCGTCTGCACCCAAACCCACTCGGCTAGAAGCAAACCCACTCGGCTAGACCCAAACCCACTCGGGTAGACCCAATCCCATTCGGCTAGACCCAAACCCACTCAGCTAGACCCAAACCCACTCGGCTGGTCCCAAACCCACTCAGCTACACCCAAACCCACTCCGCTACACCCAAACCCACTCCGGTAGACCCAAACCCACTCGGCTAGGCCCAAAACCACTCGGCTAGACCCAAACCCACTCGGCTAGACCCAAACCCACTCGGCTAGACCCAAACCCACTCGGCTAGACCCAAACCCACTCGGCTTGACCCACACCCACTCGGCTAGACCCAAACCCACTCGGCTAGACCCAAACCCACTCGGCTACACCCAAACCCACTCCGCTAGACCCAAACCCACTCGGCTAGACGTAAACCCACTCGGCTAGACCCAAACCCACTCGGCTAGAGCCAAACCCAGTCGGCTAGACCCAAACCCACTCGGCTAGACCCAAACCCACTCGGCTACACCCAAACCCGCTCCGCTAGACCCAAAACCACTCGGCTACACCCAAACCCACTCCGCTAGACACAAACCCACTCGGCAAGACCCAAACCCACTCGGCTAGACCCAAACCCACTCGTCTGCACCCAAACCCACTCGGCTAGAAGCAAACCCACTCGGCTAGACCCAAACCCACTCGGGTAGACCCAAACCCATTCGGCTAAACCCAAACCCACTCGGCTAGACCCAAACCCACTCGGCTGGTCCCAAACCCACTCAGCTACACCCAAACCCACTCCGCTACACCCAAACCCACTCCGGTAGACCCAAACCCACTCGGCTAGGCCCAAAACCACTCGGCTAGACCCAAACCCACTCGGCTAGACCCAAACCCACTCGGCTTGACCCACACCCACTCGGCTAGACCCAAACCCACTCGGCTAGACCCAAACCCACTCGGCTACACCCAAACCCACTCCGCTAGACCCAAACCCACTCGGCTAGACGTAAACCCACTCGGTTAGACCCAAACCCACTCGGCTAGAGCCAAACCCAGTCGGCTAGACCCAAACCCACTCGGCTAGACCCAAACCCACTCGGCTACACCCAAACCCGCTCCGCTAGACCCAAACCCACTCGGCTACACCCAAACCCACTCCGCTAGACCCAAACCCACTCGGCAAGACCCAAACCCACTCGGCTAGACCCAAACCCACTCGGCTAGACCCAAACCCACTCGGCTAGACCCAAACCCACTCGACTAGACCCAAACCCACTCGGCTTGACCCACACCCACTCGGCTAGAAGCAAAGCCACTCGGCTAGACCCAAACCCACTCGGGTAGACCCAAACCCATTCGGCTAGACGCAAACCCAATCGGCTAGACCCAAACCCACTCGGCTGGTCCCAAACCCACTCAGCTACACCCAAACCCACTCCGCTACACCCAAACCCACTCCGGTAGACCCAAATCCACTCGACTAGGCCCAAAACCACTCGGCTAGACCCAAACCCACTCGGCTAGACCCAAACCCACTCGGCTAGACCCAAACCCACTCGACTAGACCCAAACCCACTCGGCTTGACCCACACCCACTCGGCTAGACCCAAACCCACTCGGCTAGACCCAAACCCACTCGGCTACACCCAAACCCACTCCGCTAGACCCAAACCCACTCGGCTAGACCCAAACCCACTCGGCTAAACCCAAACCCACTCGGCTAGACCCAAACCCACTCGGCTAGACCCAAACCCACTCGGCTAGACCCAAACCCACTCGGCTAGACCCAAACCCACTCGGTTACACCCAAACCCACTCCGCCAAACCCAAACCCACTCGTCTGCACCCAAACCCATTCGGCTAGACCCAAACCCATTCGGCTAGAAGCAAACCCACTCGGCTAGACCCAAACCCACTCGGGTAGACCCAAACCCATTCGGCTAGACCCAAACCCACTCGGCTAGACCCAAACCCACTCGGCTGGTCCCAAACCCACTCAGCTACACCCAAACCCACTCCGCTACACCCAAACCCACTCCGGTAGACCCAAACCCACTCGGCTAGGCCCAAAACCACTCGGCTAGACCCAAACCCACTCGGCGAGACCCAAACCCACTGGGCTAGACCCAAACCCACTCGACTAGACCCAAACCCACTCGGCTTGACCCACACCCACTCGGCTAGACCCAAACCCACTCGGCTAGACCCAAACCCACTCGGCTACACCCAAACCCACTCCGCTAGACCCAAACCCACTCGGGTAAACGTAAACCCACTCGGCTAGACCCAAACCCACTGGGCTAGGCCCAAACCCACTCGGCTAGAGCCAAACCCACTCGGCTAGACCCAAACCCAGTCGGCTAGACCCAAACCCACTCGGCTAGACCCAAACCCACTCGGCTACACCCAAACCCACTCCGCTAGACCCAAACCCACTCGGCTAGACCCAAACCCACTCGGCTAGACCCAAACCCACTCGGCTAGACCCAAACCCACTCGGCTACACCCAAACACACGCGGCTACACCCAAACCCACTCCGCTAGACCCTAACCCACTCGGCTAGACCCAAACCCACATGGATAGACCCAAACCCAATCGGCTAGACCCAAACCCACTCGGCTAGACCCAAACCCACTTGGCTAGACCCAAACCCACTCGGCTAGATGCAAACCCACTCGTATAGACCCAAACCCACTCGGCTAGACCCAAGCCGATTTGGCTAGACCCAAACCCACTCGGCTAGACCCACACCCACTCGGCTAGACCCAAACCCACTCGGCTAGACGCAAACCCACTCGGGTAGACCCAAACCCACTCGGCTACACCCAAACCCACTCCGCTAGACCCAAACCCACTCGGCTAGACCCAAACCCACTCGGCTAGACCCAAACCCACTCGGCTAGACCCAAACCCACTCGGCTAGACCCAAACCCACTCGGCTAGACCCAAACCCACTCGGCTAGACCCAAACCCACTCGGTTACACCCAAACCCACTCCGCCAAACCCAAACCCACTCGTCTGCACCCAAACCCATTCGGCTAGACCCAAACCCATTCGGCTAGAAGCAAACCCACTCGGCTAGACCCAAACCCACTCGGGTAGGCCCAAACCCATTCGGCTAGACCCAAACCCACTCGGCTAGACCCAAACCCACTCGGCTGGTCCCAAACCCACTCAGCTACACCCAAACCCACTCCGCTACACCCAAACCCACTCCGGTAGACCCAAACCCACTCGGCTAGGCCCAAAACCACTCGGCTAGACCCAAACCCACTCGGCTAGACCCAAACCCACTGGGCTAGACCCAAACCCACTCGACTAGACCCAAACCCACTCGGCTTGACCCACACCCACTCGGCTAGACCCAAACCCACTCGGCTAGACCCAAACCCACTCGGCTACACCCAAACCCACTCCGCTAGACCCAAACCCACTCGGGTAAACGTAAACCCACTCGGCCAGACCCAAACCCAGTCGGCTAGACCCAAACCCACTCGGCTAGACCCAAACCCACTCGGCTACACCCAAACCCACTCCGCTAGACCCAAACCCACTCGGCTAGACCCAAACCCACTCGGCTAGACCCAAACCCACTCGGCTAGACCCAAACCCACTCGGCTACACCCAAACCCACGCGGCTACACCCAAACCCACTCCGCTAGACCCTAACCCACTCGGCTAGACCCAAACCCACATGGATAGACCCAAACCCAATCGGCTAGACCCAAACCCACTCGGCTAGACCCAAACCCACTCGGCTAGACCCAAACCCACTCGGCTAGACGCAAACCCACTCGTATAGACCCAAACCCACTCGGCTAGACCCAAGCCGATTTGGCTAGACCCAAACCCACTCGGCTAGACCCACACCCACTCGGCTAGACCCAAACCCACTCGGCTAGACGCAAACCCACTCGGGTAGACCCAAACCCACTGGGCTGGACCCAAACCCACTCGGCTACACCCAAACCCACTCCGCTAGACCCAAACCCACTCGGCTAGACCCAAACCCACTCGGCTAGACGCAAACCCACTCGTCTGCACCCAAACCCACTCGGCTAGAAGCAAACCCACTCGGCTAGACCCAAACCCACTCGGGTAGACCCAAACCCATTCGGCTAGACCCAAACCCACTCGGCTAGACCCAAACCCACTCGGCTGGTCCCAAACCCACTCAGCTACACCCAAACCCACTCCGCTACACCCAAACCCACTCCGGTAGACCCAAACCCACCCGGCTAGGCCCAAAACCACTCGGCTAGACCCAAACCCACTCGGCTAGACCCAAACCCACTCCGCTAGACCCAAACCCACTCGGCTAGACCCAAACCCACTCGGCTTGACCCACACCCACTCGGCTAGACCCAAACCCACTCGGCTAGACCCAAACCCACTCGGCTACACCCAAACCCACTCCGCTAGACCCAAACCCACTCGGCTAGACGTAAACCCACTCGGCTAGACCCAAACCCACTCGGCTAGAGCCAAACCCAGTCGGCTAGACCCAAACCCACTCGGCTAGACCCAAACCCACTCGGCTACACCCAAACCCGCTCCGCTAGACCCAAAACCACTCGGCTACACCCAAACCCACTCCGCTAGACCCAAACCCACTCGGCAAGACCCAAACCCACTCGGCTAGACCCAAACCCACTCGGCTAGACCCAAACCCAGTCGGCTAGACCCAAACCCACTCGGCTAGACCCAAACCCACTCGGCTACATCCAAACCAACTCCGCTAGACCCAAACCCACTCGGCTAGACCCAAACCCACTCGGCTAGACCCAAACCCACTCGGCTAGACCCAAACCCACTCGGCTACACCCAAACCCATGCGGCTACACCCAAACCCACTCCGCTAGACCCTAACCCACTCGGCTAGACCCAAACCCACTCGGCTACACCCAAACCCATGCGGCTACACCCAAACCCACTCCGCTAGACCCTAACCCACTCGGCTAGACCCAAACCCACATGGATAGACCCAAACCCAATCAGCTAGACCCAAACCCACTCGTCTATACCCAAACCCACTGGGCTGGACCCAAACCCACTCGGCTACACCCAAACCCACTCCGCTAGACCCAAACCCACTCGGCTAGACCCAAACCCACTCGGCTAGACGCAAACCCACTCGTCTGCACCCAAACCCACTCGGCTAGAAGCAAACCCACTCGGCTAGACCCAAACCCACTCGGGTAGACCCAAACCCATTCGGCTAGACCCAAACCCACTCGGCTAGACCCAAACCCACTCGGCTGGTCCCAAACCCACTCAGCTACACCCAAACCCACTCCGCTACACCCAAACCCACTCCGGTAGACCCAAACCCACTCGGCTAGGCCCAAAACCACTCGGCTAGACCCAAACCCACTCGGCTAGACCCAAACCCACTCGGCTAGACCCAAACCCACTCGGCTAGACCCAAACCCACTCGGCTTGACCCACACCCACTCGGCTAGACCCAAACCCACTCGGCTAGACCCAAACCCACTCGGCTACACCCAAACCCACTCCGCTAGACCCAAACCCACTCGGCTAGACGTAAACCCACTCGGCTAGACCCAAACCCATTCGGCTAGAGCCAAACCCAGTCGGCCAGACCCAAACCCACTCGGCTAGACCCAAACCCACTCGGCTACACCCAAACCTGCTCCGCTAGACCCAAAACCACTCGGCTACACCCAAACCCACTCCGCTAGACCCAAACCCACTCGGCAAGACCCAAACCCACTCGGCTAGACCCAAACCCACTCGGCTAGACCCAAACCCAGTCGGCTAGACCCAAACCCACTCGGCTAGACCCAAACCCACTCGGCTACATCCAAACCAACTCCGCTAGACCCAAACCCACTCGGCTAGACCCAAACCCACTCGGCTAGACCCAAACCCACTCGGCTAGACCCAAACCCACTCGGCTACACCCAAACCCATGCGGCTACACCCAAACCCACTCCGCTAGACCCTAACCCACTCGGCTACACCCAAACCCACTCGGCTACACCCAAACCCATGCGGCTACACCCAAACCCACTCCGCTAGACCCTAACCCACTCGGCTAGACCCAAACCCACATGGATAGACCCAAACCCAATCAGCTAGACCCAAACCCACTCGGCTATACCCAAACCCACTCGGCTAGACACAAACCGACTTGGCTAGACCCAAACCCACTCGGCTAGACCCACACCCACTCGGCTAGACCCAAACCCACTCGGCTAGACGCAAACCCACTCGGGTAGACCCAAACCCACTGGGCTAGACCCAAACCCACTCGGCTACACCCAAACCCACTCCGCTAGACCCAAACCCACTCGGCTAGACCCAAACCCACTCGGCTAGACGCAAACCCACTCGTATAGACCCAAACCCATTCGGCTAGACCCAAACCCACTTGGCTAGACCCAAACCCACTCGGCTAGACCCACACCCACTCGGCTAGACCCAAAGCCACTCGGCTAGACGCAAACCCACTCGGGTAGACCCAAACCCACTCGGCTAGACCCAAACCCACTCGGCTTACCCAAACCCACTCCGCTAGAACCAAACCCACTCCGCTAGACCCAAACCAACTCCGCTTGACCCAAACCCACTCGGCTAGACCCAAACCCACTCGGCTAGACCCAAACCAACTCGGCTAGACCCAAACCCACTCGGCTAGACCCAAACCCGCTCGGCTAGACCCAAACCAACTTGGCAACACCCAAACTAACTCGGCCAGACCCAAACCCACTCGGCTAGACCCAAACCCACTCGGCTACACCCAAACCCACTCGGCTAGACCCAAACCCACTCGGCTCAACCCAAACCCACTTGGCTAGACACACCCACTCGGCTAGACCCAAACCCACTTGGCTGGACCCAAACCCACTCAGCTAGA
Source organism: Raja brachyura (assembly GCA_963514005.1). The sequence continues at coordinate 10,332,660 of OY740823.1, forward strand.
CCCAAACCCTTTCGGCTAGACCCAAACCCACTCGGCCAGACCCAAACCCACTCGGCTAGACCCAAACCCATTCAGCTAGACCCAAACCCACTCGGCTAGACCCAAACCCACTCGGCTAGTCCCAAACCCACTCGGCTAGACCCAAACCCACTCGGCTAGACCCAATCCCATTCCGCTAGACCCAAACCCACTCCGCTAGACACAAACCCACTCGGTTAGACCCAAACCCACTTGGCTACACCCAAACCCACTCCGCTAGACCCAAACCCATTCGGCTAGACCCAAACCCACTTGGCTAGACCCAAACCCACTCGGCTAGACCCAAACCAACTCGGCTAGACCCAAACCCACTCGGCTAGACCCAAACCCGCTCGGCTAGACCCAAACCCACTTGGCAACACCCAAACTAACTTGGCCAGACCCAAACCCACTCGGCTAGACCCAAACCCACTCGGCTAGACCCAAACCCACTCGGCTAGACCCAAACCCACTCGGCTCAACCCAAACCCACTTGGCTAGACACACCCACTCGGCTAGACCCAAACCCACTTGGCTAGAACCAAACCCACTCGGCTAGACCCAAACCCTTTCAGCTAGACCCAAACCCACTCGGCTAGACCCAAACCCACTCGGCTAGACCCAAACCCATTCAGCTAGACCCAAACCCACTCGGCTAGACCCAAACCCACTCGGCTAGTCCCAAACCCACTCGGCTAGACCCAAACCCACTCGGCTAGACCCAAACCCACTCGGCTAGACCCACACCCACTCGGCTAGACCCAAACCCACTCGGCTAGACGCAAACCCACTCGGGTAGACCCAAACCCACTGGGCTAGACCCAAACCCACTCGGCTACACCCAAACCCACTCCGCTAGACCCAAACCCACTCGGCTAGACCCAAACCCACTCGGCTAGACGCAAACCCACTCGTATAGACCCAAACCCATTCGGCTAGACCCAAACCCACTTGGCTAGACCCAAACCCACTCGGCTAGACCCACACCCACTCGGCTAGACCCAAACCCACTCGGCTAGACGCAAACCCACTCGGGTAGACCCAAACCCACTCGGCTAGACCCAAACCCACTCGGCTTACCCAAACCCACTCCGCTAGAACCAAACCCACTCCGCTAGACCCAAACCAACTCCGCTTGACCCAAACCCACTCGGCTAGACCCAAACCCACTCGGCTAGACCCAAACCAACTCGGCTAGACCCAAACCCACTCGGCTAGACCCAAACCCGCTCGGCTAGACCCAAACCAACTTGGCAACACCCAAACTAACTCGGCCAGACCCAAACCCACTCGGCTAGACCCAAACCCACTCGGCTAGACCCAAACCCACTCGGCTAGACCCAAACCCACTCGGCTCAACCCAAACCCACTTGGCTAGACACACCCACTCGGCTAGACCCAAACCCACTTGGCTGGACCCAAACCCACTCAGCTAGACCCAAACCCTTTCGGCTAGACCCAAACCCACTCGGCCAGACCCAAACCCACTCGGCTAGACCCAAACCCATTCAGCTAGACCCAAACCCACTCGGCTAGACCCAAACCCACTCGGCTAGTCCCAAACCCACTCGGCTAGACCCAAACCCACTCGGCTAGACCCAATCCCATTCCGCTAGACCCAAACCCACTCCGCTAGACACAAACCCACTCGGTTAGACCCAAACCCACTCGGCTACACCCAAACCCACTCCGCTAGACCCAAACCCATTCGGCTAGACCCAAACCCACTTGGCTAGACCCAAACCCACTCGGCTAGACCCAAACCAACTCGGCTAGACCCAAACCCACTCGGCTAGACCCAAACCCGCTCGGCTAGACCCAAACCCACTTGGCAACACCCAAACTAACTTGGCCAGACCCAAACCCACTCGGCTAGACCCAAACCCACTCGGCTAGACCCAAACCCACTCGGCTAGACCCAAACCCACTCGGCTCAACCCAAACCCACTTGGCTAGACACACCCACTCGGCTAGACCCAAACCCACTTGGCTAGAACCAAACCCACTCGGCTAGACCCAAACCCTTTCGGCTAGACCCAAACCCACTCGGCTAGACCCAAACCCACTCGGCTAGACCCAAACCCATTCAGCTAAACCCAAACCCACTCGGCTAGACCCAAACCCACTCGGCTAGTCCCAAACCCACTCGGCTAGACCCAAACCCACTCGGCTAGACCCAATCCCACTCCGCTAGACCCAATCCCACTCCGCTAGACACAAACCCACTCGGTTAGAACCAAACCCACTCGGCTAGACCCAAACCCACTCCGCTAGACCCAAACCCACTCCGCTTGACACAAACCCACTCCGCTAGACCCAAACCCACTTGGCTAGACCCAAACCCACTAGGCTAGACCCAAACACACTCGGCCAGACCCAAACCCACTCGGCTAGACCCAAACCCACTCGGCTACACCGATACCCACTCCGCTAGACCCAAACCCACGCGGCTAGACATAAACCCACTCGGCTAGACCCAAACACACTCGGCTAGACCCAAACCAACTCGGCTGGACCCAAACCCACTCGGCTAGACCCAAACCCGACTCCGCTAGACCCAAACCCACTCCGCTAGACCCAAACCCACTCCGCTAGACCCAAACCCACTCCGCTAGACACAAACCCACTCCGCTAGACCCAACCCACTTGGCTACACCGCAACCCACTCGGCTAAACCCAAACCCACTCGTCTAGACCCAAACCCACTCGGCTAGACCCAAACCCACTCGGCTACAACCAAACCCACTCCGCTAGACCCAAACCCACTCGGCTAGGCCCAAACCCACTCGGCTAGACCCAAACCCACTCGGCTAGACACAAACCCACTCGGCTAGACCCAAACCCACTCGGCTCGACCCAAACCCACTTGGCTAGACACACCCACTCGGCTAGAGCCAAACCCACTAGGCTAGACCCAAACCCACTCGGCTAGACCCAAACCCTTTCGGCTAGACCCAAACCCACTCGGCTAGACCCAAACCCACTCGGCTAGACCCAAACCCATTCAGCTAGACCCAAACCCACTCGGCTAGACCCAAACCCACTCGGCTAGTCCCAAACCCACTGGGCTAGACCCAAACCCACTCGGCTAGACCCAATCCCACTCCGCTAGACCCAAACCCACTCCGCTAGACACAAACCTACTCGGTTAGAACCAAACCCACTCGGCTAGACCCAAACCCACTCCGCTGGACCCAAACCCACTCCGCTAGACACAAACCCACTCCGCTAGACCCAAACCCACTTGGCTAGACCCAAACCCACTAGGCTAGACCCAAACACACTCGGCTAGACCCAAACCCACTCGGCTAGACCCAAACCCACTCGGCTACACCGATACCCACTCCGCTAGACCCAAACCCACGCGGCTAGACGTAAACCCACTCGGCTAGACCCAAACCCACTCGGCTAGACCCAAACCCACTTGGCTAGTCCCAAACCCACTCGGCTACACCCAAACCCACTCCGCTAGACCCAAACCCACTCCGCTAGACCCAAACCCACTCCGCTAGACACAAACCAACTCGGCTGGACCCAAACCCACTCGGCTAGACCCAAACCCGACTCCGCTAGACCCAAACCCACTCCGCTACACCCAAACCCACTCCGCTAGACCCAAACCCACTCCGCTAGACACAAACCCACTCCGCTAGACCCAAACCCACTTGGCTGCACCGAAACCCACTCGGCTTAACCCAAACCCACTCGTCTAGACCCAAACCCACTCGGCTAGACCCAAACCCACTCGGCTACAACCAAACCCACTCCGCTAGACCCAAACCCACTCGGCTAGGCCCAAACCCACTCGGCTAGACCCAAACCCACTCGGCTAGACCCAAACCCACTCGGCTAGACCCAAACCCACTCGGCTCGACCCAAACCCACTTGGCTAGACACACCCACTCGGCTAGACCCAAACCCACTTGGCTAGACCCAAACCCACTCGGCTAGACCCAAATCCCTTTCGGCTAGACCCAAACCCACTCGGCTAGACCCAAACCCACTCGGGTAGACCCAAACCCATTCAGCTAGACCCAAACCCACTCGGCTAGACCCAAACCCACTCGGCTAGTCCCAAACCCACTCGGCTAGACCCAAACCCACTCGGCTAGACCCAATCCCACTCCGCTAGACCCAAACCCACTCCGCTAGACACAAACCCACTCGGTTAGAACCAAACCCACTCGGCTAGACCCAAACCCACTCCGCTAGACCCAAACCCACTCCGCTAGACACAAACCCACTCCGCTAGACCCAAACCCACTTGGCTAGACCCAAACCCACTAGGCTAGACCCAAACACACTCGGCTAGACCCAAACCCACTCGGCTAGACCCAAACCCACTCGGTTACACCGATACCCACTCCGCTAGACCCAAACCCACGCGGCCAGACGTAAACCCACTCGGCTAGACCCAAACCCACTCGGCTAGACCCAAACCCACTCGGCTAATCCCAAACCCAGTCGGCTAGACCCAAACCCACTCGGCTAGACCCAAACCCACTCGGCTACACCCAAACCCACTCCGCCAGACCCAAACCCACTCGGCTAGACCCAAACCCTTTCAGCTAGACGCAAACACACTCGGCTAGACCCAAACCCACTCGGCTAGACCCAAACCCATTCACCTAGACCCAAACCCACTCGGCTAGACCCAAACCCACTCGGCTAGTCCCAAACCCACTCGGCTAGACCCAAACCCACTCGGCTAGACCCAATCCCACTCCGCTAGACCCAAACCCACTCCGCTAGACACAAACCCACTCGGCTAGACGCAAACCCACTCGGCTAGACCCAAACCAACTCGGCTGGACCCAAACCCACTCGGCTAGACCCAAACCCACTCGGCTAGACCCAAACCCACTCGGCTAGACCCAAACCCAGTTGGCTAGACCCAAACCCACTCGGCTACACCCAAACCCACTCCGCTAGACCCAAACTCACTCGTCTGCACCCAAACCCACTCGGCTAGACCCAAACCCATTCGGCTAGAAGCAAACCCACTCCGCTAGACCCAAACCCACTCGGGTAGACCCAAACCCATTCGGCTAGACCCAAACCCACTCGGCTAGACCCAAACCCACTCGGCTGGTCCCAAACCCACTCAGCTACACCCAAACCCAATCCGGCAGACCCAAACCCACTCGGCTGGGCCCAAACCCACTCGGCTAGACCCAAACCCACTCGGCTAGACCCAAACCCACTCGGCTAGACCCAAACCCACTCGGCTAGACCCAAACCCACTCGGCTTGACCCACACCCACTCGGCTAGACCCAAACCCACTTGGCTAGACCCAAACCCACTTGGCTAGACCCAAACCCACTAGGCTAGACCCAAACCCACTCGGCTAGACCCAAACACACTCGGCTAGACCAAAACCCATTCGGCTAGACCCAAACCCACTCGGCAAGACCCAAACCCACTCGGCTAGTCCCAAACCCACTCGGCTACACCCAAACCCACTCCGCTAAACCCAAACCCACTCCGCTAGACCCAAACCCACTCCGCTAGACCCAAACCAACTCGGCTAGACCCAAACCCACTCGGCTAGACCCAAACCCGACTCCGCTAGACCCAAACCCACTCCGCTAGACCCAAACCCACTCCGCTAGACCCAAACCCACTCCGCTAGACACAAACCCAGTCCGCTAGACCCAAACCCACTTGGCTACACCGAAACCCACTCGGCTAAACCCAAACCCACTCGTCTGGACCCAAACCCACTCGGCTAGACCCAAACCCACTCGGCTACAACCAAACCCATTCCGCTAGACCCAAACCCACTCGGCTAGGCCCAAACCCACTCGGCTAGACCCAAAACCACTCGGCTAGACCCAAACCCACTCGGCTAGACCCAAACCCACTCGGCTCGACCCAAACCCACTTGGCTAGACACACCCACTCGGCTAGACCCAAACCCACTTGGCTAGACCCAAACCCACTCGGCTCGACCCAAACCCTTTCGGCTAGACCCAAACCCACTCGGCCAGACCCAAACCCACTCGGCTAGACCCAAACCCGTTCAGCTAGACCCAAACCCACTCGGCTAGACCCAAACCCACTCGGCTAGTCCCAAACCCACTCGGCTAGACCCAAACCCACTCGGCTAGACCCAATCCCACTCCGCTAGACCCAAACCCACTCCGCTAGACACAAACCCACTCGGTTAGAACCAAACCCACTCGGCTAGACCCAAACCCACTCCGCTAGACCCAAACCCACTCCGCTAGACACAAACCCACTCCGCTAGACCCAAACCCACTTGGCTAGACCCAAACCCACTAGGCTAGACCCAAACACACTCGGCTAGACCCAAACCCACTCGGCTACACCGATACCCACTCCGCTAGACCCAAACCCACGCGGCTAGACGTAAACCCACTCGGCTAGACCCAAACCCACTCGGCTAGACCCAAACCCACTCGGCTAATCCCAAACCCAGTCGGCTAGACCCAAACCCACTCGGCTAGACCCAAACCCACTCGGCTACACCCAAACCCACTCCGCCAGACCCAAACCCACTCGGCTAGGCCCAAACCCACTCGGCTACACCCAAACCCACTCGGCTAGACCCAAACCCACTTGGCTACACCCAAACCCACGCGGCTACACCCAAACCCACTCCGCTAGACCCTAACCCACTCGGCTAGACCCAAACCCACATGGCTGGACCCAAACCCAATTGGCTAGACGCAAACCCACACGGCTAAACCCAAACACACTCGGCTGGACCCAAACCCACTCGGCTAGACCCAAACCCACTCGGCTAGACCCAAACCCTCTCGGCTAGACCCAAACCCAGTCGGCTAGTCCCAAACCCACTCGGCTAGACCCAAACCCACTCCGCTAGACCCAAACCCACTCCGCAAGACCCAAACCCACGCGGCTAGGCCCAAACCCAGTCGGCTAGACCCAAACCCACTCGGCTAGACCCAAACCCACTCGGCTTGACCCAAACCCACTCGGCTAGACCCAAACCCACGCGGCTACACCCAAACCCTTTCGGCTAGACCCAAACACACTCGGCTAGACCCAAACCCACTCGGCTAGACCCAAACCCATTCAGCTAGACCCAAACCCACTCGGCCAGACCCAAACCCACTCGGCTAGTCTCAAACCCACTCGGCTAGACCCAAACCCACTCGGCTAGACCCAATCCCACTCCGCTAGACCCAAACCCACTCCGCTAGACACAAACCCACTCGGCTAGACGCAAACCCACTCGGCTAGACCCAAACCAACTCGGCTGGACCCAAACCCACTCGGCTAGACCCAAACCCACTCGGCTAGACCCAAACCCACTCGGCTAGACCCAAACCCACTTGGCTAGACCCAAACCCACTCGGCTACACCCAAACCCACTCCGCTAGACCCAAACCCACTCGTCTGCACCCAAACCCACTCGGCTAGACCCAAACCCATTCGGCTAGAAGCAAACCCACTCGGCTAGACCCAAACCCACTCGGGTAGACCCAAACCCATTCGGCTAGACCCAAACCCACTCGGCTAGACCCAAACCCACTCGGCTGGTCCCAAACCCACTCAGCTACACCCAAACCCAATCCGGTAGACCCAAACCCACTCGGCTCGGCCCAAACCCACTCAGCTAGACCCAAACCCACTCGGCTAGACCCAAACCCACTCGGCTAGACCCAAACCCACTCGGCTAGACCCAAACCCACTCGGCTTGACCCACACCCACTCGGCTAGACCCAAACCCACTTGGCTAGACCCAAACCCACTCGGCTAGACCCAAACCCTTTCGGCTAGACCCAAACCCACTCGGCTAGACCCAAACCCACTCGGCTAGACCCAAACCCATTCAGCTAGACCCAAACCCACTCGGCTAGACCCAAACCCACTCGGCTAGTCCCAAACCCACTCGGCTAGACCCAAACCCACTCGGCTAGGCCCAATCCCACACCGCTAGACCCAAACCCACTCCGCTAGGCACAAACCCACTCGGTTAGACCCAAACCCACTCGGCTACACCCAAACCCACTCCGCTAGACGCAAACCCACTCCGCTAGACCCAAACCCACTCCACTGGACCCAAACCCACTTGGCTAGACCCAAACCCACTCGGCTAGACCCAATCCCACTCCGCTAGACCCAAACCCACTCGGTTAGACCCAAACCCACTCGGCTGGACCCAAACCCACTTGGCTAGACCCAAACCCACTCCGCCAGACCCAAACCCACTCCGCCGGACCCAAACCCACTTGGCTAGACCCAAACCCACTTGGCTAGACCCAAACCCACTAGGCTAGACCCAAACTCACTCGGCTAGACCCAAACACTCGGCTAGACCAAAACCCATTCGGCTAGACCCAAACCCACTCGGCTAGACCCAAACCCACTCGGCTAGTCCCAAACCCACTCGGCTACACCCAAACCCACTCCGCTAGACCCAAACCCACTCCGCTAGACCCAAACCCACTCCGCTAGACCCAAACCAACTCGGCTAGACCCAAACCCACTCGGCTAGACCCAAACCCGACTCCGCTAGGCCCAATCCCACACCGCTAGACCCAAACCCACTCCGCTAGGCACAAACCCACTCGGTTAGACCCAAACCCACTCGGCTCTACCCAAACCCACTCCGCTAGACCCAAACCCACTCCGCTAGACCCAAACCCACTCCACTGGACCCAAACCCACTTGGCTAGACCCAAACCCACTCGGCTAGACCCAATCCCACTCCGCTAGACCCAAACCCACTCGGTTAGACCCAAACCCACTCGGCTGGACCCAAACCCACTTGGCTAGACCCAAACCCACTCCGCCAGACCCAAACCCACTCCGCCGGACCCAAACCCACTTGGCTAGACCCAAACCCACTTGGCTAGACCCAAACCCACTAGGCTTGACCCAAACCCACTCGGCAAGACCCAAACCCACTCCGCTAGACCCAAATCCACTCGGCTACACCCAAACCCACTCGGCTAGACCCAAACCCATTCGGCTAGACACAAACCCACTCGGCTACACCCAAACCCACTCGGCTAGACCCAAACCCACACCGCTAGACCCAAACCCACTCGACTAGACCCAAACCCACTCCGCTAGACCCAAACCCACTCGGCTGGACCCAAACCTGCTCGGCTAGACCCAAACCCACTCGGCTAGACCCAAACACAATCGGCTAGACCCAAACCCACTCGGCTAGACACAAACCCACTCGGCTAAACCCAAACTCACTCGGCTGGACCCAAACCCACTCCGCTAGACCCAAACCAACTCGGCTAGACCCAAACGCACTCGGCTAGACCCAAACCCACTCCGCTAGACTCAAACCCACTCCGCAAGACCCAAACCCACTCCGCTAGACCCAAACCCACTCCGCTAGACACAAACCCACTCCGCTAGACCCAAACCCACTCGGCTACACCGAAACCCACTCGGCTAAACCTAAACCCACTCGTCTAGACCCAAACCCACTCGGCTAGACCCAAACCCACTCGGCTACAACCAAACCCACTCCGCTAGACCCAAACCCACTCGGCTAGACACAAACCCACTCAGCTACACCCAAACCCACTCGGCTAGACCCAAACCCACTCGGCTAGACCCAAACCCACTCCAATAGACCCAAACCCACTCCGCCAGACCGAAACCCACTCGGCTAGACCCAAACCCAATCGGCTAGACCTAAACCCACTCCGCCAGAACCAAACCCACCCCGCTAGACCCAAACCCACTCCGCTAGACACAAACCCACTCGGTTAGACCCAAACACACTCGGCTAGACCCAAACCCACTCCGCTAGACCCAAACCCACTCCGCTAGACCCAAACCCACTCCACTGGACCCAAACCCACTTGGCTAGACCCAAACCCACTAGGCTAGACCCAAACCCACTCGGCTAGACCCAATTCCACTCGGCTAGACCCAAACCCACTCGTCCAGACCCAAACCCACTCCGCTAGACCCATACCAATTCCGCTTGACCCAAACCCACTCCGCTAGACCCATACCAACTCCGCTTGACCCAAACCCACTCGGCTAGACCCAAACCCACTGGGCTAGACCCAAACCCACTCGGCTAGACACAAACCCACTCGGCTAGACCCAAACCCGCTCGGCTAGACCCAAACTAACTCGGCTACACCCAAACTAACTCGGCTAGACCCAAACCCTCTCGGCTAGACCCAAACCCACTGGGCTACACCGAAACATACTCGGCTAGACCCAAACCCACTCGGCTATACCCAAACCCACTTGGCTAGACCCAAACCCCCTCGGCTAGACCCAAACCCACTCGGCTAGACACAAACCCACTCGGCTAGACTCAAACCCACTCGGCTCGACCCAAACCCACTCGGCTAGACCCAAACCCACTTGGCTAGACCCAAACCCTCTCGGCTATACCCAAACCCACTCGGCTAGACCGAAACCCACTCGGCTAGACAAAAACCCACTCGGCTAGACCCAAACCCACTCGGCTAGACCCAAACCCACTCGGATAGACCCAAACCCACTCGGCTAGACCCAAACCCACTCGGCTAGACCCAATTCCACTCGGCTAGACCCAAACCCACTCGTCCAGACCCAAACCCACTCCGCTAGACCCATACCACTTCCGCTTGACCCAAACCCACTCCGCTAGACCCATACCAACTCCGCTTGACCCAAACCCACTCGGCTAGACCCAAACCCACTGGGCTAGACCCAAACCCACTCGGCTAGACACAAACCCACTCGGCTAGACCCAAACCCGCTCGGCTAGACCCAAACTAACTCGGCTACACCCAAACTAACTCGGCTAGACCCAAACCCTCTCGGCTAGACCCAAACCCACTGGGCTACACCGAAACATACTCGGCTAGACCCAAACCCACTCGGCTATACCCAAACCCACTTGGCTAGACCCAAACCCCCTCGGCTAGACCCAAACCCACTCGGCTAGACACAAACCCACTCGGCTAGACTCAAACCCACTCGGCTCGACCCAAACCCACTCGGCTAGACCCAAACCCACTTGGCTAGACCCAAACCCTCTCGGCTATACCCAAACCCACTCGGCTAGACCGAAACCCACTCGGCTAGACAAAAACCCACTCGGCTAGACCCAAACCCACTCGGCTAGACCCAAACCCACTCGGATAGACCCAAACCCACTCGGCTAGACCCAAACCCACTTGGCTAGACCCAAACCCACTCGGCTAGACCCACACCCACTCGGCTAGACCCAAACCCACTCCGCTAGGCCCATACCAACTCCGCTTGACCCAACCCACTCGGCTAGACCCAAACCCACTCGGCTAGACCCAAACCCACTCGGCTAGACCCAAACCCACTCGGATAGACCCAAACCCACAAGGCTAGACCCAAACCCACTTGGCTAGACCCAAACCCACTCGGCTAGACCCACACCCACTCGGCTAGACCCAAACCCACTCCGCTAGGCCCATACCAACTCCGCTTGACCCAACCCACTCGGCTAGACCCAAACCCACTCGGGTAGACCCAAACCCACTCGGCTAGACCCAAACCCACTCGGCTACACCCAAACCCACTCCGCTAGACCCAAACCCACTCCGCTAGGCCCATACCAACTCCGCTTGACCCAACCCACTCGGCTAGACCCAAACCCACTCGGCTAGACCCAAATCCACTCGGCTAGACCCAAACCCACTCAGCTAGACCCAAACCCGCTCGGCTAGACCCAAACCCACTCGGCTACACACAAAATAACTCGGCTAGACCCAAACCCACTCGGCTAGACCCAAACCCACTCGGTTAGACCCAAACCCACTCGGCTAGGCCCAAACCCACTCGGCTACACCGAAACCCACTCGGGTAGACCCAAACCCACTCAGCTAGACCCAAACCCACTCGGCTAGACCCAAACCCACTCGGCGAGACCCAAACCCACTCGGCTAGACACAAACCCACTCGGCTAGACCCAAACCCACTCGGCTACTCCCAAACCCACTCCGCTAGAACCAAACCCACTCGGCTGCACCCAAACCCACTCGGCTAGACCCAAACCCATTCGGCTAGAAGCAAACCCACTCGGCTAGACCCAAACCCACTCGGCTAGACCCAAACCCACTCGGCTAGTCCCAAACCCACTCAGCTAGACACAAACCCACTCGGCTAGACCCAATCCCACTCCGCTAGACCCAAACCCACTCGGCTAGACCCAAACCCACTCGGGTTGACCCAAACCCATTCGGCTAGGCCCAAACCCACTCGGCTAGACCCAAACCCACTCGGCTGGTCCCATACCCACTCAGCTACACCCAAACCCACTCCGCTACACCCAAACCCACTCCGGTAGTCCCAAACCCACTCGGCTAAGCCCAAACCCACTCGGCTAGACCCAAACCCACTCGGCTAGACCCAAACCCACTCGGCTAGACCCAAACCCACTCGGCTAGACCCAAACCCACTCGGCTTAACCCACACCCACTCGGCTAGACCCAGCCCACTCGGCTAGACCCAAACCCACTCGGCTAGACCCAAACCCTTTCGGCTAGACCCAAACCCACTCCGCTAGACCCAAACCCACTCGGCTAGACCCAAACACATTCCGCTAGACCCAAACCCACTCGGCTAGACCCAAACCCACTCGGCTAGTCCCAAACCCACTCGGCTAGACCCAAACCCACTCGGCTAGACCCAAACCCACTCGGCTACACCCAAACCCACTCCGCTAGACCCAAACCCACTCGGCTACAACCAAACCCACTCCGCTAGACCCAAACCCACTCGGCTGGACTCAAACCCACTCAGCTAGACCCAAACCCAGTCGGCTAGACCCAAACCCACACGGCTAGACCCAAACCCACTCGGCTACACCCAAACCCACTCCGCTAGACCCAAACCCACTCGGCTAGACCCAAACCCACTCGGCTAGACCCAAACCCACTCGGCTAGACCCAAACCACTAGGCTACACCCAAACCCACGCGACTACACCCAAACCCACTCCGCTAGAACCTAACCCACTCGGCTAGACCCAAACCCACATGGATAGACCCAAACCCAATCGGCTAGACGCAAACCCACTCGGCTAGACCCAAACCAACTCGGCTAGACCCAAACCCACTAGGCTAGACCCAAACCCACTCGGCTACACCCAAACTCACTCCGCTAGACCCAAACCCACTCGGCTGCACCCAAACCCACTCGGCCAGACCCAAACCCATTCGGCTAGAAGCAAACCCACTCGGCCAGACCCAAACCCACTCGGGTATACCCAAACCCATTCGGCTAGGCCCAAACCCACTCGGCTAGACCCAAACCCACTCGGCTGGTCCTAAACCCACTCAGCTACACCCAAACCCACTCCGCTACACCCAAACCCACTCCGGTAGTCCCAAACCCACTCGGCTAGGCCCAAACCCACTCGGCTAGACGCAAACCCACTCGGCTAGACCGAAACCCACTCGGCTAGACCCAAACCCACTCGGCTAGACCCAAACCCACTCGGCTTAACCCACACCCACTCGGCTAGCCCCAAACCCACTCGGCTAGACCCTAACCCACTCGGCTAGACCCAAACCCTTTCGGCTAGACCCAAACCCACTCGGCTAGAACCATACCCACTCGGTTAGACCCAAACACATTCAGCTAGACCCAAACCCACTCGGCTAGACCCAAACCCACTCGGCTAGTCCCAAACCCACTCGGCTAGACCCAAACCCACTCGGCTAGACCCAAACCCACTCCGCTAGACACAAACCCACTCGGTTAGACCCAAACCCACTCGGCTAGAACCAAACCCACTCCGCTTGACCCAAACCCACTGCGCTAGACCCAAACCCACTCCGCTGGACCCAAACGAACTTGGCTAGACCCAAACCCACTAGGCTAGACCCAAACCCACTCGGCTAGACCCAAACCCACTCGGCTAGACCCAAACCCACTCGTCCAGACCCAAACCCACTCGGCTACACCCAAACCCACTCGGCTACACCCAAACCCACTCCGCTAGACCCAAACCCACTCGGCTAGACGTAAACCCACTCGGCTAGACCCAAACCCACTCGGCTAGACCCAAACCCACTCGGCTAGACCCAAACCCAGTCGGCTAGACCCAAACCCACTCGGCTAGACCCAAACCCACTCGGCTACACCCAAACCCACTCCGCTAGACCCAAACCCACTCGGCTACAACCAAACCCACTACGCAAGACCCAAACCCACTCGGCTAGACCCAAACCCATTCGGCTACACCCAAACCCACTCGGCTAGATCCAAACCCACTCGTCTAGACCCAAACCCAGTCGGCTAGACCCAAACCCACTCGGCTAGACCCAAACCCACTCGGCTACACCCAAACCCACTCCGCTAGACCCAAACCCACTGGGCTACACCCAAACCCACGCGGCTACACCCAAACCCACTCCGCTAGACCCTAACCCACTCGGCTAGACCCAAACCCACTCGGCTAGACCCAAACCCTTTCAGCTAGACCCAAACCCACTCGGCTAGACCCATACCCACTCGGCTAGACCCAAACACATTCAGCTAGACCCAAACCCACTCGGCTAGACCCAAACCCACTCGGCTAGTCCCAAACCCACTCGGCTGGACCCAAACCCACTCGGCTAGACCCAATCCCACTCCGATAGACCCAAACCCACTCCGCTAGACACAAACCCACTCGGTTAGACCCAAACCCACTCGGCTAGACCCAAACCCACTCCGCTGGACCCAAACGAACTTGGCTAGACCCAAACCCACTAGGCTAGACCCAAACCCACTCGGCTAGACCCAAACCCACTCGGCTAGACCCAAACCCACTCGTCCAGACCCAAACCCACTCGGCTACACCCAAACCCACTCGGCTACACCCAAACCCACTCCGCTAGACCCAAACCCACTCGGCTAGACGTAAACCCACTCGGCTAGACCCAAACCCACTCGGCTAGACCCAAACCCACTCGGCTAGACCCAAACCCAGTCGGCTAGACCCAAACCCACTCGGCTAGACCCAAACCCACTCGGCTACACCCAAACCCACTCCGCTAGACCCAAACCCACTCGGCTACAACCAAACCCACTACGCAAGACCCAAACCCACTCGGCTAGACCCAAACCCATTCGGCTACACCCAAACCCACTCGGCTAGATCCAAACCCACTCGTCTAGACCCAAACCCAGTCGGCTAGACCCAAACCCACTCGGCTAGACCCAAACCCACTCGGCTACACCCAAACCCACTCCGCTAGACCCAAACCCACTGGGCTACACCCAAACCCACGCGGCTACACCCAAACCCACTCCGCTAGACCCTAACCCACTCGGCTAGACCCAAACCCACTCGGCTAGACCCAAACCCTTTCAGCTAGACCCAAACCCACTCGGCTAGACCCAAACCCACTCGGCTACACCCAAACCCACTCGGCTACACCCAAACCCACTCCGATAGACCCAAACCCACTCCGCTAGACACAAACCCACTCGGTTAGACCCAAACCCACTCTGCTAGACCCAAACCCACTCCGCTGGACCCAAACGAACTTGGATAGACCCAAACCCACTAGGCTAGACCCAAACCCACTCGGCTAGACCCAAACCCACTCGGCTAGACCCAAACCCACTCGGCTAGACCCAAACCCACTCGTCCAGACCCAAACCCACTCGGCTACACCCAAACCCACTCGGCTACACCCAAACCCACTCCGCTAGACCCAAACCCACTCGGCTAGACGTAAACCCACTCGGCTAGACCCAAACCCACTCGGCTAGACCCAAACCCACTCGGCTAGACCCAAACCCAGTCGGCTATACCCAAACCCACTCGGCTAGACCGAAACCCACTCGGCTAGACAAAAACCCACTCGGCTAGACCCAAACCCACTCGGCTAGACCCAAACCCACTCGGATAGACCCAAACCCACTCGGCTAGACCCAAACCCACTTGGCTAGACCCAAACCCACTCGGCTAGACCCACACCCACTCGGCTAGACCCAAACCCACTCGGCTACACCCAAACCCACTCGGGTAGACCCAAACCCACTCGGCTAGACCCAAACCCACTCGGCTACACCCAAACCCACTCCGCTAGACCCAAACCCACTCCGCTAGGCCCCTACCAACTCCGCTTGACCCAACCCACTCGGCTAGACCCAAACCCACTCGGCTAGACCCAAACCCACTCGGCTAGACCCAAACCCACTCAGCTAGACCCAAACCCGCTCGGCTAGACCCAAACCCACTCGGCTACACACAAACTAACTCGGCTAGACCCAAACCCACTCGGCTAGACCCAAACCCACTCGGTTAGACCCAAACCCACTCGGCTAGGCCCAAACCCACTCGGCTACACCGAAACCCACTCGGGTAGACCCAAACCCACTCAGCTAGACCCAAACCCACTCGGCTAGACCCAAACCAACTCGGCGAGACCCAAACCCACTCGGCTAGACCCAAACCCACTCGGCTAGACCCAAACCCACTCGGCTACACCCAAACCCACTCCGCTAGAACCAAACCCACTCGGCTGCACCCAAACCCACTCGGCTAGACCCAAACCCATTCGGCTAGAAGCAAACCCACTCGGCTAGACCCAAACCCACTCGGCTAGACCCAAACCCACTCGGCTAGTCCCAAACCCACTCAGCTAGACACAAACCCACTCGGCTAGACCCAATCCCACTCCGCTAGACCCAAACCCACTCGGCTAGACCCAAACCCACTCGGGTAGACCCAAACCCATTCGGGTAGGCCCAAACCCACTCGGCTAGACCCAAACCCACTCGGCTGGTCCCATACCCACTCAGCTACACCCAAACCCACTCCGCTACACCCAAACCCACTCCGGTAGTCCCAAACCCACTCGGCTAAGCCCAAACCCACTCGGCTAGACCCAAACCCACTCGGCTAGACCCAAACCCACTCGGCTAGACCCAAACCCACTCGGCTAGACCCAAACCCACTCGGCTTAACCCACACCCACTCGGCTAGACCCAGCCCACTCGGCTAGACCCAAACCCACTCGGCTAGACCCAAACCCTTTCGGCTAGACCCAAACCCACTCCGCTAGACCCAAACCCACTCGGCTAGACCCAAACACATTCCGCTAGACCCAAACCCACTCGGCTAGACCCAAACCCACTCGGCTAGACCCAAACCAACTCGGCTAGACCCAAACCCACTAGGCTAGACCCAAACCCACTCGGCTACACCCAAACTCACTCCGCTAGACCCAAACCCACTCGGCTGCACCCAAACCCACTCGGCCAGACCCAAACCCATTCGGCTAGAAGCAAACCCACTCGGCCAGACCCAAACCCATTCGGGTATACCCAAACCCATTCGGCTAGGCCCAAACCCACTCGGCTAGACCCAAACCCACTCGGCTGGTCCTAAACCCACTCAGCTACACCCAAACCCACTCGGCTAGACCCAAACCCACTCGGCTAGTCCCAAACCCACTCAGCTAGACACAAACCCACTCGGCTAGACCCAATCCCACTCCGCTAGACCCAAACCCACTCGGCTAGACCCAAACCCACTCGGGTAGACCCAAACCCATTCGGGTAGGCCCAAACCCACTCGGCTAGACCCAAACCCACTCGGCTGGTCCCATACCCACTCAGCTACACCCAAACCCACTCCGCTACACCCAAACCCACTCCGGTAGTCCCAAACCCACTCGGCTAAGCCCAAACCCACTCGGCTAGACCCAAACCCACTCGGCTAGACCCAAACCCACTCGGCTAGACCCAAACCCACTCGGCTTAACCCACACCCACTCGGCTAGACCCAGCCCACTCGGCTAGACCCAAACCCACTCGGCTAGACCCAAACCCTTTCGGCTAGACCCAAACCCACTCCGCTAGACCCAAACCCACTCGGCTAGACCCAAACACATTCTGCTAGACCCAAACCCACTCGGCTAGACCCAAACCCACTCGGCTAGACCCAAACCAACTCGGCTAGACCCAAACCCACTAGGCTAGACCCAAACCCACTCGGCTACACCCAAACTCACTCCGCTAGACCCAAACCCACTCGGCTGCACCCAAACCCACTCGGCCAGACCCAAACCCATTCGGCTAGAAGCAAACCCACTCGGCCAGACCCAAACCCACTCGGGTATACCCAAACCCATTTGGCTAGGCCCAAACCCACTCGGCTAGACCCAAACCCACTCGGCTGGTCCTAAACCCACTCAGCTACACCGAAACCCACTCCGCTACACCCAAACCCACTCCGGTAGTCCCAAACCCACTCGGCTAGGCCCAAACCCACTCGGCTAGACGCAAACCCACTCGGCTAGACCGAAACCCACTCGGCTAGACCCAAACCCACTCGGCTAGACCCAAACCCACTCGGCTTAACCCACACCCACTCGGCTAGACCCAAACCCACTCGGCTAGACCCAAACCCACTCAGCTAGACCCAAACCCTTTCGGCTAGACCCAAACCCACTCGGCTAGACCCATACCCACTCGGCTAGACCCAAACACATTCAGCTAGACCCAAACCCACTCGGCTAGACCCAAACCCACTCGGCTAGTCCCAAACCCACTCGGCTAGACCCAAACCCACTCGGCTAGACCCAAACCCACTCCGCTAGACACAAACCCACTCGGTTAGACCCAAACCCACTCGGCTAGAACCAAACCCACTCCGCTAGACCCAAACCCACTGCGCTAGACCCAAACCCACTCCGCTGGACCCAAACGAACTTGGCTAGACCCAAACCCACTAGGCTAGACCCAAACCCACTCGGCTAGACCCAAACCCACTCGGCTAGACCCAAACCCACTCGTCCAGACCCAAACCCACTCGGCTACACCCAAACCCACTCGGCTACACCCAAACCCACTCCGCTAGACCGAAACCCACTCGGCTAGACGTAAACCCACTCGGCTAGACCCAAACCCACTCGGCTAGACCCAAACCCACTCGGCTACACCCAAACCCACTCCGCTAGACCCAAACCCACTCGGCTACAACCAAACCCACTACGCTAGACCCAAACCCACTCGGCTAGACCCAAACCCATTCGGCTACACCCAAACCCACTCGGCTAGATCCAAACCCACTCGTCTAGACCCAAACCCAGTCGGCTAGACCCAAACCCACTCGGCTAGACCCAAACCCACTCGGCTACACCCAAACCCACTCCGCTAGACCCAAACCCACTGGGCTACACCCAAACCCACTCGGCTAGACCCAAACCCACTCGGCTAGACCCAAACCCACTCGGCTACACCCAAACCCACACGGCTACACCCAAACCCACTCCGCTAGACCCTAACCCACTCGGCTAGACCCAAACCCACTCGGCTAGACCCAAACCCTTTCAGCTAGACCCAAACCCACTCGGCTAGACCCATACCCACTCGGCTAGACCCAAACACATTCAGCTAGACCCAAACCCACTCGGCTAGACCCAAACCCACTCGGCTAGTCCCAAACCCACTCGGCTGGACACAAACCCACTCGGCTAGACCCAATCCCACTCCGATAGACCCAAACCCACTCCGCTAGACACAAACCCACTCGGTTAGACCCAAACCCACTCGGCTAGAACCAAACCCACTCCGCTAGACCCAAACCCACTGCGCTGGACCCAAACCCACTCCGCTGGACCCAAACGAACTTGGCTAGACCCAAACCCACTAGGCTAGACCCAAACCCACTCGGCTAGACCCAAACCCACTCGGCTAGACCCAAACCCACTCGGCTAGACCCAAACCCACTCGTCCAGACCCAAACCCACTCGGCTACACCCAAACCCACTCGGCTACACCCAAACCCACTCCGCTAGACCCAAACCCACTCGGCTAGACGTAAACCCACTCGGCTAGACCCAAACCCACTCGGCTAGACCCAAACCCACTCGGCTAGACCCAAACCCACTCGGCTACACCCAAACCCACTCCGCTAGACCCAAACCCACTCGGCTACAACCAAACCCACTACGCTTGACCCAAACCCACTCGGCTAGACCCAAACCCACACGGCTACACCCAAACCCACTCGGCTAGACCCAAACCCACTCGTCTAGACCCAAACCCAGTCGGCTAGACCCAAACCCACTCGGCTAGACCCAAACCCACTCGGCTACACCCAAACCCACTCCGCTAGACCCAAACCCACTGGGCTACACCCAAACCCACTCGGCTAGACCCAAACCCACTCGGCTAGACCCAAACCCACTCGGCTACACCCAAACCCACGCGGCTACACCCAAACCCACTCCGCTAGACCGTAACCCACTCGGCTAGACCCAAACCCACTCGGCTAGACCCAAACCCTTTCAGCTAGACCCAAACCCACTCGGCTAGACCCATACCCACTCGGCTAGACCCAAACACATTCAGCTAGACCCAAACCCACTCGGCTAGACCCAAACCCACTCGGCTAGTCCCAAACCCACTCGGCTGGACACAAACCCACTCGGCTAGACCCAATCCCACTCCGATAGACCCAAACCCACTCCGCTAGACACAAACCCACTCGGTTAGACCCAAACCCACTCGGCTAGAACCAAACCCACTCCGCTAGACCCAAACCCACTGCGCTGGACCCAAACCCACTCCGCTGGACCCAAACGAACTTGGCTAGACCCAAACCCACTAGGCTAGACCCAAACCCACTCGGCTAGACCCAAACCCACTCGGCTAGACCCAAACCCACTCGGCTAGACCCAAACCCACTCGTCCAGACCCAAACCCACTCGGCTACACCCAAACCCACTCGGCTACACCCAAACCCACTCCGCTAGACCCAAACCCACTCGGCTAGACCCAAACCCACTCGGCTAGACCCAAACCCACTCGGCTACACCCAAACCCACTCCGCTAGACCCAAACCCACTCGGCTACAACCAAACCCACTACGCTAGACCCAAACCCACTCGGCTAGACCCAAACCCATTCGGCTACACCCAAACCCACTCGGCTAGATCCAAACCCACTCGTCTAGACCCAAACCCAGTCGGCTAGACCCAAACCCACTCGGCTAGACCCAAACCCACTCGGCTACACCCAAACCCACTCCGCTAGACCCAAACCCACTGGGCTACACCCAAACCCACTCGGCTAGACCCAAACCCACTCGGCTAGACCCAAACCCACTCGGCTACACCCAAACCCACGCGGCTACACCCAAACCCACTCCGCTAGACCCTAACCCACTCGGCTAGACCCAAACCCACTCGGCTAGACCCAAACCCTTTCAGCTAGACCCAAACCCACTCGGCTAGACCAATACCCACTCGGCTAGACCCAAACACATTCAGCTAGACCCAAACCCACTCGGCTAGACCCAAACCCACTCGGCTAGTCCCAAACCCACTCGGCTGGACACAAACCCACTCGGCTAGACCCAATCCCACTCCGATAGACCCAAACCCACTCCGCTAGACACAAACCCACTCGGTTAGACCCAAACCCACTCGGCTAGAACCAAACCCACTCCGCTAGACCCAAACCCACTGCGCTGGACCCAAACCCACTCCGCTGGACCCAAACGAACTTGGCTAGACCCAAACCCACTAGGCTAGACCCAAACCCACTCGGCTAGACCCAAACCCACTCGGCTAGACCCAAACCCACTCGGCTAGACCCAAACCCACTCGTCCAGACCCAAACCCACTCGGCTACACCCAAACCCACTCGGCTACACCCAAACCCACTCCGCTAGACCCAAACCCACTCGGCTAGACGTAAACCCACTCGGCTAGACCCAAACCCACTCGGCTAGACCCAAACCCACTCGGCTAGACCCAAACCCACTCGGCTACACCCAAACCCACTCCGCTAGACCCAAACCCACTCGGCTACAACCAAACCCACTACGCTTGACCCAAACCCACTCGGCTAGACCCAAACCCACACGGCTACACCCAAACCCACTCGGCTAGACCCAAACCCACTCGTCTAGACCCAAACCCAGTCGGCTAGACCCAAACCCACTCGGCTAGACCCAAACCCACTCGGCTACACCCAAACCCACTCCGCTAGACCCAAACCCACTGGGCTACACCCAAACCCACTCGGCTAGACCCAAACCCACTCGGCTAGACCCAAACCCACTCGGCTACACCCAAACCCACGCGGCTACACCCAAACCCACTCCGCTAGACCGTAACCCACTCGGCTAGACCCAAACCCACTCGGCTAGACCCAAACCCTTTCAGCTAGACCCAAACCCACTCGGCTAGACCCATACCCACTCGGCTAGACCCAAACACATTCAGCTAGACCCAAACCCACTCGGCTAGACCCAAACCCACTCGGCTAGTCCCAAACCCACTCGGCTGGACACAAACCCACTCGGCTAGACCCAATCCCACTCCGATAGACCCAAACCCACTCCGCTAGACACAAACCCACTCGGTTAGACCCAAACCCACTCGGCTAGAACCAAACCCACTCCGCTAGACCCAAACCCACTGCGCTGGACCCAAACCCACTCCGCTGGACCCAAACGAACTTGGCTAGACCCAAACCCACTAGGCTAGACCCAAACCCACTCGGCTAGACCCAAACCCACTCGGCTAGACCCAAACCCACTCGGCTAGACCCAAACCCACTCGTCCAGACCCAAACCCACTCGGCTACACCCAAACCCACTCGGCTACACCCAAACCCACTCCGCTAGACCCAAACCCACTCGGCTAGACGTAAACCCACTCGGCTAGACCCAAACCCACTAGGCTAGACCCAAACCCACTCGGCTAGACCCAAACCCACTCGGCTAGACCCAAACCCACTCGGCTAGACCCAAACCCACTCGTCCAGACCCAAACCCACTCGGCTACACCCAAACCCACTCGGCTACACCCAAACCCACTCCGCTAGACCCAAACCCACTCGGCTAGACGTAAACCCACTCGGCTAGACCCAAACCCACTCGGCTAGACCCAAACCCACTCGGCTAGACCCAAACCCACTCGGCTACACCCAAACCCACTCCGCTAGACCCAAACCCACTCGGCTACAACCAAACCCACTACGCTTGACCCAAACCCACTCGGCTAGACCCAAACCCACACGGCTACACCCAAACCCACTCGGCTAGACCCAAACCCACTCGTCTAGACCCAAACCCAGTCGGCTAGACCCAAACCCACTCGGCTAGACCCAAACCCACTCGGCTACACCCAAACCCACTCCGCTAGACCCAAACCCACTGGGCTACACCCAAACCCACTCGGCTAGACCCAAACCCACTCGGCTAGACCCAAACCCACTCGGCTACACCCAAACCCACGCGGCTACACCCAAACCCACTCCGCTAGACCGTAACCCACTCGGCTAGACCCAAACCCACTCGGCTAGACCCAAACCCTTTCAGCTAGACCCAAACCCACTCGGCTAGACCCATACCCACTCGGCTAGACCCAAACACATTCAGCTAGACCCAAACCCACTCGGCTAGACCCAAACCCACTCGGCTAGTCCCAAACCCACTCGGCTGGACACAAACCCACTCGGCTAGACCCAATCCCACTCCGATAGACCCAAACCCACTCCGCTAGACACAAACCCACTCGGTTAGACCCAAACCCACTCGGCTAGAACCAAACCCACTCCGCTAGACCCAAACCCACTGCGCTGGACCCAAACCCACTCCGCTGGACCCAAACGAACTTGGCTAGACCCAAACCCACTAGGCTAGACCCAAACCCACTCGGCTAGACCCAAACCCACTCGGCTAGACCCAAACCCACTCGGCTAGACCCAAACCCACTCGTCCAGACCCAAACCCACTCGGCTACACCCAAACCCACTCGGCTACACCCAAACCCACTCCGCTAGACCCAAACCCACTCGGCTAGACCCAAACCCACTCGGCTAGACCCAAACCCACTCGGCTACACCCAAACCCACTCCGCTAGACCCAAACCCACTCGGCTACAACCAAACCCACTACGCTAGACCCAAACCCACTCGGCTAGACCCAAACCCATTCGGCTACACCCAAACCCACTCGGCTAGATCCAAACCCACTCGTCTAGACCCAAACCCAGTCGGCTAGACCCAAACCCACTCGGCTAGACCCAAACCCACTCGGCTACACCCAAACCCACTCCGCTAGACCCAAACCCACTGGGCTACACCCAAACCCACTCGGCTAGACCCAAACCCACTCGGCTAGACCCAAACCCACTCGGCTACACCCAAACCCACGCGGCTACACCCAAACCCACTCCGCTAGACCCTAACCCACTCGGCTAGACCCAAACCCACTCGGCTAGACCCAAACCCTTTCAGCTAGACCCAAACCCACTCGGCTAGACCAATACCCACTCGGCTAGACCCAAACACATTCAGCTAGACCCAAACCCACTCGGCTAGACCCAAACCCACTCGGCTAGTCCCAAACCCACTCGGCTGGACACAAACCCACTCGGCTAGACCCAATCCCACTCCGATAGACCCAAACCCACTCCGCTAGACACAAACCCACTCGGTTAGACCCAAACCCACTCGGCTAGAACCAAACCCACTCCGCTAGACCCAAACCCACTGCGCTGGACCCAAACCCACTCCGCTGGACCCAAACGAACTTGGCTAGACCCAAACCCACTAGGCTAGACCCAAACCCACTCGGCTAGACCCAAACCCACTCGGCTAGACCCAAACCCACTCGGCTAGACCCAAACCCACTCGTCCAGACCCAAACCCACTCGGCTACACCCAAACCCACTCGGCTACACCCAAACCCACTCCGCTAGACCCAAACCCACTCGGCTAGACGTAAACCCACTCGGCTAGACCCAAACCCACTCGGCTAGACCCAAACCCACTCGGCTAGACCCAAACCCACTCGGCTACACCCAAACCCACTCCGCTAGACCCAAACCCACTCGGCTACAACCAAACCCACTACGCTTGACCCAAACCCACTCGGCTAGACCCAAACCCACACGGCTACACCCAAACCCACTCGGCTAGACCCAAACCCACTCGTCTAGACCCAAACCCAGTCGGCTAGACCCAAACCCACTCGGCTAGACCCAAACCCACTCGGCTACACCCAAACCCACTCCGCTAGACCCAAACCCACTGGGCTACACCCAAACCCACTCGGCTAGACCCAAACCCACTCGGCTAGACCCAAACCCACTCGGCTACACCCAAACCCACGCGGCTACACCCAAACCCACTCCGCTAGACCGTAACCCACTCGGCTAGACCCAAACCCACTCGGCTAGACCCAAACCCTTTCAGCTAGACCCAAACCCACTCGGCTAGACCCATACCCACTCGGCTAGACCCAAACACATTCAGCTAGACCCAAACCCACTCGGCTAGACCCAAACCCACTCGGCTAGTCCCAAACCCACTCGGCTGGACACAAACCCACTCGGCTAGACCCAATCCCACTCCGATAGACCCAAACCCACTCCGCTAGACACAAACCCACTCGGTTAGACCCAAACCCACTCGGCTAGAACCAAACCCACTCCGCTAGACCCAAACCCACTGCGCTGGACCCAAACCCACTCCGCTGGACCCAAACGAACTTGGCTAGACCCAAACCCACTAGGCTAGACCCAAACCCACTCGGCTAGACCCAAACCCACTCGGCTAGACCCAAACCCACTCGGCTAGACCCAAACCCACTCGTCCAGACCCAAACCCACTCGGCTACACCCAAACCCACTCGGCTACACCCAAACCCACTCCGCTAGACCCAAACCCACTCGGCTAGACGTAAACCCACTCGGCTAGACCCAAACCCACTCGGCTAGACCCAAACCCACTCGGCTAGACCCAAACCCACTCGGCTACACCCAAACCCACTCCGCTAGACCCAAACCCACTCGGCTACAACCAAACCCACTACGCTTGACCCAAACCCACTCGGCTAGACCCAAACCCACACGGCTACACCCAAACCCACTCGGCTAGACCCAAACCCACTCGTCTAGACCCAAACCCAGTCGGCTAGACCCAAACCCACTCGGCTAGACCCAAACCCACTCGGCTACACCCAAACCCACTCCGCTAGACCCAAACCCACTGGGCTACACCCAAACCCACTCGGCTAGACCCAAACCCACTCGGCTAGACCCAAACCCACTCGGCTACACCCAAACCCACGCGGCTACACCCAAACCCACTCCGCTAGCCCCTAACCCACTCGGCTAGACCCAAACCCACATGGATAGACCCAAACCCAATCGGCTAGACCGAAACCCACTCGGCTAGACCCAAACCCACTCGGCTAGACCCAAACCCACTCGGCTAGACGCAAACCCACTCGGCTAGTCCCAAACCCACTCGGCTAGACCCAAACCCACTCGGCTAGACCCAATCCCACTCCGCTAGACCCAAACCCACTCCGCCAGACACAAACCCACTCGGTTAGACCCAAACCCACTCAGCTAGACCCAAACCCACTCCGCTAGACCCAAACCCACTGCGCTAGACCCAAACCCACTCCGCTGGACCGAAACCCACTTGGCTAGACCCAAACCCACTAGGCTAGACCCAAACCCACTCGGCTAGACCCAAACCCACTCGACTAGACCCAAACCCACTCGGCTAGACCCAAACCCACTCATCCAGACCCAAACCCAGTCGGCTAGACCCAAACCCACTCGGCTAGACCCAAACCCACTCGGCTAGACCCAAACCCACTCCGCTAGACCCAAACCCACTCGGCTACAACCAAACCCACTCCGCTAGACCCAAACCCACTCGGCTAGACCCAAACCCACTCGGCTAGACCCAAACCCACTCGGCTAGACCCAAACCCACTAAGCTAGACCAAAACCCAGTCGGCTAGACACAAACCCACTCGGCTAGACCCAAACCCACTCGGCTACACCCAAACCCACTCCGCTAGACCCAAACCCACTTGGCTAGACCCAAACCCACTCGGCTAGACCCAAACCCACTCGGCTAGACCCAAACCCACTCGGCTACACCCAAACCCACGCGGCTAAACCCAAACCCACTCCGCTAGACCCTAACCCACTCGGCTAGACCCAAACCCACATGGATAGACCCAAACCCACTCGGCTAGACCCAAACCCACTCGGCTAGACGCAAACCCACTCGGATAGACCCAAACCCACTCGGCTAGACCAAAACCCACTTGGCTAGACCCAAACCCACTCCGCTAGACCCAAACCCACTCCGCTAGACCCATACTAACTCCGCTTGACCCAAACCCACTCGGCTAGACCCAAACAAACTCGGCTAGACCCAAACCCACTCGGCTAGACCCAAACCCACTCGGCTAGACCCAAACCCACTCGGCTAGACCCAAACCCACTCGGCTAGACCCAAACCCACTCGTCTAGACCCAAACCCACTCGGCTAGACCCAAAGCCACTCGGCTAGACCCAAACCCACTCGGCTAGACCCAAACCCACTCGGCTACACCCAAACCCAGTCGGCTATACCCAAACCCACTCGGCTAGACCCAAACCCACTCCGCTACACCCAAACCCACTCCGCTAGACCCAAACCCACTCGGCTAGACCCAAACCCACTCGGCTAGACCCAAACCCACTCGGCTAGACCCAAACCCACTCGGCTACACCCAAACCCACTCGGCTAGACCCAAACCCACTCGGCTAGACCCAAACCCACTCGGCTATACCCAAACCCACTCGGCTACACCCAAACCAACTCCGCTAGACCCAAACCCACTCCGCTAGACCCAAACCCACTCGGCTAGACCCAAACCCACTCGGCTAGGCCCAAACCCACTCGGCTACACCCTAACCCACGCGGCTACACCCAATCCCACTCCGCTAGACACTAACCCACTCGGCTAGACCCAAACCCACATGGATAGACCCAAACCCAATCGGCTAGACCCAAACCCACTCGGCTAGACCCAAACCCACTCGGCTAGACGCAAACCCACTCGGCTAGACGCAAACCAACTTGGCTAGACCCAAACCCACTCGGCTGGACCCAAACCCACTCGGCTAGACCCAAACCCACTCGGCTACACCCAAACCCACGCGGCTACACCCAAACCCACTCGGCTACACCCAAACCCACTCCGCTAGACCCAAACCCACTCGGCTAGACGTAAACCCACTCGGCTAGACCCAAACCCACTCGGCTAGACCCAAACCCACTCGGCTAGACCCAAACCCACTCGGCTACACCCAAACCCACTCGGCTAGACCCAAACCCACTGCGCTAGACCCAAACCCACTCCGCTGGACCCAAACGAACTTGGCTAGACCCAAACCCACTAGGCTAGACCCAAACCCACTCGGCTAGACCCAAACCCACTCGGCTAGACCCAAACCCACTCGTCCAGACCCAAACCCACTCGGCTACACCCAAACCCACTCGGCTACACCCAAACCCACTCCGCTAGACCCAAACCCACTCGGCTAGACGTAAACCCACTCGGCTAGACCCAAACCCACTCGGCTAGACTCAAACCCACTCGGCTAGACCCAAACCCAGTCGGCTAGACCCAAACCCACTCGGCTAGACCCAAACCCACTCGGCTACACCCAAACCCACTCCGCTAGACCCAAACCCACTCGGCTACAACCAAACCCACTACGCTAGACCCAAACCCACTCGGCTAGACCCAAACCCATTCGGCTACCCCCAAACCCACTCGGCTAGATCCAAACCCACTCGTCTAGACCCAAACCCAGTCGGCTAGACCCAAACCCACTCGGCTAGACCCAAACCCACTCGGCTACACCCAAACCCACTCCGCTAGACCCAAACCCACTGGGCTACACCCAAACCCACTCGGCTAGACCCAAACCCACTCGGCTAGACCCAAACCCACTCGGCTACACCCAAACCCACGCGGCTACACCCAAACCCACTCCGCTAGACCCTAACCCACTCGGCTAGACCCAAACCCACTCGGCTAGATCCAAACCCTTTCAGCTAGACCCAAACCCACTCGGCTAGACCCATACCCACTCGGCTAGACCCAAACACATTCAGCTAGACCCAAACCCACTCGGCTAGACCCAAACCCACTCGGCTAGTCCCAAACCCACTCGGCTGGACCCAAACCCACTCGGCTAGACCCAATCCCACTCCGATAGACCCAAACCCACTCCGCTAGACACAAACCCACTCGGTTAGACCCAAACCCACTCGGCTAGAACCAAACCCACTCCGCTAGACCCAAACCCACTGCGCTGGACCCAAACCCACTCCGCTGGACCCAAACGAACTTGGCTAGACCCAAACCCACTAGGCTAGACCCAAACCCACTCGGCTAGACCCAAACCCACTCGGCTAGACCCAAACCCACTCGGCTAGACCCAAACCCACTCGTCCAGACCCAAACCCACTCGGCTACACCCAAACCCACTCGGCTACACCCAAACCCACTCCGCTAGACCCAAACCCACTCGGCTAGACGTAAACCCACTCGGCTAGACCCAAACCCACTCGGCTAGACCCAAACCCACTCGGCTAGACCCAAACCCACTCGGCTACACCCAAACCCACTCCGCTAGACCCAAACCCACTCGGCTACAACCAAACCCACTACGCTTGACCCAAACCCACTCGGCTAGACCCAAACCCACACGGCTACACCCAAACCCACTCGGCTAGACCCAAACCCACTCGTCTAGACCCAAACCCAGTCGGCTAGACCCAAACCCACTCGGCTAGACCCAAACCCACTCGGCTACACCCAAACCCACTCCGCTAGACCCAAACCCACTGGGCTACACCCAAACCCACTCGGCTAGACCCAAACCCACTCGGCTAGACCCAAACCCACTCGGCTACACCCAAACCCACGCGGCTACACCCAAACCCACTCCGCTAGACCGTAACCCACTCGGCTAGACCCAAACCCACTCGGCTAGACCCAAACCCTTTCAGCTAGACCCAAACCCACTCGGCTAGACCCATACCCACTCGGCTAGACCCAAACACATTCAGCTAGACCCAAACCCACTCGGCTAGACCCAAACCCACTCGGCTAGTCCCAAACCCACTCGGCTGGACACAAACCCACTCGGCTAGACCCAATCCCACTCCGATAGACCCAAACCCACTCCGCTAGACACAAACCCACTCGGTTAGACCCAAACCCACTCGGCTAGAACCAAACCCACTCCGCTAGACCCAAACCCACTGCGCTGGACCCAAACCCACTCCGCTGGACCCAAACGAACTTGGCTAGACCCAAACCCACTAGGCTAGACCCAAACCCACTCGGCTAGACCCAAACCCACTCGGCTAGACCCAAACCCACTCGGCTAGACCCAAACCCACTCGTCCAGACCCAAACCCACTCGGCTACACCCAAACCCACTCGGCTACACCCAAACCCACTCCGCTAGACCCAAACCCACTCGGCTAGACGTAAACCCACTCGGCTAGACCCAAACCCACTCGGCTAGACCCAAACCCACTCGGCTAGACCCAAACCCACTCGGCTACACCCAAACCCACTCCGCTAGACCCAAACCCACTCGGCTACAACCAAACCCACTACGCTTGACCCAAACCCACTCGGCTAGACCCAAACCCACACGGCTACACCCAAACCCACTCGGCTAGACCCAAACCCACTCGTCTAGACCCAAACCCAGTCGGCTAGACCCAAACCCACTCGGCTAGACCCAAACCCACTCGGCTACACCCAAACCCACTCCGCTAGACCCAAACCCACTGGGCTACACCCAAACCCACTCGGCTAGACCCAAACCCACTCGGCTAGACCCAAACCCACTCGGCTACACCCAAACCCACGCGGCTACACCCAAACCCACTCCGCTAGCCCCTAACCCACTCGGCTAGACCCAAACCCACATGGATAGACCCAAACCCAATCGGCTAGACCGAAACCCACTCGGCTAGACCCAAACCCACTCGGCTAGACCCAAACCCACTCGGCTAGACGCAAACCCACTCGGCTAGTCCCAAACCCACTCGGCTAGACCCAAACCCACTCGGCTAGACCCAATCCCACTCCGCTAGACCCAAACCCACTCCGCCAGACACAAACCCACTCGGTTAGACCCAAACCCACTCAGCTAGACCCAAACCCACTCCGCTAGACCCAAACCCACTGCGCTAGACCCAAACCCACTCCGCTGGACCGAAACCCACTTGGCTAGACCCAAACCCACTAGGCTAGACCCAAACCCACTCGGCTAGACCCAAACCCACTCGACTAGACCCAAACCCACTCGGCTAGACCCAAACCCACTCATCCAGACCCAAACCCAGTCGGCTAGACCCAAACCCACTCGGCTAGACCCAAACCCACTCGGCTAGACCCAAACCCACTCCGCTAGACCCAAACCCACTCGGCTACAACCAAACCCACTCCGCTAGACCCAAACCCACTCGGCTAGACCCAAACCCACTCGGCTAGACCCAAACCCACTCGGCTAGACCCAAACCCACTCGGCTAGACCAAAACCCAGTCGGCTAGACACAAACCCACTCGGCTAGACCCAAACCCACTCGGCTACACCCAAACCCACTCCGCTAGACCCAAACCCACTCGGCTAGACCCAAACCCACTCGGCTAGACCCAAACCCACTCGGCTAGACCCAAACCCACTCGGCTACACCCAAACCCACGCGGCTAAACCCAAACCCACTCCGCTAGACCCTTACCCACTCGGCTAGACCCAAACCCACATGGATAGACCCAAACCCACTCGGCTAGACCCAAACCCACTCGGCTAGACGCAAACCCACTCGGATAGACCCAAACCCACTCGGCTAGACCAAAACCCACTTGGCTAGACCCAAACCCACTCCGCTAGACCCAAACCCACTCCGCTAGACCCATACTAACTCCGCTTGACCCAAACCCACTCGGCTAGACCCAAACAAACTCGGCTAGACCCAAACCCACTCGGCTAGACCCAAACCCACTCGGCTAGACCCAAACCCACTCGGCTAGACCCAAACCCACTCGGCTAGACCCAAACCCACTCGTCTAGACCCAAACCCACTCGGCTAGACCCAAAGCCACTCGGCTAGACCCAAACCCACTCGGCTAGACCCAAACCCACTCGGCTACACCCAAACCCAGTCGGCTATACCCAAACCCACTCGGCTAGACCCAAACCCACTCCGCTACACCCAAACCCACTCCGCTAGACCCAAACCCACTCGGCTAGACCCAAACCCACTCGGCTAGACCCAAACCCACTCGGCTAGACCCAAACCCACTCGGCTACACCCAAACCCACTCGGCTAGACCCAAACCCACTCGGCTAGACCCAAACCCACTCGGCTATACCCAAACCCACTCGGCTACACCCAAACCCACTCCGCTAGACCCAAACCCACTCCGCTAGACCCAAACCCACTCGGCTAGACCCAAACCCACTCGGCTAGGCCCAAACCCACTCGGCTACACCCTAACCCACGCGGCTACACCCAATCCCACTCCGCTAGACACTAACCCACTCGGCTAGACCCAAACCCACATGGATAGACCCAAACCCAATCGGCTAGACCCAAACCCACTCGGCTAGACCCAAACCCACTCGGCTAGACGCAAACCCACTCGGCTAGACGCAAACCAACTTGGCTAGACCCAAACCCACTCGGCTGGACCCAAACCCACTCGGCTAGACCCAAACCCACTCGGCTACACCCAAACCCACGCGGCTACACCCAAACCCACTCGGCTACACCCAAACCCACTCCGCTAGACCCAAACCCACTCGGCTAGACGTAAACCCACTCGGCTAGACCCAAACCCACTCGGCTAGACCCAAACCCACTCGGCTAGACCCAAACCCACTCGGCTACACCCAAACCCACTCGGCTAGACCCAAACCCACTGCGCTAGACCCAAACCCACTCCGCTGGACCCAAACGAACTTGGCTAGACCCAAACCCACTAGGCTAGACCCAAACCCACTCGGCTAGACCCAAACCCACTCGGCTAGACCCAAACCCACTCGTCCAGACCCAAACCCACTCGGCTACACCCAAACCCACTCGGCTACACCCAAACCCACTCCGCTAGACCCAAACCCACTCGGCTAGACGTAAACCCACTCGGCTAGACCCAAACCCACTCGGCTAGACTCAAACCCACTCGGCTAGACCCAAACCCAGTCGGCTAGACCCAAACCCACTCGGCTAGACCCAAACCCACTCGGCTACACCCAAACCCACTCCGCTAGACCCAAACCCACTCGGCTACAACCAAACCCACTACGCTAGACCCAAACCCACTCGGCTAGACCCAAACCCATTCGGCTACACCCAAACCCACTCGGCTAGATCCAAACCCACTCGTCTAGACCCAAACCCAGTCGGCTAGACCCAAACCCACTCGGCTAGACCCAAACCCACTCGGCTACACCCAAACCCACTCCGCTAGACCCAAACCCACTGGGCTACACCCAAACCCACTCGGCTAGACCCAAACCCACTCGGCTAGACCCAAACCCACTCGGCTACACCCAAACCCACGCGGCTACACCCAAACCCACTCCGCTAGACCCTAACCCACTCGGCTAGACCCAAACCCACTCGGCTAGACCCAAACCCTTTCAGCTAGACCCAAACCCACTCGGCTAGACCCATACCCACTCGGCTAGACCCAAACACATTCAGCTAGACCCAAACCCACTCGGCTAGACCCAAACCCACTCGGCTAGTCCCAAACCCACTCGGCTGGACCCAAACCCACTCGGCTAGACCCAATCCCACTCCGATAGACCCAAACCCACTCCGCTAGACACAAACCCACTCGGTTAGACCCAAACCCACTCGGCTAGAACCAAACCCACTCCGCTAGACCCAAACCCACTGCGCTGGACCCAAACCCACTCCGCTGGACCCAAACGAACTTGGCTAGACACAAACCCACTAGGCTAGACCCAAACCCACTCGGCTAGACCCAAACCAACTCGGCTAGACCCAAACCCACTCGGCTAGACCCAAACCCACTCGTCCAGACCCAAACCCACTCGGGTACACCCAAACCCACTCGGCTACACCCAAACCCACTCCGCTAGACCCAAACCCACTCGGCTAGACGTAAACCCACTCGGCTAGACCCAAACCCACTCGGCTAGACCCAAACCCACTCGGCTAGACCCAAACCCAGTCGGCTAGACCCAAACCCACTCGGCTAGACCCAAACCCACTCGGCTACACCCAAACCCACTCCGCTAGACCCAAACCCACTCGGCTACAACCAAACCCACTACGCTTGAGCCAAACCCACTCGGCTAGACCCAAACCCACACGGCTACACCCAAACCCACTCGGCTAGACCCAAACCCACTCGTCTAGACCCAAACCCAGTCGGCTAGACCCAAACCCACTCGGCTAGACCCAAACCCACTCGGCTACACCCAAACCCACTCCGCTAGACCCAAACCCACTGGGCTACACCCAAACCCACTCGGCTAGACCCAAACCCACTCGGCTAGACCCAAACCCACTCGGCTACACCCAAACCCACGCGGCCACACCCAAACCCACTCCGCTAGCCCCTAACCCACTCGGCTAGACCCAAACCCGCATGGATAGACCCAAACCCAATCGGCTAGACCGAAACCCACTCGGCTAGACCCAAACCCACTCGGCTAGACCCAAACCCACTCGGCTAGACGCAAACCCACTCGGCTAGTCCCAAACCCACTCGGCTAGACCCAAACCCACTCGGCTAGACCCAATCCCACTCCGCTAGACCCAAACCCACTCCGCTAGACACAAACCCACTCGGTTAGACCCAAACCCACTCAGCTAGACCCAAACCCACTCCGCTAGACCCAAACCCACTGCGCTAGACCCAAACCCACTCCGCTGGACCGAAACCCACTTGGCTAGACCCAAACCCACTAGGCTAGACCCAAACCCACTCGGCTAGACCCAAACCCACTCGACTAGACCCAAACCCACTCGGCTAGACCCAAACCCACTCATCCAGACCCAAACCCAGTCGGCTAGACCCAAACCCACTCCGCTAGACCCAAACCCACTCGGCTACACCCAAACCCACTCCGCTAGACCCAAACCCACTCGGCTACAACCAAACCCACTCCGCTAGACCCAAACCCACTCGGCTAGACCCAAACCCACTCGGCTAGACCCAAACCCACTCGGCTAGACCCAAACCCACTCGGCTAGACCAAAACCCAGTCGGCTAGACACAAACCCACTCGGCTAGACCCAAACCCACTCGGCTACACCCAAACCCACTCCGCTAGACCCAAACCCACTCGGCTAGACCCAAACCCACTCGGCTAGACCCAAACCCACTCGGCTAGACCCAAACCCACTCGGCTACACCCAAACCCACGCGGCTAAACCCAAACCCACTCCGCTAGACCCTAACCCACTCGGCTAGACCCAAACCCACATGGATAGACCCAAACCCACTCGGCTAGACCCAAACCCAATCGGCTAGACGCAAACCCACTCGGATAGACCCAAACCCACTCGGCTAGACCAAAACCCACTTGGCTAGACCCAAACCCACTCCGCTAGACCCAAACCCACTCCGCTAGACCCATACTAACTCCGCTTGACCCAAACCCACTCGGCTAGACCCAAACAAACTCGGCTAGACCCAAACCCACTCGGCTAGACCCAAACCCACTCGGCTAGACCCAAACCCACTCGGCTAGACCCAAACCCACTCGGCTAGACCCAAACAAACTCGGCTAGACCCAAACCCACTCGGCTAGACCCAAACCCACTCGGCTAGACCCAAACCCACTCGTCTAGACCCAAACCCACTCGGCTAGACCCAAACCCACTCGGCTACACCCAAACCCACTCGGCTAGACCCAAACCCACTCGTCTAGACCCAAACCCAGTCGGCTAGACCCAAACCCACTCGGCTAGACCCAAACCCACTCGGCTAGACCCAAACCCACTCGTCTAGACCCAAACCCACTCGGCTAGACCCAAACCCACTCGGCTACACATAAACCCACTCGGATAGACCCAAACCCACTCGGCTACACCCAAACCCACTCGGCTAGACCCAAACCCACTCGGCTAGACCCAAACCCACTCGGCTATACCCAAACCCACTCGGCTACACCCAAACCCACTCCGCTAGACCCAAACCCACTCCGCTAGACCCAAACCCACTCGGCTAGACCCAAACCCACTCGGCTAGACCCAAACCCACTCGGCTACACCCTAACCCACGCGGCTACACCCAATCCCACTCCGCTAGACACTAACCCACTCGGCTAGACCCAAACCCACATGGATAGACCCAAACCCAATCGGCTAGACCCAAACCCACTCGGCTAGACCCAAACCCACTCGGCTAGACGCAAACCCACTCGGCTAGACGCAAACCAACTTGGCTAGACCCAAACCCACTCGGCTGGACCCAAACCCACTCGGCTAGACCCAAACCCACTCGGCTACACCCAAACCCACGCGGCTACACCCAAACCCACTCGGCTACACCCAAACCCACTCCGCTAGACCCAAACCCACTCGGCTAGACGTAAACCCACTCGGCTAGACCCAAACCCACTCGGCTAGACCCAAACCCACTCGGCTAGACCCAAACCCACTCGGCTACACCCAAACCCACTCGGCTAGACCCAAACCCACTGCGCTAGACCCAAACCCACTCCGCTGGACCCAAACGAACTTGGCTAGACCCAAACCCACTAGGCTAGACCCAAACCCACTCGGCTAGACCCAAACCCACTCGGCTAGACCCAAACCCACTCGTCCAGACCCAAACCCACTCGGCTACACCCAAACCCACTCGGCTACACCCAAACCCACTCCGCTAGACCCAAACCCACTCGGCTAGACGTAAACCCACTCGGCTAGACCCAAACCCACTCGGCTAGACTCAAACCCACTCGGCTAGACCCAAACCCAGTCGGCTAGACCCAAACCCACTCGGCTAGACCCAAACCCACTCGGCTACACCCAAACCCACTCCGCTAGACCCAAACCCACTCGGCTACAACCAAACCCACTACGCTAGACACAAACCCACTCGGCTAGACCCAAACCCATTCGGCTACACCCAAACCCACTCGGCTAGATCCAAACCCACTCGTCTAGACCCAAACCCAGTCGGCTAGACCCAAACCCACTCGGCTAGACCCAAACCCACTCGGCTACACCCAAACCCACTCCGCTAGACCCAAACCCACTGGGCTACACCCAAACCCACTCGGCTAG
Source organism: Raja brachyura (assembly GCA_963514005.1). Next base: position 10,369,740 of record OY740823.1, read on the forward strand.
ACCCAAACCCACTCGGCTAGACCCAAACCCACTCGGCTACACCCAAACCCACGCGGCTACACCCAAACCCACTCCGCTAGACCCTAACCCACTCGGCTAGACCCAAACCCACTCGGCTAGACCCAAACCCTTTCAGCTAGACCCAAACCCACTCGGCTAGACCCATACCCACTCGGCTAGACCCAAACACATTCAGCTAGACCCAAACCCACTCGGCTAGACCCAAACCCACTCGGCTAGTCCCAAACCCACTCGGCTGGACCCAAACCCACTCGGCTAGACCCAATCCCACTACGATAGACCCAAACCCACTCCGCTAGACACAAACCCACTCGGTTAGACCCAAACCCACTCGGCTAGAACCAAACCCACTCCGCTAGACCCAAACCCACTGCGCTGGACCCAAACCCACTCCGCTGGACCCAAACGAACTTGGCTAGACCCAAACCCACTAGGCTAGACCCAAACCCACTCGGCTAGACCCAAACCAACTCGGCTAGACCCAAACCCACTCGGCTAGACCCAAACCCACTCGTCCAGACCCAAACCCACTCGGCTACACCCAAACCCACTCGGCTACACCCAAACCCACTCCGCTAGACCCAAACCCACTCGGCTAGACGTAAACCCACTCGGCTAGACCCAAACCCACTCGGCTAGACCCAAACCCACTCGGCTAGACCCAAACCCAGTCGGCTAGACCCAAACCCACTCGGCTAGACCCAAACCCACTCGGCTACACCTAAACCCACTCCGCTAGACCCAAACCCACTCGGCTACAACCAAACCCACTACGCTTGAGCCAAACCCACTCGGCTAGACCCAAACCCACACGGCTACACCCAAACCCACTCGGCTAGACCCAAACCCACTCGTCTAGACCCAAACCCAGTCGGCTAGACCCAAACCCACTCGGCTAGACCCAAACCCACTCGGCTAAACCCAAACCCACTCTGCTAGACCCTAACCCACTCGGCTAGACCCAAACCCACATGGATAGACCCAAACCCACTCGGCTAGACCCAAACCCACTCGGCTAGACGCAAACCCACTCGGATAGACCCAAACCCACTCGGCTAGACCAAAACCCACTTGGCTAGACCCAAACCCACTCCGCTAGACCCAAACCCACTCCGCTAGACCCATACTAACTCCGCTTGACCCAAACCCACTCGGCTAGACCCAAACAAACTCGGCTAGACCCAAACCCACTCGGCTAGACCCAAACCCACTCGGCTAGACCCAAACCCACTCGGCTAGACCCAAACCCACTCGGCTAGACCCAAAAACAAACTCGGCTAGACCCAAACCCACTCGGCTAGACCCAAACCCACTCGGCTAGACCCAAACCCACTCGTCTAGACCCAAACCCACTCGGCTAGACCCAAACCCACTCGGCTACACCCAAACCCACTCGGCTAGACCCAAACCCACTCGTCTAGACCCAAACCCAGTCGGCTAGACCCAAACCCACTCGGCTAGACCCAAACCCACTCGGCTAGACCCAAACCCACTCGTCTAGACCCAAACCCACTCGGCTAGACCCAAACCCACTCGGCTACACCCAAACCCACTCGGCTAGACCCAAACCCACTCGGCTACACCCAAACCCACTCGGCTAGACCCAAACCCACTCGGCTAGACCCAAACCCACTCGGCTATACCCAAACCCACTCGGCTACACCCAAACCCACTCCGCTAGACCCAAACCCACTCCGCTAGACCCAAACCCACTCGGCTAGACCCAAACCCACTCGGCTAGACCCAAACCCACTCGGCTACACCCTAACCCACGCGGCTACACCCAATCCCACTCCGGTAGACACTAACCCACTCGGCTAGACCCAAACCCACATGGATAGACCCAAACCCAATCGGCTAGACCCAAACCCACTCGGCTAGACCCAAACCCACTCGGCTAGACGCAAACCCACTCGGCTAGATGCAAACCAACTTGGCTAGACCCAAACCCACTCGGCTGGACCCAAACCCACTCGGCTAGACCCAAACCCACTCGGCTACACCCAAACCCACGCGGCTACACCCAAACCCACTCGGCTACACCCAAACCCACTCCGCTAGACCCAAACCCACTCGGCTAGACGTAAACCCACTCGGCTAGACCCAAACCCACTCGGCTAGACCCAAACCCACTCGGCTAGACCCAAACCCACTCGGCTACACCCAAACCCACTCGGCTAGACCCAAACCCACTGCGCTAGACCCAAACCCACTCCGCTGGACCCAAACGAACTTGGCTAGACCCAAACCCACTAGGCTAGACCCAAACCCACTCGGCTAGACCCAAACCCACTCGGCTAGACCCAAACCCACTCGTCCAGACCCAAACCCACTCGGCTACACCCAAACCCACTCGGCTACACCCAAACCCACTCCGCTAGACCCAAACCCACTCGGCTAGACGTAAACCCACTCGGCTAGACCCAAACCCACTCGGCTAGACTCAAACCCACTCGGCTAGACCCAAACCCAGTCGGCTAGACCCAAACCCACTCGGCTAGACCCAAACCCACTCGGCTACACCCAAACCCACTCCGCTAGACCCAAACCCACTCGGCTACAACCAAACCCACTACGCTAGACCCAAACCCACTCGGCTAGACCCAAACCCATTCGGCTACACCCAAACCCATTCGGCTAGATCCAAACCCACTCGTCTAGACCCAAACCCAGTCGGCTAGACCCAAACCCACTCGGCTAGACCCAAACCCACTCGGCTACACCCAAACCCACTCCGCTAGACCCAAACCCACTGGGCTACACCCAAACCCACTCGGCTAGACCCAAACCCACTCGGCTAGACCCAAACCCACTCGGCTACACCCAAACCCACGCGGCTACACCCAAACCCACTCCGCTAGACCCTAACCCACTCGGCTAGACCCAAACCCACTCGGCTAGACCCAAACCCTTTCAGCTAGACCCAAACCCACTCGGCTAGACCCATACCCACTCGGCTAGACCCAAACACATTCAGCTAGACCCAAACCCACTCGGCTAGACACAAACCCACTCGGCTAGTCCCAAACCCACTCGGCTGGACCCAAACCCACTCGGCTAGACCCAATCCCACTCCGATACACCCAAACCCACTCCGCTAGACACAAACCCACTCGGTTAGACCCAAACCCACTCGGCTAGAACCAAACCCACTCCGCTAGACCCAAACCCACTGCGCTGGACCCAAACCCACTCCGCTGGACCCAAACGAACTTGGCTAGACCCAAACCCACTAGGCTAGACCCAAACCCACTCGGCTAGACCCAAACCAACTCGGCTAGACCCAAACCCACTCGGCTAGACCCAAACCCACTCGTCCAGACCCAAACCCACTCGGCTACACCCAAACCCACTCGGCTACACCCAAACCCACTCCGCTAGACCCAAACCCACTCGGCTAGACGTAAACCCACTCGGCTAGACCCAAACCCACTCGGCTAGACCCAAACCCACTCGGCTAGACCCAAACCCAGTCGGCTAGACCCAAACCCACTCGGCTAGACCCAAACCCACTCGGCTACACCCAAACCCACTCCGCTAGACCCAAACCCACTCGGCTACAACCAAACCCACTACGCTTGAGCCAAACCCACTCGGCTAGACCCAAACCCACACGGGTACACCCAAACCCACTCGGCTAGACCCAAACCCACTCGTCTAGACCCAAACCCAGTTGGCTAGACCCAAACCCACTCGGCTAGACCCAAACCCACTCGGCTACACCCAAACCCACTCCGCTAGACCCAAACCCACTGGGCTACACCCAAACCCACTCGGCTAGACCCAAACCCACTCGGCTAGACCCAAACCCACTCGGCTACACCCAAACCCACGCGGCCACACCCAAACCCACTCCGCTAGCCCCTAACCCACTCGGCTAGACCCAAACCCACATGGATAGACCCAAACCCAATCGGCTAGACCGAAACCCACTCGGCTAGACCCAAACCCACTCGGCTAGACCCAAACCCACTCGGCTAGACGCAAACCCACTCGGCTAGTCCCAAACCCACTCGGCTAGACCCAAACCCACTCGGCTAGACCCAATCCCACTCCGCTAGACCCAAACCCACTCGGCTAGACCCAAACCCACTCGTCTAGACCCAAACCCAGTCGGCTAGACCCAAACCCACTCGGCTAGACCCAAACCCACTCGGCTAGACCCAAACCCACTCGTCTAGACCCAAACCCACTCGGCTAGACCCAAACCCACTCGGCTACACCCAAACCCACTCGGCTAGACCCAAACCCACTCGGCTACACCCAAACCCACTCGGCTAGACCCAAACCCACTCGGCTAGACCCAAACCCACTCGGCTATACCCAAACCCACTCGGCTACACCCAAACCCACTCCGCTAGACCCAAACCCACTCCGCTAGACCCAAACCCACTCGGCTAGACCCAAACCCACTCGGCTAGACCCAAACCCACTCGGCTACACCCTAACCCACGCGGCTACACCCAATCCCACTCCGGTAGACACTAACCCACTCGGCTAGACCCAAACCCACATGGATAGACCCAAACCCAATCGGCTAGACCCAAACCCACTCGGCTAGACCCAAACCCACTCGGCTAGACGCAAACCCACTCGGCTAGACGCAAACCAACTTGGCTAGACCCAAACCCACTCGGCTGGACCCAAACCCACTCGGCTAGACCCAAACCCACTCGGCTACACCCAAACCCACGCGGCTACACCCAAACCCACTCGGCTACACCCAAACCCACTCCGCTAGACCCAAACCCACTCGGCTAGACGTAAACCCACTCGGCTAGACCCAAACCCACTCGGCTAGACCCAAACCCACTCGGCTAGACCCAAACCCACTCGGCTACAACCCAAACCCACTCGGCTAGACCCAAACCCACTGCGCTAGACCCAAACCCACTCCGCTGGACCCAAACGAACTTGGCTAGACCCAAACCCACTAGGCTAGACCCAAACCCACTCGGCTAGACCCAAACCCACTCGGCTAGACCCAAACCCACTCGTCCAGACCCAAACCCACTCGGCTACACCCAAACCCACTCGGCTACACCCAAACCCACTCCGCTAGACCCAAACCCACTCGGCTAGACGTAAACCCACTCGGCTAGACCCAAACCCACTCGGCTAGACTCAAACCCACTCGGCTAGACCCAAACCCAGTCGGCTAGACCCAAACCCACTCGGCTAGACCCAAACCCACTCGGCTACACCCAAACCCACTCCGCTAGACCCAAACCCACTCGGCTACAACCAAACCCACTACGCTAGACCCAAACCCACTCGGCTAGACCCAAACCCATTCGGCTACACCCAAACCCACTCGGCTAGATCCAAACCCACTCGTCTAGACCCAAACCCAGTCGGCTAGACCCAAACCCACTCGGCTAGACCCAAACCCACTCGGCTACACCCAAACCCACTCCGCTAGACCCAAACCCACGCGGCTACACCCAAACCCACTCCGCTAGACCCTAACCCACTCGGCTAGACCCAAACCCACTCGGCTAGACCCAAACCCTTTCAGCTAGACCCAAACCCACTCGGCTAGACCCATACCCACTCGGCTAGACCCAAACACATTCAGCTAGACCCAAACCCACTCGGCTAGACCCAAACCCACTCGGCTAGTCCCAAACCCACTCGGCTGGACCCAAACCCACTCGGCTAGACCCAATCCCACTCCGATAGACCCAAACCCACTCCGCTAGACACAAACCCACTCGGTTAGACCCAAACCCACTCGGCTAGAACCAAACCCACTCCGCTAGACCCAAACCCACTGCGCTGGACCCAAACCCACTCCGCTGGACCCAAACGAACTTGGCTAGACCCAAACCCACTAGGCTAGACCCAAACCCACTCGGCTAGACCCAAACCAACTCGGCTAGACCCAAACCCACTCGGCTAGACCCAAACCCACTCGTCCAGACCCAAACCCACTCGGCTACACCCAAACCCACTCGGCTACACCCAAACCCACTCCGCTAGACCCAAACCCACTCGGCTAGACGTAAACCCACTCGGCTAGACCCAAACCCACTCGGCTAGACCCAAACCCACTCGGCTAGACCCAAACCCAGTCGGCTAGACCCAAACCCACTCGGCTAGACCCAAACCCACTCGGCTACACCCAAACCCACTCCGCTAGACCCAAACCCACTCGGCTACAACCAAACCCACTACGCTTGAGCCAAACCCACTCGGCTAGACCCAAACCCACACGGGTACACCCAAACCCACTCGGCTAGACCCAAACCCACTCGTCTAGACCCAAACCCAGTTGGCTAGACCCAAACCCACTCGGCTAGACCCAAACCCACTCGGCTACACCCAAACCCACTCCGCTAGACCCAAACCCACTGGGCTACACCCAAACCCACTCGGCTAGACCCAAACCCACTCGGCTAGACCCAAACCCACTCGGCTACACCCAAACCCACGCGGCCACACCCAAACCCACTCCGCTAGCCCCTAACCCACTCGGCTAGACCCAAACCCACATGGATAGACCCAAACCCAATCGGCTAGACCGAAACCCACTCGGCTAGACCCAAACCCACTCGGCTAGACCCAAACCCACTCGGCTAGACGCAAACCCACTCGGCTAGTCCCAAACCCACTCGGCTAGACCCAAACCCACTCGGCTAGACCCAATCCCACTCCGCTAGACCCAAACCCACTCCGCTAGACACAAACCCACTCGGTTGGACCCAAACCCACTCAGCTAGACCCAAACCCACTCCGCTAGACCCAAACCCACTGCGCTAGACCCAAACCCACTCCGCTGGACCGAAACCCACTTGGCTAGACCCAAACCCACTAGGCTAGACCCAAACCCACTCGGCTAGACCCAAACCCACTCGACTAGACCCAAACCCACTCGGCTAGACCCAAACCCACTCATCCAGACCCAAACCCAGTCGGCTAGACCCAAACCCACTCGGCTAGACCCAAACCCACTCGGCTACACCCAAACCCACTCTGCTAGACCCAAACCCACTCGGCTACAACCAAACCCACTCCGCTAGACCCAAACCCACTCGGCTAGACCCAAACCCACTCGGCTAGACCCAAACCCACTCGGCTAGACCCAAACCCACTCGGCTAGACCAAAACCCAGTCGGCTAGACACAAACCCACTCGGCTAGACCCAAACCCACTCGGCTACACCCAAACCCACTCCGCTAGACCCAAACCCACTCGGCTAGACCCAAACCCACTCGGCTAGACCCAAACCCACTCGGCTAGACCCAAACCCACTCGGCTACACCCAAACCCACGCGGCTAAACCCAAACCCACTCCGCTAGACCCTAACCCACTCGGCTAGACCCAAACCCACATGGATAGACCCAAACCCACTCGGCTAGACCCAAACCCACTCGGCTAGACGCAAACCCACTCGGATAGACCCAAACCCACTCGGCTAGACCAAAACCCACTTGGCTAGACCCAAACCCACTCCGCTAGACCCAAACCCACTCCGCTAGACCCATACTAACTCCGCTTGACCCAAACCCACTCGGCTAGACCCAAACAAACTCGGCTAGACCCAAACCCACTCGGCTAGACCCAAACCCACTCGGCTAGACCCAAACCCACTCGGCTAGACCCAAACCCACTCGGCTAGACCCAAACAAACTCGGCTAGACCCAAACCCACTCGGCTAGACCCAAACCCACTCGGCTAGACCCAAACCCACTCGTCTAGACCCAAACCCACTCGGCTAGACCCAAACCCACTCGGCTACACCCAAACCCACTCGGCTAGACCCAAACCCACTCGTCTAGACCCAAACCCAGTCGGCTAGACCCAAACCCACTCGGCTAGACCCAAACCCACTCGGCTACACCCAAACCCACTCCGCTAGACCCAAACCCACTGGGCTACACCCAAACCCACTCGGCTAGACCCAAACCCACTCGGTTAGACCCAAACCCACTCGGCTACACCCAAACCCACGCGGCTACACCCAAACCCACTCCGCTAGCCCCTAACCCACTCGGCTAGACCCAAACCCACATGGATAGACCCAAACCCAATCGGCTAGAGCGAAACCCACTCGGCTAGACCCAAACCCACTCGGCTAGACCCAAACCCACTCGGCTAGACGCAAACCCACTCGGCTAGTCCCAAACCCACTCGGCTAGACCCAAACCCACTCGGCTAGACCCAATCCCACTCCGCTAGACCCAAACCCACTCCGCTAGACACAAACCCACTCGGTTATACCCAAACCCACTCAGCTAGACCCAAACCCACTCCGCTAGACCCAAACCCACTGCGCTAGACCCAAACCCACTCCGCTGGACCGAAACCCACTTGGCTAGACCCAAACCCACTAGGCTAGACCCAAACCCACTCGGCTAGACCCAAACCCACTCGACTAGACCCAAACCCACTCGGCTAGACCCAAACCCACTCATCCAGACCCAAACCCAGTCGGCTAGACCCAAACCCACTCGGCTAGACCCAAACCCACTCGGCTACACCCAAACCCACTCCGCTAGACCCAAACCCACTCGGCTACAACCAAACCCACTCCGCTAGACCCAAACCCACTCGGCTAGACCCAAACCCACTCGGCTAGACCCAAACCCACTCGGCTAGACCCAAACCCACTCGGCTAGACCAAAACCCAGTCGGCTAGACACAAACCCACTCGGCTAGACCCAAACCCACTCGGCTACACCCAAACCCACTCCGCTAGACCCAAACCCACTCGGCTAGACCCAAACCCACTCGGCTAGACCCAAACCCACTCGGCTAGACCCAAACCCACTCGGCTACACCCAAACCCACGCGGCTAAACCCAAACCCACTCCGCTAGACCCTAACCCACTCGGCTAGACCCAAACCCACATGGATAGACCCAAACCCACTCGGCTAGACCCAAACCCACTCGGCTAGACGCAAACCCACTCGGATAGACCCAAACCCACTCGGCTAGACCAAAACCCACTTGGCTAGACCCAAACCCACTCCGCTAGACCCAAACCCACTCCGCTAGACCCATACTAACTCCGCTTGACCCAAACCCACTCGGCTAGACCCAAACAAACTCGGCTAGACCCAAACCCACTCGGCTAGACCCAAACCCACTCGGCTAGACCCAAACCCACTCGGCTAGACCCAAACCCACTCGGCTAGACCCAAACAAACTCGGCTAGACCCAAACCCACTCGGCTAGACCCAAACCCACTCGGCTAGACCCAAACCCACTCGTCTAGACCCAAACCCACTCGGCTAGACCCAAACCCACTCGGCTACACCCAAACCCACTCGGCTAGACCCAAACCCACTCGTCTAGACCCAAACCCAGTCGGCTAGACCCAAACCCACTCGGCTAGACCCAAACCCACTCGGCTACACCCAAACCCACTCCGCTAGACCCAAACCCACTGGGCTACACCCAAACCCACTCGGCTAGACCCAAACCCCCTCGGTTAGACCCAAACCCACTCGGCTACACCCAAACCCACGCGGCTACACCCAAACCCACTCCGCTAGCCCCTAACCCACTCGGCTAGACCCAAACCCACATGGATAGACCCAAACCCAATCGGCTAGACCGAAACCCACTCGGCTAGACCCAAACCCACTCGGCTAGACCCAAACCCACTCGGCTAGACGCAAACCCACTCGGCTAGTCCCAAACCCACTCGGCTAGACCCAAACCCACTCGGCTAGACCCAATCCCACTCCGCTAGACCCAAACCCACTCCGCTAGACACAAACCCACTCGGTTATACCCAAACCCACTCAGCTAGACCCAAACCCACTCCGCTAGACCCAAACCCACTGCGCTAGACCCAAACCCACTCCGCTGGACCGAAACCCACTTGGCTAGACCCAAACCCACTAGGCTAGACCCAAACCCACTCGGCTAGACCCAAACCCACTCGACTAGACCCAAACCCACTCGGCTAGACCCAAACCCACTCATCCAGACCCAAACCCAGTCGGCTAGACCCAAACCCACTCGGCTAGACCCAAACCCACTCGGCTACACCCAAACCCACTCCGCTAGACCCAAACCCACTCGGCTACAACCAAACCCACTCCGCTAGACCCAAACCCACTCGGCTAGACCCAAACCCACTCGGCTAGACCCAAACCCACTCGGCTAGACCCAAACCCACTCGGCTAGACCAAAACCCAGTCGGCTAGACACAAACCCACTCGGCTAGACCCAAACCCACTCGGCTACACCCAAACCCACTCCGCTAGCCCCAAACCCACTCGGCTAGACCCAAACCCACTCGGCTAGACCCAAACCCACTCGGCTAGACCCAAACCCACTCGGCTACACCCAAACCCACGCGGCTAAACCCAAACCCACTCCGCTAGACCCTAACCCACTCGGCTAGACCCAAACCCACATGGATAGACCCAAACCCACTCGGCTAGACCCAAACCCACTCGGCTAGACGCAAACCCACTCGGATAGACCCAAACCCACTCGGCTAGACCAAAACCCACTTGGCTAGACCCAAACCCACTCCGCTAGACCCAAACCCACTCCGCTAGACCCATACTAACTCCGCTTGACCCAAACCCACTCGGCTAGACCCAAACAAACTCGGCTAGACCCAAACCCACTCGGCTACACCCTAACCCACGCGGCTACACCCAATCCCACTCCGCTAGACACTAACCCACTCGGCTAGACCCAAACCCACATGGATAGACCCAAACCCAATCGGCTAGACCCAAACCCACTCGGCTAGACCCAAACCCACTCGGCTAGACGCAAACCCACTCGGCTAGACGCAAACCCACTCGGATAGACCCAAACCCACTCGGCTACACCCAAACCCACTCCGCTAGACCCAAACCCACTGGGCTACACCCAAACCCACTCGGCTAGACCCAAACCCACTCGGCTACACCCAAACCCACGCGGCTACACCCAAACCCACTCCGCTAGACCCTAACCCACTCGGCTAGACCCAAACCCACATGGATAGACCCAAACCCAATCGGCTAGACCGAAACCCACTCGGCTAGACCCAAACCCACTCGGCTAGACCCAAACCCACTCGGCTAGACGCAAACCCACTCGGCTAGTCCCAAACCCACTCGGCTAGACCCAAACCCACTCGGCTAGACCCAATCCCACTCCGCTAGACCCAAACCCACTCCGCTAGACGCAAACCCACTCGGTTAGACCCAAACCCACTCAGCTAGACCAAAACCCACTCCGCTAGACCAAAACCCACTGCGCTTGACCCAAACCCGCTCCGCTGGACCGAAACCCACTTGGCTAGACCCAAACCCACTAGGCTAGACCCAAACCCACTCGGCTAGACCCAAACCCACTCGACTAGACCCAAACCCACTCGGCTAGACCCAAACCCACTCGTCCAGACACAAACCCAGTCGGCTAGACCCAAACCCACTCGGCCAGACCCAAACCCACTCGGCTACACCCAAACCCACTCCGCTAGACCCAAACCCACTCGGCTACAACCAAACCCACTCCGCTACACCCAAACCCACTCGGCTAGACCCAAACCCACTCGGCTAGACCCAAACCCACTCGGCTAGACCCAAACCCACTCGGCTAGACCAAAACCCAGTCGGCTAGACCCAAACCCACTCGGCTAGACCCAAACCCACTCGGCTACACCCAAACCCACTCCGCTAGACCCAAACCCACTCGGCTAGACCCAAACCCACTCGGCTAGACCCAAACCCACTCGGCTAGACCCAAACCCACTCGGCTACACCCAAACCCACGCGGCTAAACCCAAACCCACTCCGCTAGACCCTAACCCACTCGGCTAGACCCAAGCCCACATGGATAGACCCAAACCCACTCGGCTAGACCCAAACCCACTCGGCTAGACGCAAACCCACTCGGATAGACCCAAACCCACTCGGCTAGACCAAAACCCACTTGGCTTGACCCAAACCCACTCCGCTAGACCCAAACCCACTCCGCTAGACCCATACCAACTCCGCTTGTCCCAAACCCACTCGGCTAGACCCAAACAAACTCGGCTAGACCCAAACCCACTCGGCTAGACCCAAACCCACTCGGCTAGACCCAAACCCGCTCGGCTAGACCCAAACCCGCTCGGCTAGACCCAAACCCACTCGGCTAGACCCAAACCCACTCGGCTAGACCCAAAGCCACTCGGCTAGACCCAAACCCACTCGGCTAGACCCAAACCCACTCGGCTACACCCAAACCCAGTCGGCTATACCCAAACCCACTCGGCTAGACCCAAACCCACTCCGCTACACCCAAACCCACTCCGCTAGACCCAAACCCACTCGGCTAGACCCAAACCCACTCGGCTAGACCCAAACCCACTCGGCTAGACCCAAACCCACTCGGCTACACCAAAACCCACTCGGCTAGACCCAAGCCAAATCGGCTAGACCCAAACCCACTAGGCTAGACCCAAACCCACTCGGCTACACCCAAACTCACTCCGCTAGACCCAAACCCACTCGGCTGCACCCAAACCCACTCGGCCAGACCCAAACCCATTTGGCTAGAAGCAAACCCACTCGGCCAGACCCAAACCCACTCGGGTATACCCAAACCCATTCGGCTAGGCCCAAACCCACTCGGCTAGACCCAAACCCACTCGGCTGGTCCTAAACCCACTCAGCTACACCCAAACCCACTCCGCTACACCCAAACCCACTCCGGTAGTCCCAAACCCACTCGGCTAGGCCCAAACCCACTCGGCTAGACGCAAACCCACTCGGCTAGACCGAAACCCACTCGGCTAGACCCAAACCCACTCGGCTAGACCCAAACCCACTCGGCTTAACCCACACCCACTCGGCTAGACCCAAACCCACTCGGCTAGACCCAAACCCACTCGGCTAGACCCAAACCCTTTCGGCTAGACCCAAACCCACTCGGCTAGACCCATACCCACTCGGCTAGACCCAAACACATTCAGCTAGACCCAAACCCACTCGGCTAGACCCAAACCCACTCGGCTAGTCCCAAACCCACTCGGCTAGACCCAAACCCACTCGTCTAGACCCAAACCCACTCGGCTAGACCCAACCCACTCGGCTAGACCCAAACCCACTCGGCTTAACCCACACCCACTCGGCTAGACCCAAACCCACTCGGCTAGACCCAAACCCACTCGGCTAGACCCAAACCCTTTCGGCTAGACCCAAACCCACTCGGCTAGACCCATACCCACTCGGCTAGACCCAAACACATTCAGCTAGACCCAAACCCACTCGGCTAGACCCAAACCCACTCGGCTAGTCCCAAACCCACTCGGCTAGACCCAAACCCACTCGGCTAGACCCAAACCCACTCCGCTAGACACAAACCCACTCGGTTAGACCCAAACCCACTCGGCTAGAACCAAACCCACTCCGCTAGACCCAAACCCACTGCGCTAGACCCAAACCCACTCCGCTGGACCCAAACGAACTTGGCTAGACCCAAACCCACTAGGCTAGACCCAAACCCACTCGGCTAGACCCAAACCGACTCGGCTAGACCCAAACCGACTCGTCCAGACACAAACCCACTCGGCTACACCCAAACCCACTCGGCTACACCCAAACCCACTCCGCTAGACCCAAACCCACTCGGCTAGACCCAAACCCAGTCGGCTAGACCCAAACCCAGTCGGCTAGACCCAAACCCACTCGGCTAGACCCAAACCCACTCCGCTAGACCCAAACCCACTCGGCTAGACCCAAACCCACTCGGCTAGACCCAAACCCACTCGGCTAGACCCAAACCCACTCGGCTACACCCAATCCCACTCGGCGAGACCCAAACCCACTCGGCTAGACCCAAACCCACTCGGCTAGACCCAAACCCACTCGGCTACACCCAAACCCACTCCGCTAGACCCAAACCCACTCCGCTAGACCCAAACCCACTCGGCTAGACCCAAACCCACTCGGCTAGACCCAAACCCACTCGGCTACACCCTAACCCACGCGGCTACACCCAATCCCACTCGGCTAGACCCAAACCCAATCGGCTAGACCGAAACCCACATGGATAGACCCAAACCCACTCGGCTAGACCCAAACCCACTCGGCTAGACGCAAACCCACTCGGCTAGTCCCAAACCCACTCGGCTAGACCCAAACCCACTCGGCTTGACCCAATCCCACTCCGCTAGACCCAAACCCACTCCGCTAGACGCAAACCCACTCGGTTAGACCCAAACCCACTCAGCTAGACCAAAACCCACTCCGCTAGACCAAAACCCACTGCGCTAGACCCAAACCCGCTCCGCTGGACCGAAACCCACTTGGCTAGACCCAAACCCACTAGGCTAGACCCAAACCCACTCGGCTAGACCCAAACCCACTCGACTAGACCCAAACCCACTCGGCTAGACCCAAACCCACTCGTCCAGACACAAACCCAGTCGGCTAGACCCAAACCCACTCGGCCAGACCCAAACCCACTCGGCTACACCCAAACCCACTCCGCTAGACCCAAACCCACTCGGCTACAACCAAACCCACTCCGCTACACCCAAACCCACTCGGCTAGACCCAAACCCACTCGGCTAGACCCAAACCCACTCGGCTAGACCCAAACCCACTCGGCTAGACCAAAACCCAGTCGGCTAGACCCAAACCCACTCGGCTAGACCCAAACCCACTCGGCTACACCCAAACCCACTCCGCTAGACCCAAACCCACTCGGCTAGACCCAAACCCACTCGGCTAGACCCAAACCCACTCGGCTAGACCCAAACCCACTCGGCTACACCCAAACCCACGCGGCTAAACCCAAACCCACTCCGCTAGACCCTAACCCACTCGGCTAGACCCAAGCCCACATGGATAGACCCAAACCCACTCGGCTAGACCCAAACCCACTCGGCTAGATGCAAACCCACTCGGATAGACCCAAACCCACTCGGCTAGACCAAAACACACTTGGCTTGACCCAAACCCACTCCGCTAGACCCAAACCCACTCCGCTAGACCCATACCAACTCCGCTTGTCCCAAACCCACTCGGCTAGACCCAAACAAACTCGGCTAGACCCAAACCCACTCGGCTAGACCCAAACCCACTCGGCTAGACCCAAACCCGCTCGGCTAGACCCAAACCCACTCGGCTAGACCCAAACCCACTCGGCTAGACCCAAACCCACTCGGCTAGACCCAAAGCCACTCGGCTAGACCCAAACCCACTCGGCTAGACCCAAACCCACTCGGCTACACCCAAACCCAGTCGGCTATACCCAAACCCACTCGGCTAGACCCAAACCCACTCCGCTACACCCAAACCCACTCCGCTAGACCCAAACCCACTCCGCTAGACCCAAACCCACTCGGCTAGACCCAAACCCACTCGGCTAGACCCAAACCCACTCGGCTACACCAAAACCCACTCGGCTAGACCCAAGCCAACTCGGCTAGACCCAAACCCACTAGGCTAGACCCAAACCCACTCGGCTACACCCAAACTCACTCCGCTAGACCCAAACCCACTCGGCTGCACCCAAACCCACTCGGCCAGACCCAAACCCATTTGGCTAGAAGCAAACCCACTCGGCCAGACCCAAACCCACTCGGGTATACCCAAACCCATTCGGCTAGGCCCAAACCCACTCGGCTAGACCCAAACCCACTCGGCTGGTCCTAAACCCACTCAGCTACACCCAAACCCACTCCGCTACACCCAAACCCACTCCGGTAGTCCCAAACCCACTCGGCTAGGCCCAAACCCACTCGGCTAGACGCAAACCCACTCGGCTAGACCGAAACCCACTCGGCTAGACCCAAACCCACTCGGCTAGACCCAAACCCACTCGGCTTAACCCACACCCACTCGGCTAGACCCAAACCCACTCGGCTAGACCCAAACCCACTCGGCTAGACCCAAACCCTTCCGGCTAGACCCAAACCCACTCGGCTAGACCCATACCCACTCGGCTAGACCCAAACACATTCAGCTAGACCCAAACCCACTCGGCTAGACCCAAACCCACTCGGCTAGTCCCAAACCCACTCGGCTAGACCCAAACCCACTCGTCTAGACCCAAACCCACTCGGCTAGACCCAACCCACTCGGCTAGACCCAAACCCACTCGGCTTAACCCACACCCACTCGGCTAGACCCAAACCCACTCGGCTAGACCCAAACCCACTCGGCTAGACCCAAACCCTTTCGGCTAGACCCAAACCCACTCGGCTAGACCCATACCCACTCGGCTAGACCCAAACACATTCAGCTAGACCCAAACCCACTCGGCTAGACCCAAACCCACTCGGCTAGTCCCAAACCCACTCGGCTAGACCCAAACCCACTCGGCTAGACCCAAACCCACTCCGCTAGACACAAACCCACTCGGTTAGACCCAAACCCACTCGGCTAGAACCAAACCCACTCCGCTAGACCCAAACCCACTGCGCTAGACCCAAACCCACTCCGCTGGACCCAAACGAACTTGGCTAGACCCAAACCCACTAGGCTAGACCCAAACCCACTCGGCTAGACCCAAACCCACTCGGCTAGACCCAAACCGACTCGTCCAGACACAAACCCACTCGGCTACACCCAAACCCACTCGGCTACACCCAAACCCACTCCGCTAGACCCAAACCCACTCGGCTAGACGTAAACCCACTCGGCTAGACCCAAACCCACTCGGCTAGACCCAACCCACTCGGATAGACCCAAACCCACTCGGCTTAACCCACACCCACTCGGCTAGACCCAAACCCACTCGGCTAGACCCAAACCCACTCGGCTAGACCCAAACCCTTTCGGCTAGACCCAAACCCACTCGGCTAGACCCATACCCACTCGGCTAGACCCAAACACATTCAGCTAGACCCAAACCCACTCGGCTAGACCCAAACCCACTCGGCTAGTCCCAAACCCACTCGGCTAGACCCAAACCCACTCGGCTAGACCCAAACCCAGTCGGCTAGACCCAAACCCACTCGGCTAGACCCAAACCCACTCGGCTACACCCAAACCCACTCCGCTAGACCCAAACCCACTCGGCTACAACCAAACCCACTACGCTAGACCCAAACCCACTCGGCTAGACCCAAACCCATTCGGCTACACCCAAACCCACTCGGCTAGATCCAAACCCACTCGTCTAGACCCAAACCCAGTCGGCTAGACCCAAACCCACTCGGCTAGACCCAAACCCACTCGGCTACACCCAAACCCACTCCGCTAGACCCAAACCCACTGGGCTACACCCAAACCCACTCGGCTAGACCCAAACCCACTCGGCTAGACCCAAACCCACTCGGCTACACCCAAACCCACGCGGCTACACCCAAACCCACTCCGCTAGACCCTAACCCACTCGGCTAGACCCAAACCCACTCGGCTAGACCCAAACCCTTTCAGCTAGACCCAAACCCACTCGGCTAGACCCATACCCACTCGGCTAGACCCAAACACATTCAGCTAGACCCAAACCCACTCGGCTAGACCCAAACCCACTCGGCTAGTCCCAAACCCACTCGGCTGGACCCAAACCCACTCGGCTAGACCCAATCCCACTCCGATAGACCCAAACCCACTCCGCTAGACACAAACCCACTCGGTTAGACCCAAACCCACTCGGCTAGAACCAAACCCACTCCGCTAGACCCAAACCCACTGCACTGGACCCAAACCCACTCCGCTGGACCCAAACGAACTTGGCTAGACCCAAACCCACTAGGCTAGACCCAAACCCACTCGGCTAGACCCAAACCCACTCGTCCAGACCCAAACCCACTCGGCTACACCCAAACCCACTCGGCTACACCCAAACCCACTCCGCTAGACCCAAACCCACTCGGCTAGACGTAAACCCACTCGGCTAGACCCAAACCCACTCGGCTAGACCCAAACCCACTCGGCTAGACCCAAACCCAGTCGGCTAGACCCAAACCCACTCGGCTAGACCCAAACCCACTCGGCTACACCCAAACCCACTCCGCTAGACCCAAACCCACTCGGCTACAACCAAACCCACTACGCTTGACCCAAACCAACTCGGCTAGACCCAAACCCACACGGCTACACCCAAACCCACTCGGCTAGACCCAAACCCACTCGTCTAGACCCAAACCCAGTCGGCTAGACCCAAACCCACTCGGCTAGACCCAAACCCACTCGGCTACACCCAAACCCACTCCGCTAGACCCAAACCCACTGGGCTACACCCAAACCCACTCGGCTAGACCCAAACCCACTCGGCTAGACCCAAACCCACTCGGCTACACCCAAACCCACGCGGCTACACCCAAACCCACTCCGCTAGCCCCTAACCCACTCGGCTAGACCCAAACCCACATGGATAGACCCAAACCCAATCGGCTAGACCGAAACCCACTCGGCTAGACCCAAACCCACTCGGCTAGACCCAAACCCACTCGGCTAGACGCAAACCCACTCGGCTAGTCCCAAACCCACTCGGCTAGACCCAAACCCACTCGGCTAGACCCAATCCCACTCCGCTAGACCCAAACCCACTCCGCTACACACAAACCCACTCGGTTAGACCCAAACCCACTTAGCTAGACCCAAACCCACTCCGCTAGACCCAAACCCACTGCGCTAGACCCAAACCCACTCCGCTGGACCGAAACCCACTTGGCTAGACCCAAACCCACTAGGCTAGACCCAAACCCACTCGGCTAGACCCAAACCCACTCGACTAGACCCAAACCCACTCGGCTAGACCCAAACCCACTCATCCAGACCCAAACCCAGTCGGCTAGACCCAAACCCACTCGGCTAGTCCCAAACCCACTCGGCTAGACCCAAACCCACTCGGCTAGACCCAATCCCACTCCGCTAGACCCAAACCCACTCCGCTAGACCCAAACCCACTCGGCTAGACCCAAACCCACTCGGCTAGACCCAAACCCACTCGGCTAGACCCAAACCCACTCGGCTAGACCAAAACCCAGTCGGCTAGACCCAAACCCACTCGGCTAGACCCAAACCCACTCGGCTACACCCAAACCCACTCCGCTAGACCCAAACCCACTCGGCTAGACCCAAACCCACTCGGCTAGACCCAAACCCACTCGGCTAGACCCAAACCCACTCGGCTACACCCAAACCCACGCGGCTAAACCCAAACCCACTCCGCTAGACCCTAACCCACTCGGCTAGACCCAAACCCACATGGATAGACCCAAACCCACTCGGCTAGACCCAAACCCACTCGGCTAGACGCAAACCCACTCGGATAGACCCAAACCCACTCGGCTAGACCAAAACCCACTTGGCTAGACCCAAACCCACTCCGCTAGACCCAAACCCACTCCGCTAGACCCATACCAACTCCGCTTGACCCAAACCCACTCGGCAAGACCCAAACAAACTCGGCTAGACCCAAACCCACTGGGCTCGACCCAAACCCACTCGGCTAGATCCAAACCCACTCGGCTAGACCCAAACCCACTCGGCTAGACCCAAACCCACTCGGCTAGACCCAAACCCACTCGGCTAGACCCAAAGCCACTCGGCTAGACCCAAACCCACTCGGCTAGACCCAAACCCACTCGGCTACACCCAAACCCAGTCGGCTATACCCAAACCCACTCGGCTAGACCCAAACCCACTCCGCTACACCCAAACCCACTCCGCTAGACCCAAACCCACTCGGCTAGACCCAAACCCACTCGGCTAGACCCAAACCCACTCGGCTACACCCAAACCCACTCGGCTACACCCAAACCCACTCGGCTAGACCCAAACCCACTCGGCTAGACCCAAACCCACTCGGCTAGACCCAAACCCACTCGGCTAGACCCAAACCCACTCGGCTAGACCCATACCCACTCGGCTAGACCCAAACACATTCAGCTAGACCCAAACCCACTCGGCTAGACCCAAACCCACTCGGCTAGTCCCAAACCCACTCGGCTAGACCCAAACCCACTCGGCTAGACCCAAACCCACTCCACTAGACACAAACCCACTCGGTTAGACCCAAACCCACTCGGCTAGAACCAAACCCACTCCGCTAGACCCAAACCCACTGCGCTAGACCCAAACCCACTCCGCTGGACCCAAACGAACTTGGCTAGACCCAAACCCACTAGGCTAGACCCAAACCCACTCAGCTAGACCCAAACCCACTCGGCTAGACCCAAACCCACTCGTCCAGACCCAAACCCACTCGGCTACACCCAAACCCAATCGGCTACACACAAACCCACTCCGCTAGACCCAAACCCACTCGGCTAGACGTAAACCCACTCGGCTAGACCCAAAGCCACTCGGCTAGACCCAAACCCACTCGGCTAGACCCAAACCCAGTCGGCTAGACCCAAACCCACTCGGCTAGACCCAAACCCACTCGGCTACACCCAAACCCACTCCGCTAGACCCAAACCCACTCGGCTACAACCAAACCCACTACGCTAGACCCAAACCCACTCGGCTAGACCCAAACCCATTCGGCTACACCCAAACCCACTCGGCTAGATCCAAACCCACTCGTCTAGACCCAAACCCAGTCGGCTAGACCCAAACCCACTCGGCTAGACCCAAACCCACTCGGCTACACCCAAACCCACTCCACTAGACCCAAACCCACTGGGCTACACCCAAACCCACTCGGCTAGACCCAAACCCACTCGGCTAGACCCAAACCCACTCGGCTACACCCAAACCCACGCGGCTACACCCAAACCCACTCCGCTAGACCCTAACCCACTCGGCTAAACCCAAACCCACTCGGCTAGACCCAAACCCTTTCAGCTAAACCCAAACCCACTCGGCTAGACCCATACCCACTCGGCTAGACCCAAACACATTCAGCTAGACCCAAACCCACTCGGCTAGACCCAAACCCACTCGGCTAGTCCCAAACCCACTCGGCTGGACCCAAACCCACTCGGCTAGACCCAATCCCACTCCGATAGACCCAAACCCACTCCGCTAGACACAAACCCACTCGGTTAGACCCAAACCCACTCGGCTAGAACCAAACCCACTCCGCTAGACCCAAACCCACTGCGCTGGACCCAAACCCACTCCGCTGGACGCAAACGAACTTGGCTAGACCCAAACCCACTAGGCTAGACCCAAACCCACTCGGCTAGACCCAAACCCACTCGTCCAGACCCAAACCCACTCGGCTACACCCAAACCCACTCGGCTACACCCAAACCCACTCCGCTAAACCCAAACCCACTCGGCTAGACGTAAACCCACTCGGCTAGACCCAAACCCACTCGGCTATACCCAAACCCACTCGGCTAGACCCAAACCCAGTCGGCTAGACCCAAACCCACTCGGCTAGACCCAAACCCACTCGGCTACACCCAAACTCACTCCGCTAGACCCAAACCCACTCGGCTACAACCAAACCCACTACGCTTGACCCAAACCCACTCGGCTAGACCCAAACCCACACGGCTACACCCAAACCCACTCGGCTAGACCCAAACCCACTCGTCTAGACCCAAACCCAGTCGGCTACACCCAAACCCACTCGGCTAGACCCAAACCCACTCGGCTACACCCAAACCCACTCCGCTAGACCCAAACCCACTGGGCTACACCCAAACCCACTCGGCTAGACCCAAACCCACTCGGCTAGACCCAAACCCACTCGGCTACACCCAAACCCACGCGGCTACACCCAAACCCACTCCGCCAGCCCCTAACCCACTCGGCTAGACCCAAACCCACATGGATAGACCCAAACCCAATCGGCTAGACCGAAACCCACTCGGCTAGACCCAAACCCACTCGGCTAGACCCAAACCCACTCGGCTAGACGCAAACCCACTCGGCTAGTCCCAAACCCACTCGGCTAGACCCAAACCCACTCGGCTAGACCCAATCCCACTCCGCTAGACCCAAACCCACTCCGCTACACACAAACCCACTCGGTTAGACCCAAACCCACTCAGCTAGACCCAAACCCACTCCGCTAGACCCAAACCCACTGCGCTAGACCCAAACCCACTCCGCTGGACCGAAACCCACTTGGCTAGACCCAAACCCACTAGGCTAGACCCAAACCCACTCGGCTAGACCCAAACCCACTCGACTTGACCCAAACCCACTCGGCTAGACCCAAACCCACTCATCCAGACCCAAACCCAGTCGGCTAGACCCAAACCCACTCGGCTAGACCCAAACCCACTCGGCTACACCCAAACCCACTCCGCTAGACCCAAACCCACTCGGCTACAACCAAACCCACTCCGCTAGACCCAAACCCACTCGGCTAGACCCAAACCCACTCGGCTAGACCCAAACCCACTCGGCTAGACCCAAACCCACTCGGCTAGACCAAAACCCACTCGGCTAGACCCAAACCCACTCGGCTAGACCCAAACCCACTCGGCTACACCCAAACCCACTCCGCTAGACCCAAACCCACTCGGCTAGACCCAAACCCACTCGGCTAGACCCAAACCCACTCGGCTAGACCCAAACCCACTCGGCTACACCCAAACCCACGCGGCTAAACCCAAACCCACTCCGCTAGACCCTAACCCACTCGGCTAGACCCAAACCCACATGGATAGACCCAAACCCACTCGGCTAGACCCAAACCCACTCGGCTAGACGCAAACCCACTCGGGTAGACCCAAACCCACTCGGCTAGACCAAAACCCACTTGGCTAGACCCAAACCCACTCCGCTAGACCCAAACCCACTCCGCTAGACCCATACCAACTCCGCTTGACCCAAACCCACTCGGCTAGACCCAAACAAACTCGGCTAGACCCAAACCCACTCGGCTAGACCCAAACCCACTCGGCTAGACCCAAACCCACTCGGCTAGACCCAAACCCACTCGGCTAGACCCAAACCCACTCGGCTAGACCCAAACCCACTCGGCTAGACCCAAAGCCACTCGGCTAGACCCAAACCCACTCGGCTAGACCCAAACCCACTCGGCTACACCCAAACCCAGTCGGCTATACCCAAACCCACTCGGCTAGACCCAAACCCACTACGCTACACCCAAACCCACTCCGCTAGACCCAAACCCACTCGGCTAGACCCAAACCCACTCGGCTAGACCCAAACCCACTCGGCTAGACCCAAACCCACTCGGCTAGACCCAAACCCACTCGGCTAGACCCAAACCCACTCGGCTAGACCCAAACCCACTCGGCTAGACCCAAACCCACTCCGCTACACCCAAACCCACTCCGCTAGACCCAAACCCACTCGGCTAGACCCAAACCCACTCGGCTAGACCCAAACCCACTCGGCTAGACCCAAACCCACTCGGCTACACCCTAACCCACGCGGCTACACCCAATCCCACTCCGCTAGACCCTAACCCACTCGGCTAGACCCAAACCCACATGGATAGACCCAAACCCAATCGGCTAGACCCAAACCCACTCGGCTAGACCCAAACCCACTCGGCTAGACGCAAACCCACTCGGCTAGACGCAAACCCACTCGGATAGACCCAAACCCACTCGGCTAGACCAAAACCAACTTGGCTAGACCCAAACCCACTCGGCTAGACCCAAACCCACTCGGCTAGACCCAAACCCACTCGGCTACACCCAAACCCACGCGGCTACACCCAAACCCACTCAGCTGGACCCTAACCCACTCGGCTAGACCCAAACCCGCATGGATAGACCCAAACCCAATCGGCTAGACCGAAACCCACTCGGCTAGACCCAAACCCACTCGGCTAGACCCAAACCCACTCGGCTAGACGCAAACCCACTCGGCTAGTCCCAAACCCACTCGGCTAGACCCAAACCCACTCGGCTAGACCCAATCCCACTCCGCTAGACCCAAACCCACTCCGCTAGACGCAAACCCACTCGGTTAGACCCAAACCCACTCAGCTAGACCAAAACCCACTCCGCTAGACCCAAACCCACTGCGCTAGACCCAAACCCACTCCGCTGGACCGAAACCCACTTGGCTAGACCCAAACCCACTAGGCTAGACCCAAACCCACTCGGCTAGACCCAAACCCACTCGACTAGACCCAAACCCACTCGGCTAGACCCAAACCCACTCGTCCAGACACAAACCCAGTCGGCTAGACCCAAACCCACTCGGCCAGACCCAAACCCACTCGGCTACACCCAAACCCACTCCGCTAGACCCAAACCCACTCGGCTACAACCAAACCCACTCCGCTACACCCAAACCCACTCGACTAGACCCAAACCCACTCGGCTAGACCCAAACCCACTCGGCTAGACCCAAACCCACTCGGCTAGACCAAAACCCAGTCGGCTAGACCCAAACCCCTCGGCTAGACCCAAACCCACTCGGCTACACCCAAACCCACTCCGCTAGACCCAAACCCACTCGGCTAGACCCAAACCCACTCGGCTAGACCCAAACCCACTCGGCTAGACCCAAACCCACTCGGCTACACCCAAACCCACGCGGCTAAACCCAAACCCACTCCGCTAGACCCTAACCCACTCGGCTAGACCCAAGCCCACATGGATAGACCCAAACCCACTCGGCTAGACCCAAACCCACTCGGCTAGACGCAAACCCACTCGGATAGACCCAAACCCACTCGGCTAGACCAAAACCCACTTGGCTAGACCCAAACCCACTCGGCTAGACCCAAACCCACTCGGCTAGACCCATACCCACTCGGCTAGACCCAAACACATTCAGCTAGACCCAAACCCACTCGGCTAGACCCAAACCCACTCGGCTAGTCCCAAACCCACTCGGCTAGACCCAAACCCACTCGGCTAGACCCAAACCCACTCCGCTAGACACAAACCCACTCGGTTAGACCCAAACCCACTCGGCTAGAACCAAACCCACTCCGCTAGACCCAAACCCACTGCGCTAGACCCAAACCCACTCCGCTGGACCCAAACGAACTTGGCTAGACCCAAACCCACTAGGCTAGACCCAAACCCACTCAGCTAGACCCAAACCCACTCGGCTAGACCCAAACCCACTCGTCCAGACCCAAACCCACTCGGCTACACCCAAACCCAATCGGCTACACCCAAACCCACTCCGCTAGACCCAAACCCACTCGGCTAGACGTAAACCCACTCGGCTAGACCCAAAGCCACTCGGCTAGACCCAAACCCACTCGGCTAGACCCAAACCCACTCGGCTAGACCCAAACCCACTCGGCTACACCCAAACCCACGCGGCTACACCCAAACCCACTCCGCTAGCCCCTAACCCACTCGGCTAGACCCAAACCCACATGGATAGACCCAAACCCAATCGGCTAGACCGAAACCCACTCGGCTAGACCCAAACCCACTCGGCTAGACCCAAACCCACTCGGCTAGACGCAAACCCACTCGGCTAGTCCCAAACCCACTCGGCTAGACCCAAACCCACTCGGCTAGACCCAATCCCACTCCGCTAGACCCAAACCCACTCCGCTACACACAAACCCACTCGGTTAGACCCAAACCCACTTAGCTAGACCCAAACCCACTCCGCTAGACCCAAACCCACTGCGCTAGACCCAAACCCACTCCGCTGGACCGAAACCCACTTGGCTAGACCCAAACCCACTAGGCTAGACCCAAACCCACTCGGCTAGACCCAAACCCACTCGACTAGACCCAAACCCACTCGGCTAGACCCAAACCCACTCATCCAGACCCAAACCCAGTCGGCTAGACCCAAACCCACTCGGCTAGTCCCAAACCCACTCGGCTAGACCCAAACCCACTCGGCTAGACCCAATCCCACTCCGCTAGACCCAAACCCACTCCGCTAGACCCAAACCCACTCGGCTAGACCCAAACCCACTCGGCTAGACCCAAACCCACTCGGCTAGACCCAAACCCACTCGGCTAGACCAAAACCCAGTCGGCTAGACCCAAACCCACTCGGCTAGACCCAAACCCACTCGGCTACACCCAAACCCACTCCGCTAGACCCAAACCCACTCGGCTAGACCCAAACCCACTCGGCTAGACCCAAACCCACTCGGCTAGACCCAAACCCACTCGGCTACACCCAAACCCACGCGGCTAAACCCAAACCCACTCCGCTAGACCCTAACCCACTCGGCTAGACCCAAACCCACATGGATAGACCCAAACCCACTCGGCTAGACCCAAACCCACTCGGCTAGACGCAAACCCACTCGGATAGACCCAAACCCACTCGGCTAGACCAAAACCCACTTGGCTAGACCCAAACCCACTCCGCTAGACCCAAACCCACTCCGCTAGACCCATACCAACTCCGCTTCACCCAAACCCACTCGGCAAGACCCAAACAAACTCGGCTAGACCCAAACCCACTGGGCTCGACCCAAACCCACTCGGCTAGACCCAAACCCACTCGGCTAGACCCAAACCCACTCGGCTAGACCCAAACCCACTCGGCTAGACCCAAACCCACTCGGCTAGACCCAAAGCCACTCGGCTAGACCCAAACCCACTCGGCTAGACCCAAACCCACTCGGCTACACCCAAACCCAGTCGGCTATACCCAAACCCACTCGGCTAGACCCAAACCCACTCCGCTACACCCAAACCCACTCCGCTAGACCCAAACCCACTCGGCTAGACCCAAACCCACTCGGCTAGACCCAAACCCACTCGGCTACACCCAAACCCACTCGGCTACACCCAAACCCACTCGGCTAGACCCAAACCCACTCGGCTAGACCCAAACCCACTCGGCTAGACCCAAACCCACTCGGCTAGACCCAAACCCACTCGGCTAGACCCATACCCACTCGGCTAGACCCAAACACATTCAGCTAGACCCAAACCCACTCGGCTAGACCCAAACCCACTCGGCTAGTCCCAAACCCACTCGGCTAGACCCAAACCCACTCGGCTAGACCCAAACCCACTCCGCTAGACACAAACCCACTCGGTTAGACCCAAACCCACTCGGCTAGAACCAAACCCACTCCGCTAGACCCAAACCCACTGCGCTAGACCCAAACCCACTCCGCTGGACCCAAACGAACTTGGCTAGACCCAAACCCACTAGGCTAGACCCAAACCCACTCAGCTAGACCCAAACCCACTCGGCTAGACCCAAACCCACTCGTCCAGACCCAAACCCACTCGGCTACACCCAAACCCAATCGGCTACACCCAAACCCACTCCGCTAGACCCAAACCCACTCGGCTAGACGTAAACCCACTCGGCTAGACCCAAAGCCACTCGGCTAGACCCAAACCAACTCGGCTAGACCCAAACCCAGTCGGCTAGACCCAAACCCACTCGGCTAGACCCAAACCCACTCGGCTACACCCAAACCCACTCCGCTAGACCCAAACCCACTCGGCTACAACCAAACCCACTACGCTAGACCCAAACCCACTCGGCTAGACCCAAACCCATTCGGCTACACCCAAACCCACTCGGCTAGATCCAAACCCACTCGTCTAGACCCAAACCCAGTCGGCTAGACCCAAACCCACTCGGCTAGACCCAAACCCACTCGGCTACACCCAAACCCACTCCACTAGACCCAAACCCACTGGGCTACACCCAAACCCACTCGGCTAGACCCAAACCCACTCGGCTAGACCCAAACCCACTCGGCTACACCCAAACCCACGCGGCTACACCCAAACCCACTCCGCTAGACCCTAACCCACTCGGCTAAACCCAAACCCACTCGGCTAGACCCAAACCCTTTCAGCTAAACCCAAACCCACTCGGCTAGACCCATACCCACTCGGCTAGACCCAAACACATTCAGCTAGACCCAAACCCACTCGGCTAGACCCAAACCCACTCGGCTAGTCCCAAACCCACTCGGCTGGACCCAAACCCACTCGGCTAGACCCAATCCCACTCCGATAGACCCAAACCCACTCCGCTAGACACAAACCCACTCGGTTAGACCCAAACCCACTCGGCTAGAACCAAACCCACTCCGCTAGACCCAAACCCACTGCGCTGGACCCAAACCCACTCCGCTGGACGCAAACGAACTTGGCTAGACCCAAACCCACTAGGCTAGACCCAAACCCACTCGGCTAGACCCAAACCCACTCGTCCAGACCCAAACCCACTCGGCTACACCCAAACCCACTCGGCTACACCCAAACCCACTCCGCTAAACCCAAACCCACTCGGCTAGACGTAAACCCACTCGGCTAGACCCAAACCCACTCGGCTATACCCAAACCCACTCGGCTAGACCCAAACCCAGTCGGCTAGACCCAAACCCACTCGGCTAGACCCAAACCCACTCGGCTACACCCAAACTCACTCCGCTAGACCCAAACCCACTCGGCTACAACCAAACCCACTACGCTTGACCCAAACCCACTCGGCTAGACCCAAACCCACACGGCTACACCCAAACCCACTCGGCTAGACCCAAACCCACTCGTCTAGACCCAAACCCAGTCGGCTACACCCAAACCCACTCGGCTAGACCCAAACCCACTCGGCTACACCCAAACCCACTCCGCTAGACCCAAACCCACTGGGCTACACCCAAACCCACTCGGCTAGACCCAAACCCACTCGGCTAGACCCAAACCCACTCGGCTACACCCAAACCCACGCGGCTACACCCAAACCCACTCCGCCAGCCCCTAACCCACTCGGCTAGACCCAAACCCACATGGATAGACCCAAACCCAATCGGCTAGACCGAAACCCACTCGGCTAGACCCAAACCCACTCGGCTAGACCCAAACCCACTCGGCTAGACGCAAACCCACTCGGCTAGTCCCAAACCCACTCGGCTAGACCCAAACCCACTCGGCTAGACCCAATCCCACTCCGCTAGACCCAAACCCACTCCGCTACACACAAACCCACTCGGTTAGACCCAAACCCACTCAGCTAGACCCAAACCCACTCCGCTAGACCCAAACCCACTGCGCTAGACCCAAACCCACTCCGCTGGACCGAAACCCACTTGGCTAGACCCAAACCCACTAGGCTAGACCCAAACCCACTCGGCTAGACCCAAACCCACTCGACTTGACCCAAACCCACTCGGCTAGACCCAAACCCACTCATCCAGACCCAAACCCAGTCGGCTAGACCCAAACCCACTCGGCTAGACCCAAACCCACTCGGCTACACCCAAACCCACTCCGCTAGACCCAAACCCACTCGGCTACAACCAAACCCACTCCGCTAGACCCAAACCCACTCGGCTAGACCCAAACCCACTCGGCTAGACCCAAACCCACTCGGCTAGACCCAAACCCACTCGGCTAGACCAAAACCCAGTCGGCTAGACCCAAACCCACTCGGCTAGACCCAAACCCACTCGGCTACACCCAAACCCACTCCGCTAGACCCAAACCCACTCGGCTAGACCCAAACCCACTCGGCTAGACCCAAACCCACTCGGCTAGACCCAAACCCACTCGGCTACACCCAAACCCACGCGGCTAAACCCAAACCCACTCCGCTAGACCCTAACCCACTCGGCTAGACCCAAACCCACATGGATAGACCCAAACCCACTCGGCTAGACCCAAACCCACTCGGCTAGACGCAAACCCACTCGGGTAGACCCAAACCCACTCGGCTAGACCAAAACCCACTTGGCTAGACCCAAACCCACTCCGCTAGACCCAAACCCACTCCGCTAGACCCATACCAACTCCGCTTGACCCAAACCCACTCGGCTAGACCCAAACAAACTCGGCTAGACCCAAACCCACTCGGCTAGACCCAAACCCACTCGGCTAGACCCAAACCCACTCGGCTAGACCCAAACCCACTCGGCTAGACCCAAACCCACTCGGCTAGACCCAAACCCACTCGGCTAGACCCAAAGCCACTCGGCTAGACCCAAACCCACTCGGCTAGACCCAAACCCACTCGGCTACACCCAAACCCAGTCGGCTATACCCAAACCCACTCGGCTAGACCCAAACCCACTACGCTACACCCAAACCCACTCCGCTAGACCCAAACCCACTCGGCTAGACCCAAACCCACTCGGCTAGACCCAAACCCACTCGGCTAGACCCAAACCCACTCGGCTAGACCCAAACCCACTCGGCTAGACCCAAACCCACTCGGC
Organism: Raja brachyura; assembly: GCA_963514005.1. The sequence continues at coordinate 10,399,676 of OY740823.1, forward strand.
TAGACCCAAACCCACTCGGCTAGACCCAAACCCACTCGGCTACACCCAAACCCACTCCGCTAGACCCAAACCCACTCGGCTAGACCCAAACCCACTCGGCTAGACCCAAACCCACTCGGCTAGACCCAAACCCACTCGGCTACACCCTAACCCACGCGGCTACACCCAATCCCACTCCGCTAGACCCTAACCCACTCGGCTAGACCCAAACCCACATGGATAGACCCAAACCCAATCGGCTAGACCCAAACCCACTCGGCTAGACCCAAACCCACTCGGCTAGACGCAAACCCACTCGGCTAGACGCAAACCCACTCGGATAGACCCAAACCCACTCGGCTAGACCAAAACCAACTTGGCTAGACCCAAACCCACTCGGCTAGACCCAAACCCACTCGGCTAGACCCAAACCCACTCGGCTACACCCAAACCCACGCGGCTACACCCAAACCCACTCAGCTGGACCCTAACCCACTCGGCTAGACCCAAACCCGCATGGATAGACCCAAACCCAATCGGCTAGACCGAAACCCACTCGGCTAGACCCAAACCCACTCGGCTAGACCCAAACCCACTCGGCTAGACGCAAACCCACTCGGCTAGTCCCAAACCCACTCGGCTAGACCCAAACCCACTCGGCTAGACCCAATCCCACTCCGCTAGACCCAAACCCACTCCGCTAGACGCAAACCCACTCGGTTAGACCCAAACCCACTCAGCTAGACCAAAACCCACTCCGCTAGACCCAAACCCACTGCGCTAGACCCAAACCCACTCCGCTGGACCGAAACCCACTTGGCTAGACCCAAACCCACTAGGCTAGACCCAAACCCACTCGGCTAGACCCAAACCCACTCGACTAGACCCAAACCCACTCGGCTAGACCCAAACCCACTCGTCCAGACACAAACCCAGTCGGCTAGACCCAAACCCACTCGGCCAGACCCAAACCCACTCGGCTACACCCAAACCCACTCCGCTAGACCCAAACCCACTCGGCTACAACCAAACCCACTCCGCTACACCCAAACCCACTCGGCTAGACCCAAACCCACTCGGCTAGACCCAAACCCACTCGGCTAGACCCAAACCCACTCGGCTAGACCAAAACCCAGTCGGCCAGACCCAAACCCCTCGGCTAGACCCAAACCCACTCGGCTACACCCAAACCCACTCCGCTAGACCCAAACCCACTCGGCTAGACCCAAACCCACTCGGCTAGACCCAAACCCACTCGGCTAGACCCAAACCCACTCGGCTACACCCAAACCCACGCGGCTAAACCCAAACCCACTCCGCTAGACCCTAACCCACTCGGCTAGACCCAAGCCCACATGGATAGACCCAAACCCACTCGGCTAGACCCAAACCCACTCGGCTAGACGCAAACCCACTCGGATAGACCCAAACCCACTCGGCTAGACCAAAACCCACTTGGCTAGACCCAAACCCACTCGGCTAGACCCAAACCCACTCGGCTAGACCCATACCCACTCGGCTAGACCCAAACACATTCAGCTAGACCCAAACCCACTCGGCTAGACCCAAACCCACTCGGCTAGTCCCAAACCCACTCGGCTAGACCCAAACCCACTCGGCTAGACCCAAACCCACTCCGCTAGACACAAACCCACTCGGTTAGACCCAAACCCACTCGGCTAGAACCAAACCCACTCCGCTAGACCCAAACCCACTGCGCTAGACCCAAACCCACTCCGCTGGACCCAAACGAACTTGGCTAGACCCAAACCCACTAGGCTAGACCCAAACCCACTCAGCTAGACCCAAACCCACTCGGCTAGACCCAAACCCACTCGTCCAGACCCAAACCCACTCGGCTACACCCAAACCCAATCGGCTACACCCAAACCCATTCCGCTAGACCCAAACCCACTCGGCTAGACGTAAACCCACTCGGCTAGACCCAAAGCCACTCGGCTAGACCCAAACCCACTCGGCTAGACCCAAACCCAGTCGGCTAGACCCAAACCCACTCGGCTAGACCCAAACCCACTCGGCTACACCCAAACCCACTCCGCTAGACCCAAACCCACTCGGCTACAACCAAACCCACTACGCTAGACCCAAACCCACTCGGCTAGACCCAAACCCATTCGGCTACACCCAAACCCACTCGGCTAGATCCAAACCCACTCGTCTAGACCCAAACCCAGTCGGCTAGACCCAAACCCACTCGGCTAGACCCAAACCCACTCGGCTACACCCAAACCCACTCCACTAGACCCAAACCCACTGGGCTACACCCAAACCCACTCGGCTAGACCCAAACCCACTCGGCTAGACCCAAACCCACTCGGCTACACCCAAACCCACGCGGCTACACCCAAACCCACTCCGCTAGACCCTAATCCACTCGGCTAAACCCAAACCCACTCGGCTAGACCCAAACCCTTTCAGCTAAACCCAAACCCACTCGGCTAGACCCATACCCACTCGGCTAGACCCAAACACATTCAGCTAGACCCAAACCCACTCGGCTAGACCCAAACCCACTCGGCTAGTCCCAAACCCACTCGGCTGGACCCAAACCCACTCGGCTAGACCCAATCCCACTCCGATAGACCCAAACCCACTCCGCTAGACACAAACCCACTCGGTTAGACCCAAACCCACTCGGCTAGAACCAAACCCACTCCGCTAGACCCAAACCCACTGCGCTGGACCCAAACCCACTCCGCTGGACGCAAACGAACTTGGCTAGACCCAAACCCACTAGGCTAGACCCAAACCCACTCGGCTAGACCCAAACCCACTCGTCCAGACCCAAACCCACTCGGCTACACCCAAACCCACTCGGCTACACCCAAACCCACTCCGCTAAACCCAAACCCACTCGGCTAGACGTAAACCCACTCGGCTAGACCCAAACCCACTCGGCTATACCCAAACCCACTCGGCTAGACCCAAACCCAGTCGGCTAGACCCAAACCCACTCGGCTAGACCCAAACCCACTCGGCTACACCCAAACCCACTCCGCTAGACCCAAACCCACTCGGCTACAACCAAACCCACTACGCTTGACCCAAACCCACTCGGCTAGACCCAAACCCACACGGCTACACCCAAACCCACTCGGCTAGACCCAAACCCACTCGTCTAGACCCAAACCCAGTCGGCTACACCCAAACCCACTCGGCTAGACCCAAACCCACTCGGCTACACCCAAACCCACTCCGCTAGACCCAAACCCACTGGGCTACACCCAAACCCACTCGGCTAGACCCAAACCCACTCGGCTAGACCCAAACCCACTCGGCTACACCCAAACCCACGCGGCTACACCCAAACCCACTCCGCTAGCCCCTAACCCACTCGGCTAGACCCAAACCCACATGGATAGACCCAAACCCAATCGGCTAGACCGAAACCCACTCGGCTAGACCCAAACCCACTCGGCTAGACCCAAACCCACTCGGCTAGACCCAAACCCACTCGTCCAGACCCAAACCCACTCGGCTACACCCAAACCCACTCGGCTACACCCAAACCCACTCCGCTAAACCCAAACCCACTCGGCTAGACGTAAACCCACTCGGCTAGACCCAAACCCACTCGGCTATACCCAAACCCACTCGGCTAGACCCAAACCCAGTCGGCTAGACCCAAACCCACTCGGCTAGACCCAAACCCACTCGGCTACACCCAAACCCACTCCGCTAGACCCAAACCCACTCGGCTACAACCAAACCCACTACGCTTGACCCAAACCCACTCGGCTAGACCCAAACCCACACGGCTACACCCAAACCCACTCGGCTAGACCCAAACCCACTCGTCTAGACCCAAACCCAGTCGGCTACACCCAAACCCACTCGGCTAGACCCAAACCCACTCGGCTACACCCAAACCCACTCCGCTAGACCCAAACCCACTGGGCTACACCCAAACCCACTCGGCTAGACCCAAACCCACTCGGCTAGACCCAAACCCACTCGGCTACACCCAAACCCACGCGGCTACACCCAAACCCACTCCGCTAGCCCCTAACCCACTCGGCTAGACCCAAACCCACATGGATAGACCCAAACCCAATCGGCTAGACCGAAACCCACTCGGCTAGACCCAAACCCACTCGGCTAGACCCAAACCCACTCGGCTAGACGCAAACCCACTCGGCTAGACGCAAACCCACTCGGATAGACCCAAACCCACTCGGCTAGACCAAAACCAACTTGGCTAGACCCAAACCCACTCGGCTAGACCCAAACCCACTCGGCTAGACCCAAACCCACTCGGCTACACCCAAACCCACGCGGCTACACCCAAACCCACTCAGCTGGACCCTAACCCACTCGGCTAGACCCAAACCCGCATGGATAGACCCAAACCCAATCGGCTAGACCGAAACCCACTCGGCTAGACCCAAACCCACTCGGCTAGACCCAAACCCACTCGGCTAGACGCAAACCCACTCGGCTAGTCCCAAACCCACTAGGCTAGACCCAAACCCACTCGGCTAGACCCAATCCCACTCTGCTAGACCCAAACCCACTCCGCTAGACGCAAACCCACTCGGTTAGACCCAAACCCACTCAGCTAGACCAAAACCCACTCCGCTAGACCCAAACCCACTGCGCTAGACCCAAACCCACTCCGCTGGACCGAAACCCACTTGGCCAGACCCAAACCCACTAGGCTAGACCCAAACCCACTCGGCTAGACCCAAACCCACTCGACTAGACCCAAACCCACTCGGCTAGACCCAAACCCACTCGTCCAGACACAAACCCAGTCGGCTAGACCCAAACCCACTCGGCCAGACCCAAACCCACTCGGCTACACCCAAACCCACTCCGCTAGACCCAAACCCACTCGGCTACAACCAAACCCACTCCGCTACACCCAAACCCACTCGGCTAGACCCAAACCCACTCGGCTAGACCCAAACCCACTCGGCTAGACCCAAACCCACTCGGCTAGACCAAAACCCAGTCGGCTAGACCCAAACCCACTCGGCTAGACCCAAACCCACTCGGCTACACCCAAACCCACTCCGCTAGACCCAAACCCACTCGGCTAGACCCAAACCCACTCGGCTAGACCCAAACCCACTCGGCTAGACCCAAACCCACTCGGCTACACCCAAACCCACGCGGCTAAACCCAAACCCACTCCGCTAGACCCTAACCCACTCGGCTAGACCCAAGCCCACATGGATAGACCCAAACCCACTCGGCTAGACCCAAACCCACTCGGCTAGACACAAACCCACTCGGATAGACCCAAACCCACTCGGCTAGACCAAAACCCACTTGGCTAGACCCAAACCCACTCCGCTAGACCCAAACCCACTCCGCTGGACCCATACCAACTCCGCTTGTCCCGAACCCACTCGGCTAGACCCAAACAAACTCGGCTAGACCCAAACCCACTCGGCTAGACCCAAACCCACTCGGCTAGACCCAAACCCACTCGGCTAGACCCAAACCCACTCGGCTAGACCCAAACCCACTCGGCTAGACCCAAAGCCACTCGGCTAGACCCAAACCCACTCGGCTAGACCCAAACCCACTCGGCTACACCCAAACCCACTCCGCTAGACCCAAACCCACTCGGCTAGACCCAAACCCACTCCGCTAGACCCAAACCCACTGCGCTAGACCCAAACCCACTCCGCTGGACCGAAACCCACTTGGCTAGACCCAAACCCACACGGCTACACCCAAACCCACTCGGCTAGACCCAAACCCACTCGTCTAGACCCAAACCCAGTCGGCTACACCCAAACCCACTCGGCTAGACCCAAACCCACTCGGCTACACCCAAACCCACTCGGCTAGACCCAAACCCACTCGGCTAGACCCAAACCCACTCGGCTAGACCCAAACCCACTCGGCTAGACCCAAACCCACTCGGCTAGACCCAAAGCCACTCGGCTAGACCCAAACCCACTCGGCTAGACCCAAACCCACTCGGCTACACCCAAACCCAGTCGGCTATACCCAAACCCACTCGGCTAAACCAAACCCACTCCGCTACACCCAAACCCACTCCGCTAGACCCAAACCCACTCGGCTAGACCCAAACCCACTCGGCTAGACCCAAACCCACTCGGCTAGACCCAAACCCACTCGGCTAGACCCAAACCCACTCGGCTAGACCCAAACCCACTCGGCTAGACCCAAACCCACTCGGCTAGACCCAAACCCACTCGGCTACACCCAAACCCACTCCGCTAGACCCAAACCCACTCGGCTAGACCCAAACCCACTCGGCTAGACCCAAACCCACTCGGCTAGACCCAAACCCACTCGGCTACACCCTAACCCACGCGGCTACACCCAATCCCACTCCGCTAGACCCTAACCCACTCGGCTAGACCCAAACCCACATGGATAGACCCAAACCCAATCGGCTAGACCCAAACCCACTCGGCTAGACCCAAACCCACTCGGCTAGACGCAAACCCACTCGGCTAGACGCAAACCCACTCGGATAGACCCAAACCCACTCGGCTAGACCAAAACCAACTTGGCTAGACCCAAACCCACTCGGCTAGACCCAAACCCACTCGGCTAGACCCAAACCCACTCGGCTACACCCAAACCCACGCGGCTACACCCAAACCCACTCCGCTAGACCCTAACCCACTCGGCTAGACCCAAACCCACATGGATAGACCCAAACCCAATCGGCTAGACCGAAACCCACTCGGCTAGACCCAAACCCACTCGGCTAGACCCAAACCCACTCGGCTAGACGCAAACCCACTCGGCTAGTCCCAAACCCACTCGGCTAGACCCAAACCCACTCGGCTAGACCCAATCCCACTCCGCTAGACCCAAACCCACTCCGCTAGACGCAAACCCACTCGGTTAGACCCAAACCCACTCAGCTAGACCAAAACCCACTCCGCTAGACCCAAACCCACTGCGCTAGACCCAAACCCACTCCGCTGGACCGAAACCCACTTGGCTAGACCCAAACCCACTAGGCTAGACCCAAACCCACTCGGCTAGACCCAAACCCACTCGACTAGACCCAAACCCACTCGGCTAGACCCAAACCCACTCGTCCAGACACAAACCCAGTCGGCTAGACCCAAACCCACTCGGCCAGACCCAAACCCACTCGGCTACACCCAAACCCACTCCGCTAGACCCAAACCCACTCGGCTACAACCAAACCCACTCCGCTACACCCAAACCCACTCGGCTAGACCCAAACGCACTCGGCTAGACCCAAACCCACTCGGCTAGACCCAAACCCACTCGGCTAGACCAAAACCCAGTCGGCTAGACCCAAACCCACTCGGCTAGACCCAAACCCACTCGGCTACACCCAAACCCACTCCGCTAGACCCAAACCCACTCGGCTAGACCCAAACCCACTCGGCTAGACCCAAACCCACTCGGCTAGACCCAAACCCACTCGGCTACACCCAAACCCACGCGGCTAAACCCAAACCCACTCCGCTAGACCCTAACCCACTCGGCTAGACCCAAGCCCACATGGATAGACCCAAACCCACTCGGCTAGACCCAAACCCACTCGGCTAGACGCAAACCCACTCGGATAGACCCAAACCCACTCGGCTAGACCAAAACCCACTTGGCTAGACCCAAACCCACTCCGCTAGACCCAAACCCACTCCGCTGGACCCATACCAACTCCGCTTGTCCCGAACCCACTCGGCTAGACCCAAACAAACTCGGCTAGACCCAAACCCACTCGGCTAGACCCAAACCCACTCGGCTAGACCCAAACCCACTCGGCTAGACCCAAACCCACTCGGCTAGACCCAAACCCACTCGGCTAGACCCAAAGCCATTCGGCTAGACCCAAACCCACTCGGCTACACCCAAACCCACTCCGCTAGACCCAAACCCACTCGGCTAGACCCAAACCCACTCCGCTAGACCCAAACCCACTGCGCTAGACCCAAACCCACTCCGCTGGACCGAAACCCACTTGGCTAGACCCAAACCCACACGGCTACACCCAAACCCACTCGGCTAGACCCAAACCCACTCGTCTAGACCCAAACCCAGTCGGCTACACCCAAACCCACTCGGCTAGACCCAAACCCACTCGGCTACACCCAAACCCACTCCGCTAGACCCAAACCCACTGGGCTACACCCAAACCCACTCGGCTAGACCCAAACCCACTCGGCTAGACCCAAACCCACTCGGCTACACCCAAACCCACGCGGCTACACCCAAACCCACTCCGCTAGCCCCTAACCCACTCGGCTAGACCCAAACCCACATGGATAGACCCAAACCCAATCGGCTAGACCGAAACCCACTCGGCTAGACCCAAACCCACTCGGCTAGACCCAAACCCACTCGGCTACACCCAAACCCACTCCGCTAGACCCAAACCCACTCGGCTAGACCCAAACCCACACGGCTAGACCCAAACCCACTCGGCTAGACCCAAACCCACTCGGCTACACCCAAACCCACGCGGCTAAACCCAAACTACTCCGCTAGACCCTAACCCACTCGGCTAGACCCAAGCCCACATGGATAGACCCAAACCCACTCGGCTAGACCCAAACCCACTCGGCTAGACGCAAACCCACTCGGATAGACCCAAACCCACTCGGCTAGACCAAAACCCACTTGGCTAGACCCAAACCCACTCCGCTAGACCCAAACCCACTCCGCTGGACCCATACCAACTCCGCTTGTCCCGAACCCACTCGGCTAGACCCAAACAAACTCGGCTAGACCCAAACCCACTCGGCTAGACCCAAACCCACTCGGCTAGACCCAAACCCACTCGGCTAGACCCAAACCCACTCGGCTAGACCCAAACCCACTCGGCTAGACCCAAAGCCACTCGGCTAGACCCAAACCCACTCGGCTACACCCAAACCCACTCCGCTAGACCCAAACCCACTCGGCTAGACCCAAACCCACTCCGCTAGACCCAAACCCACTGCGCTAGACCCAAAAACACTCCGCTGGACCGAAACCCACTTGGCTAGACCCAAACCCACACGGCTACACCCAAACCCACTCGGCTAGACCCAAACCCACTCGTCTAGACCCAAACCCAGTCGGCTACACCCAAACCCACTCGGCTAGACCCAAACCCACTCGGCTACACCCAAACCCACTCCGCTAGACCCAAACCCACTGGGCTACACCCAAACCCACTCGGCTAGACCCAAACCCACTCGGCTAGACGCAAACCCACTCGGCTACACCCAAACCCACGCGGCTACACCCAAACCCACTCCGCTAGCCCCTAACCCACTCGGCTAGACCCAAACCCACATGGATAGACCCAAACCCAATCGGCTAGACCGAAACCCACTCGGCTAGACCCAAACTCACTCGGCTAGACCCAAACCCACTCGGCTAGACGCAAACCCACTCGGCTAGTCCCAAACCCACTCGGCTAGACCCAAACCCACTCGGCTAGACCCAATCCCACTCCGCTAGACCCAAACCCACTCCGCTACACACAAACCCACTCGGTTAGACCCAAACCCACTCAGCTAGACCCAAACCCACTCCGCTAGACCCAAACCCACTGCGCTAGACCCAAACCCACTCCGCTGGACCGAAACCCACATGGATAGACCCAAACCCACTCGGCTAGACCCAAACCCACTCGGCTAGACGCAAACCCACTCGGATAGACCCAAACCCACTCGGCTAGACCAAAACCCACTTGGCTAGACCCAAACCCACTCTGCTAGACCCAAACCCACTCCGCTAGACCCATACCAACTCCGCTTGACCCAAACCCACTCGGCTAGACCCAAACAAACTCGGCTAGACCCAAACCCACTCGGCTAGACCCAAACCCACTCGGCTAGACCCAAACCCACTCGGCTAGACCCAAACCCACTCGGCTCGACCCAAACCCACTCGGCTAGACCCAAACCCACTCGGCTAGACCCAAAGCCACTCGGCTAGACCCAAACCCACTCGGCTAGACCCAAACCCACTCGGCTACACCCAAACCCAGTCGGCTATACCCAAACCCACTCGGCTAGACCCAAACCCACTCCGCTACACCCAAACCCACTACGCTAGACCCAAACCCACTCGGCTAGACCCAAACCCACTCGGCTAGACCCAAACCCACTCGGCTAGACCCAAACCCACTCGGCTACACCCAAACCCACTCGGCTAGACCCAAACCCACTCGGCTAGACCCAAACCCACTCGGCTAGACCCAAACCCACTCGGCTACACCCAAACCCACTCCGCTAGACCCAAACCCACTCGGCTAGACCCAAACCCACTCGGCTAGACCCAAACCCACTCGGCTAGACCCAAACCCACTCGGCTACACCCTAACCCACGCGGCTACACCCAATCCCACTCCGCTAGACCCTAACCCACTCGGCTAGACCCAAACCCACATGGATAGACCCAAACCCAATCGGCTAGACCCAAACCCACTCGGCTAGACCCAAACCCACTCGGCTAGACGCAAACCCACTCGGCTAGACGCAAACCCACTCGGAAAAACCCAAACCCACTCGGCTAGACCAAAACCAACTTGGCTAGACCCAAACCCACTCGGCTAGACCCAAACCCACTCGGCAAGACCCAAACCCACTCGGCTACACCCAAACCCACGTGGCTACACCCAAACCCACTCCGCTAGACCCTAACCCACTCGGCTAGACCCAAACCCACATGGATAGACCCAAACCCAATCGGCTAGACCGAAACCCACTCGGCTAGACCCAAACCCACTCGGCTAGACCCAAACCCACTCGGCTAGACGCAAACCCACTCGGCTAGTCCCAAACCCACTCGGCTAGACCCAAACCCACTCGGCTAGACCCAATCCCACTCCGCTAGACCCAAACCCACTCCGCTAGACGCAAACCCACTCGGTTAGACCCAAACCCACTCAGCTAGAGCAAAACCCACTCCGCTAGACCCAAACCCACTGCGCTAGACCCAAACCCACTCCGCTGGACCGAAACCCACTTGGATAGACCCAAACCCACTAGGCTAGACCCAAACCCACTCGGCTAGACCCAAACCCACTCGACTAGACCCAAACCCACTCGGCTAGACCCAAACCCACTCGTCCAGACACAAACCCAGTCGGCTAGACCCAAACCCACTCGGCCAGACCTAAACCCACTCGGCTACACCCAAACCCACTCCGCTAGACCCAAACCCACTCGGCTACAACCAAACCCACTCCGCTACACCCAAACCCACTCGGCTAGACCCAAACCCACTCGGCTAGACCCAAACCCACTCGGCTAGACCCAAACCCACTCGGCTAGACCAAAACCCAGTCGGCTAGACCCAAACCCACTCGGCTAGACCCAAACCCACTCGGCTACATCCAAACCCACTCCGCTAGACCCAAACCCACTCGGCTAGACCCAAACCCACTCGGCTAGACCCAAACCCACTCGGCTAGACCCAAACCCACTCGGCTACACCCAAACCCACGCGGCTAAACCCAAACCCACTCCGCTAGACCCTAACCCACTCGGCTAGACCCAAGCCCACATGGATAGACCCAAACCCACTCGGCTAGACCCAAACCCACTCGGCTAGACGCAAACCCACTCGGATAGACCCAAACCCACTCGGCTAGACCAAAACCCACTTGGCTAGACCCAAACCCACTCCGCTAGACCCAAACCCACTCCGCTAGACCCATACCAACTCCGCTTGTCCCAAACCCACTCGGCTAGACCCAAACAAACTCGGCTAGACCCAAACCCACTCGGCTAGACCCAAACCCACTCGGCTAGACCCAAACCCAGTCGGCTAGACCCAAACCCACTCGGCTAGACCCAAACTTACTCGGCTAGACCCAAAGCCACTCGGCTAGACCCAAACCCACTCGGCTAGACCCAAACCCACTCGGCTACACCCAAACCCACTCCACTAGACCCAAACCCACTCGGCTAGACCCAAACCCACTCCGCTAGACCCAAACCCACTGCGCTAGACCCAAACCCACTCCGCTGGACCGAAACCCACTTGGCTAGACCCAAACCCACACGGCTACACCCAAACCCACTCGGCTAGACCCAAACCCACTCGTCTAGACCCAAACCCAGTCGGCTACACCCAAACCCACTCGGCTAGACCCAAACCCACTCGGCTACACCCAAACCCACTCCGCTAGACCCAAACCCACTGGCTACACCCAAACCCACACGGCTAGACCCAAACCCACTCGGCTAGACCCAAACCCACTCGGCTACACCCAAACCCACGCGGCTACACCCAAACCCACTCCGCTAGCCCCTAACCCACTCGGCTAGACCCAAACCCACATGGATAGCCCAAACCCAATCGGCTAGACCGAAACCCACTCGGCTAGACCCAAACCCACTCGGCTAGACCCAAACCCACTCGGCTAGACGCAAACCCACTCGGCTAGTCCCAAACCCACTCGGCTAGACCCAAACCCACTCGGCTAGACCCAATCCCACTCCGCTAGACCCAAACCCACTCCACTACACACAAACCCACTCGGTTAGACCCAAACCCACTCAGCTAGACCCAAACCCACTCCGCTAGACCCAAACCCACTGCGCTAGACCCAAACCCACTCCGCTGGACCGAAACCCACTTGGCTAGACCCAAACCCACTAGGCTAGACCCAAACCCACTCGGCTAGACCCAAACCCACTCGACTAGACCCAAACCCACTCGGCTAGACCCAAACCCACTCATCCAGACCCAAACCCACTCGGCTAGACCCAAACCCACTCGGCTAGACCCAAACCCAGTCGGCTACACCCAAACCCACTCCGCTAGACCCAAACCCACTCGGCTACAACCAAACCCACTCCGCTAGACCCAAACCCACTCGGCTAGACCCAAACCCACTCGGCTAGACTCAAACCCACTCGGCTAGACCCAAACCCACTCGGCTAGACCAAAACCCAGTCGGCTAGACCCAAACCCACTCGGCTAGACCCAAACCCACTCGGCTACACCCAAACCCACTCCGCTAGACCCAAACCCACTCGGCTAGACCCAAACCCACTCGGCTAGACCCAAACCCACTCGGCTAGACCCAAACCCACTCGGCTACACCCAAACCCACGCGGCTAAACCCAAACCCACTCCGCTAGACCCTAACCCACTCGGCTAGACCCAAACCCACATGGATAGACCCAAACCCACTCGGCTAGACCCAAACCCACTCGGCTAGACGCAAACCCACTCGGATAGACCCAAACCCACTCGGCTAGACCAAAACCCACTTGGCTAGACCCAAACCCACTCCGCTAGACCCAAACCCACTCCGCTAGACCCATACCAACTCCGCTTGACCCAAACCCACTCGGCTAGACCCAAACAAACTCGGCTAGACCCAAACCCACTCGGCTAGACCCAAACCCACTCGGCTAGACCCAAACCCACTCGGCTAGACCCAAACCCACTCGGCTAGACCCAAACCCACTCGGCTAGACCCAAACCCACTCGGATAGACCCAAAGCCACTCGGCTAGACCCAAACCCACTCGGCTAGACCCAAACCCACTCGGCTACACCCAAACCCAGTCGGCTATACCCAAACCCACTCGGCTAGACCCAAACCCACTCGGCTACACCCAAACCCACTCCGCTAGACCCAAACCCACTCGGCTAGACCCAAACCCACTCGGCTAGACCCAAACCCACTCGGCTAGACCCAAACCCACTCGGCTACACCCAAACCCACTCGGCTAGACCCAAACCCACTCGGCTAGACCCAAACCCACTCGGCTAGACCCAAACCCACTCGGCTACACCCAAACCCACTCCGCTAGACCCAAACCCACTCGGCTAGACCCAAACCCACTCGGCTAGACCCAAACCCACTCGGCTAGACCCAAACCCACTCGGCTACACCCTAACCCACGCGGCTACACCCAATCCCACTCCGCTAGACCCTAACCCACTCGGCTAGACCCAAACCCACATGGATAGACCCAAACCCAATCGGCTAGACCCAAACCCACTCGGCTAGACCCAAACCCACTCGGCTAGACGCAAACCCACTCGGCTAGACGCAAACCCACTCGGATAGACCCAAACCCACTCGGCTAGACCAAAACCAACTTGGCTAGACCCAAACCCACTCGGCTAGACCCAAACCCACTCGGCTAGACCCAAACCCACTCGGCTACACCCAAACCCACACGGCTACACCCAAACCCACTCCGCTAGACCCTAACCCACTCGGCTAGACCCAAACCCACATGGATAGACCCAAACCCAATCGGCTAGACCGAAACCCACTCGGCTAGACCCAAACCCACTCGGCTAGACCCAAACCCACTCGGCTAGACGCAAACCCACTCGGCTAGTCCCAAACCCACTCGGCTAGACCCAAACCCACTCGGCTAGACCCAATCCCACTCCGCTAGACCCAAACCCACTCCGCTAGACGCAAACCCACTCGGTTAGACCCAAACCCACTCAGCTAGACCAAAACCCACTCCGCTAGACCCAAACCCACTGCGCTAGACCCAAACCCACTCCGCTGGACCGAAACCCACTTGGCTAGACCCAAACCCACTAGGCTAGACCCAAACCCACTCGGCTAGACCCAAACCCACTCGACTAGACCCAAACCCACTCGGCTAGACCCAAACCCACTCGTCCAGACACAAACCCAGTCGGCTAGACCCAAACCCACTCGGCCAGACCCAAACCCACTCGGCTACACCCAAACCCACTCCGCTAGACCCAAACCCACTCGGCTACAACCAAACCCACTCCGCTACACCCAAACCCACTCGGCTAGACCCAAACGCACTCGGCTAGACCCAAACCCACTCGGCTAGACCCAAACCCACTCGGCTAGACCAAAACCCAGTCGGCTAGACCCAAACCCACTCGGCTAGACCCAAACCCACTCGGCTACACCCAAACCCACTCCGCTAGACCCAAACCCACTCGGCTAGACCCAAACCCACTCGGCTAGACCCAAACCCACTCGGCTAGACCCAAACCCACTCGGCTACACCCAAACCCACGCGGCTAAACCCAAACCCACTCCGCTAGACCCTAACCCACTCGGCTAGACCCAAGCCCACATGGATAGACCCAAACCCACTCGGCTAGACCCAAACCCACTCGGCTAGACGCAAACCCACTCGGATAGACCCAAACCCACTCGGCTAGACCAAAACCCACTTGGCTAGACCCAAACCCACTCCGCTAGACCCAAACCCACCCCGCTGGACCCATACCAACTCCGCTTGTCCCGAACCCACTCGGCTAGACCCAAACAAACTCGGCTAGACCCAAACCCACTCGGCTAGACCCAAACCCACTCGGCTAGACCCAAACCCACTCGGCTAGACCCAAACCCACTCGGCTAGACCCAAACCCACTCGGCTAGACCCAAAGCCATTCGGCTAGACCCAAACCCACTCGGCTACACCCAAACCCACTCCGCTAGACCCAAACCCACTCGGCTAGACCCAAACCCACTCCGCTAGACCCAAACCCACTGCGCTAGACCCAAACCCACTCCGCTGGACCGAAACCCACTTGGCTAGACCCAAACCCACACGGCTACACCCAAACCCACTCGGCTAGACCCAAACCCACTCGTCTAGACCCAAACCCAGTCGGCTACACCCAAACCCACTCGGCTAGACCCAAACCCACTCGGCTACACCCAAACCCACTCCGCTAGACCCAAACCCACTGGGCTACACCCAAACCCACTCGGCTAGACCCAAACCCACTCGGCTAGACCCAAACCCACTCGGCTACACCCAAACCCACGCGGCTACACCCAAACCCACTCCGCTAGCCCCTAACCCACTCGGCTAGACCCAAACCCACATGGATAGACCCAAACCCAATCGGCTAGACCGAAACCCACTCGGCTAGACCCAAACCCACTCGGCTAGACCCAAACCCACTCGGCTACACCCAAACCCACTCCGCTAGACCCAAACCCACTCGGCTAGACCCAAACCCACACGGCTAGACCCAAACCCACTCGGCTAGACCCAAACCCACTCGGCTACACCCAAACCCACGCGGCTAAACCCAAACTACTCCGCTAGACCCTAACCCACTCGGCTAGACCCAAGCCCACATGGATAGACCCAAACCCACTCGGCTAGACCCAAACCCACTCGGCTAGACGCAAACCCACTCGGATAGACCCAAACCCACTCGGCTAGACCAAAACCCACTTGGCTAGACCCAAACCCACTCCGCTAGACCCAAACCCACTCCGCTGGACCCATACCAACTCCGCTTGTCCCGAACCCACTCGGCTAGACCCAAACAAACTCGGCTAGACCCAAACCCACTCGGCTAGACCCAAACCCACTCGGCTAGACCCAAACCCACTCGGCTAGACCCAAACCCACTCGGCTAGACCCAAACCCACTCGGCTAGACCCAAAGCCACTCGGCTAGACCCAAACCCACTCGGCTACACCCAAACCCACTCCGCTAGACCCAAACCCACTCGGCTAGACCCAAACCCACTCCGCTAGACCCAAACCCACTGCGCTAGACCCAAAAACACTCCGCTGGACCGAAACCCACTTGGCTAGACCCAAACCCACACGGCTACACCCAAACCCACTCGGCTAGACCCAAACCCACTCGTCTAGACCCAAACCCAGTCGGCTACACCCAAACCCACTCGGCTAGACCCAAACCCACTCGGCTACACCCAAACCCACTCCGCTAGACCCAAACCCACTGGGCTACACCCAAACCCACTCGGCTAGACCCAAACCCACTCGGCTAGACCCAAACCCACTCGGCTACACCCAAACCCACGCGGCTACACCCAAACCCACTCCGCTAGCCCCTAACCCACTCGGCTAGACCCAAACCCACATGGATAGACCCAAACCCAATCGGCTAGACCGAAACCCACTCGGCTAGACCCAAACTCACTCGGCTAGACCCAAACCCACTCGGCTAGACGCAAACCCACTCGGCTAGTCCCAAACCCACTCGGCTAGACCCAAACCCACTCGGCTAGACCCAATCCCACTCCGCTAGACCCAAACCCACTCCGCTACACACAAACCCACTCGGTTAGACCCAAACCCACTCAGCTAGACCCAAACCCACTCCGCTAGACCCAAACCCACTGCGCTAGACCCAAACCCACTCCGCTGGACCGAAACCCACATGGATAGACCCAAACCCACTCGGCTAGACCCAAACCCACTCGGCTAGACGCAAACCCACTCGGATAGACCCAAACCCACTCGGCTAGACCAAAACCCACTTGGCTAGACCCAAACCCACTCTGCTAGACCCAAACCCACTCCGCTAGACCCATACCAACTCCGCTTGACCCAAACCCACTCGGCTAGACCCAAACAAACTCGGCTAGACCCAAACCCACTCGGCTAGACCCAAACCCACTCGGCTAGACCCAAACCCACTCGGCTAGACCCAAACCCACTCGGCTCGACCCAAACCCACTCGGCTAGACCCAAACCCACTCGGCTAGACCCAAAGCCACTCGGCTAGACCCAAACCCACTCGGCTAGACCCAAACCCACTCGGCTACACCCAAACCCAGTCGGCTATACCCAAACCCACTCGGCTAGACCCAAACCCACTCCGCTACACCCAAACCCACTACGCTAGACCCAAACCCACTCGGCTAGACCCAAACCCACTCGGCTAGACCCAAACCCACTCGGCTAGACCCAAACCCACTCGGCTACACCCAAACCCACTCGGCTAGACCCAAACCCACTCGGCTAGACCCAAACCCACTCGGCTAGACCCAAACCCACTCGGCTACACCCAAACCCACTCCGCTAGACCCAAACCCACTCGGCTAGACCCAAACCCACTCGGCTAGACCCAAACCCACTCGGCTAGACCCAAACCCACTCGGCTACACCCTAACCCACGCGGCTACACCCAATCCCACTCCGCTAGACCCTAACCCACTCGGCTAGACCCAAACCCACATGGATAGACCCAAACCCAATCGGCTAGACCCAAACCCACTCGGCTAGACCCAAACCCACTCGGCTAGACGCAAACCCACTCGGCTAGACGCAAACCCACTCGGAAAAACCCAAACCCACTCGGCTAGACCAAAACCAACTTGGCTAGACCCAAACCCACTCGGCTAGACCCAAACCCACTCGGCAAGACCCAAACCCACTCGGCTACACCCAAACCCACGTGGCTACACCCAAACCCACTCCGCTAGACCCTAACCCACTCGGCTAGACCCAAACCCACATGGATAGACCCAAACCCAATCGGCTAGACCGAAACCCACTCGGCTAGACCCAAACCCACTCGGCTAGACCCAAACCCACTCGGCTAGACGCAAACCCACTCGGCTAGTCCCAAACCCACTCGGCTAGACCCAAACCCACTCGGCTAGACCCAAACCCACTCCGCTAGACCCAAACCCACTGCGCTAGACCCAAACCCACTCCGCTGGACCGAAACCCACTTGGCTAGACCCAAACCCACACGGCTACACCCAAACCCACTCGGCTAGACCCAAACCCACTCGTCTAGACCCAAACCCAGTCGGCTACACCCAAACCCACTCGGCTAGACCCAAACCCACTCGGCTACACCCAAACCCACTCCGCTAGACCCAAACCCACTGGGCTACACCCAAACCCACTCGGCTAGACCCAAACCCACTCGGCTAGACCCAAACCCACTCGGCTACACCCAAACCCACGCGGCTACACCCAAACCCACTCCGCTAGCCCCTAACCCACTCGGCTAGACCCAAACCCACATGGATAGACCCAAACCCAATCGGCTAGACCGAAACCCACTCGGCTAGACCCAAACCCACTCGGCTAGACCCAAACCCACTCGGCTACACCCAAACCCACTCCGCTAGACCCAAACCCACTCGGCTAGACCCAAACCCACACGGCTAGACCCAAACCCACTCGGCTAGACCCAAACCCACTCGGCTACACCCAAACCCACGCGGCTAAACCCAAACTACTCCGCTAGACCCTAACCCACTCGGCTAGACCCAAGCCCACATGGATAGACCCAAACCCACTCGGCTAGACCCAAACCCACTCGGCTAGACGCAAACCCACTCGGATAGACCCAAACCCACTCGGCTAGACCAAAACCCACTTGGCTAGACCCAAACCCACTCCGCTAGACCCAAACCCACTCCGCTGGACCCATACCAACTCCGCTTGTCCCGAACCCACTCGGCTAGACCCAAACAAACTCGGCTAGACCCAAACCCACTCGGCTAGACCCAAACCCACTCGGCTAGACCCAAACCCACTCGGCTAGACCCAAACCCACTCGGCTAGACCCAAACCCACTCGGCTAGACCCAAAGCCACTCGGCTAGACCCAAACCCACTCGGCTACACCCAAACCCACTCCACTAGACCCAAACCCACTCGGCTAGACCCAAACCCACTCCGCTAGACCCAAACCCACTGCGCTAGACCCAAAAACACTCCGCTGGACCGAAACCCACTTGGCTAGACCCAAACCCACACGGCTACACCCAAACCCACTCGGCTAGACCCAAACCCACTCGTCTAGACCCAAACCCAGTCGGCTACACCCAAACCCACTCGGCTAGACCCAAACCCACTCGGCTACACCCAAACCCACTCCGCTAGACCCAAACCCACTGGGCTACACCCAAACCCACTCGGCTAGACCCAAACCCACTCGGCTAGACCCAAACCCACTCGGCTACACCCAAACCCACGCGGCTACACCCAAACCCACTCCGCTAGCCCCTAACCCACTCGGCTAGACCCAAACCCACATGGATAGACCCAAACCCAATCGGCTAGACCGAAACCCACTCGGCTAGACCCAAACTCACTCGGCTAGACCCAAACCCACTCGGCTAGACGCAAACCCACTCGGCTAGTCCCAAACCCACTCGGCTAGACCCAAACCCACTCGGCTAGACCCAATCCCACTCCGCTAGACCCAAACCCACTCCGCTACACACAAACCCACTCGGTTAGACCCAAACCCACTCAGCTAGACCCAAACCCACTCCGCTAGACCCAAACCCACTGCGCTAGACCCAAACCCACTCCGCTGGACCGAAACCCACATGGATAGACCCAAACCCACTCGGCTAGACCCAAACCCACTCGGCTAGACGCAAACCCACTCGGATAGACCCAAACCCACTCGGCTAGACCAAAACCCACTTGGCTAGACCCAAACCCACTCTGCTAGACCCAAACCCACTCCGCTAGACCCATACCAACTCCGCTTGACCCAAACCCACTCGGCTAGACCCAAACAAACTCGGCTAGACCCAAACCCACTCGGCTAGACCCAAACCCACTCGGCTAGACCCAAACCCACTCGGCTAGACCCAAACCCACTCGGCTCGACCCAAACCCACTCGGCTAGACCCAAACCCACTCGGCTAGACCCAAAGCCACTCGGCTAGACCCAAACCCACTCGGCTAGACCCAAACCCACTCGGCTACACCCAAACCCAGTCGGCTATACCCAAACCCACTCGGCTAGACCCAAACCCACTCCGCTACACCCAAACCCACTACGCTAGACCCAAACCCACTCGGCTAGACCCAAACCCACTCGGCTAGACCCAAACCCACTCGGCTAGACCCAAACCCACTCGGCTACACCCAAACCCACTCGGCTAGACCCAAACCCACTCGGCTAGACCCAAACCCACTCGGCTAGACCCAAACCCACTCGGCTACACCCAAACCCACTCCGCTAGACCCAAACCCACTCGGCTAGACCCAAACCCACTCGGCTAGACCCAAACCCACTCGGCTAGACCCAAACCCACTCGGCTACACCCTAACCCACGCGGCTACACCCAATCCCACTCCGCTAGACCCTAACCCACTCGGCTAGACCCAAACCCACATGGATAGACCCAAACCCAATCGGCTAGACCCAAACCCACTCGGCTAGACCCAAACCCACTCGGCTAGACGCAAACCCACTCGGCTAGACGCAAACCCACTCGGAAAAACCCAAACCCACTCGGCTAGACCAAAACCAACTTGGCTAGACCCAAACCCACTCGGCTAGACCCAAACCCACTCGGCAAGACCCAAACCCACTCGGCTACACCCAAACCCACGTGGCTACACCCAAACCCACTCCGCTAGACCCTAACCCACTCGGCTAGACCCAAACCCACATGGATAGACCCAAACCCAATCGGCTAGACCGAAACCCACTCGGCTAGACCCAAACCCACTCGGCTAGACCCAAACCCACTCGGCTAGACGCAAACCCACTCGGCTAGTCCCAAACCCACTCGGCTAGACCCAAACCCACTCGGCTAGACCCAATCCCACTCCGCTAGACCCAAACCCACTCCGCTAGACGCAAACCCACTCGGTTAGACCCAAACCCACTCAGCTAGAGCAAAACCCACTCCGCTAGACCCAAACCCACTGCGCTAGACCCAAACCCACTCCGCTGGACCGAAACCCACTTGGATAGACCCAAACCCACTAGGCTAGACCCAAACCCACTCGGCTAGACCCAAACCCACTCGACTAGACCCAAACCCACTCGGCTAGACCCAAACCCACTCGTCCAGACACAAACCCAGTCGGCTAGACCCAAACCCACTCGGCCAGACCTAAACCCACTCGGCTACACCCAAACCCACTCCGCTAGACCCAAACCCACTCGGCTACAACCAAACCCACTCCGCTACACCCAAACCCACTCGGCTAGACCCAAACCCACTCGGCTAGACCCAAACCCACTCGGCTAGACCCAAACCCACTCGGCTAGACCAAAACCCAGTCGGCTAGACCCAAACCCACTCGGCTAGACCCAAACCCACTCGGCTACATCCAAACCCACTCCGCTAGACCCAAACCCACTCGGCTAGACCCAAACCCACTCGGCTAGACCCAAACCCACTCGGCTAGACCCAAACCCACTCGGCTACACCCAAACCCACGCGGCTAAACCCAAACCCACTCCGCTAGACCCTAACCCACTCGGCTAGACCCAAGCCCACATGGATAGACCCAAACCCACTCGGCTAGACCCAAACCCACTCGGCTAGACGCAAACCCACTCGGATAGACCCAAACCCACTCGGCTAGACCAAAACCCACTTGGCTAGACCCAAACCCACTCCGCTAGACCCAAACCCACTCCGCTAGACCCATACCAACTCCGCTTGTCCCAAACCCACTCGGCTAGACCCAAACAAACTCGGCTAGACCCAAACCCACTCGGCTAGACCCAAACCCACTCGGCTAGACCCAAACCCAGTCGGCTAGACCCAAACCCACTCGGCTAGACCCAAACTTACTCGGCTAGACCCAAAGCCACTCGGCTAGACCCAAACCCACTCGGCTAGACCCAAACCCACTCGGCTACACCCAAACCCACTCCACTAGACCCAAACCCACTCGGCTAGACCCAAACCCACTCCGCTAGACCCAAACCCACTGCGCTAGACCCAAACCCACTCCGCTGGACCGAAACCCACTTGGCTAGACCCAAACCCACACGGCTACACCCAAACCCACTCGGCTAGACCCAAACCCACTCGTCTAGACCCAAACCCAGTCGGCTACACCCAAACCCACTCGGCTAGACCCAAACCCACTCGGCTACACCCAAACCCACTCCGCTAGACCCAAACCCACTGGCTACACCCAAACCCACACGGCTAGACCCAAACCCACTCGGCTAGACCCAAACCCACTCGGCTACACCCAAACCCACGCGGCTACACCCAAACCCACTCCGCTAGCCCCTAACCCACTCGGCTAGACCCAAACCCACATGGATAGCCCAAACCCAATCGGCTAGACCGAAACCCACTCGGCTAGACCCAAACCCACTCGGCTAGACCCAAACCCACTCGGCTAGACGCAAACCCACTCGGCTAGTCCCAAACCCACTCGGCTAGACCCAAACCCACTCGGCTAGACCCAATCCCACTCCGCTAGACCCAAACCCACTCCACTACACACAAACCCACTCGGTTAGACCCAAACCCACTCAGCTAGACCCAAACCCACTCCGCTAGACCCAAACCCACTGCGCTAGACCCAAACCCACTCCGCTGGACCGAAACCCACTTGGCTAGACCCAAACCCACTAGGCTAGACCCAAACCCACTCGGCTAGACCCAAACCCACTCGACTAGACCCAAACCCACTCGGCTAGACCCAAACCCACTCATCCAGACCCAAACCCAGTCGGCTAGACCCAAACCCACTCGGCTAGACCCAAACCCAGTCGGCTACACCCAAACCCACTCCGCTAGACCCAAACCCACTCGGCTACAACCAAACCCACTCCGCTAGACCCAAACCCACTCGGCTAGACCCAAACCCACTCGGCTAGACTCAAACCCACTCGGCTAGACCCAAACCCACTCGGCTAGACCAAAACCCAGTCGGCTAGACCCAAACCCACTCGGCTAGACCAAAACCCACTCGGCTACACCCAAACCCACTCCGCTAGACCCAAACCCACTCGGCTAGACCCAAACCCACTCGGCTAGACCCAAACCCACTCGGCTAGACCCAAACCCACTCGGCTACACCCAAACCCACGCGGCTAAACCCAAACCCACTCCGCTAGACCCTAACCCACTCGGCTAGACCCAAACCCACATGGATAGACCCAAACCCACTCGGCTAGACCCAAACCCACTCGGCTAGACGCAAACCCACTCGGATAGACCCAAACCCACTCGGCTAGACCAAAACCCACTTGGCTAGACCCAAACCCACTCCGCTAGACCCAAACCCACTCCGCTAGACCCATACCAACTCCGCTTGACCCAAACCCACTCGGCTAGACCCAAACAAACTCGGCTAGACCCAAACCCACTCGGCTAGACCCAAACCCACTCGGCTAGACCCAAACCCACTCGGCTAGACCCAAACCCACTCGGCTAGACCCAAACCCACTCGGCTAGACCCAAACCCACTCGGATAGACCCAAAGCCACTCGGCTAGACCCAAACCCACTCGGCTAGACCCAAACCCACTCGGCTACACCCAAACCCAGTCGGCTATACCCAAACCCACTCGGCTAGACCCAAACCCACTCGGCTACACCCAAACCCACTCCGCTAGACCCAAACCCACTCGGCTAGACCCAAACCCACTCGGCTAGACCCAAACCCACTCGGCTAGACCCAAACCCACTCGGCTACACCCAAACCCACTCGGCTAGACCCAAACCCACTCGGCTAGACCCAAACCCACTCGGCTAGACCCAAACCCACTCGGCTACACCCAAACCCACTCCGCTAGACCCAAACCCACTCGGCTAGACCCAAACCCACTCGGCTAGACCCAAACCCACTCGGCTAGACCCAAACCCACTCGGCTACACCCTAACCCACGCGGCTACACCCAATCCCACTCCGCTAGACCCTAACCCACTCGGCTAGACCCAAACCCACATGGATAGACCCAAACCCAATCGGCTAGACCCAAACCCACTCGGCTAGACCCAAACCCACTCGGCTAGACGCAAACCCACTCGGCTAGACGCAAACCCACTCGGATAGACCCAAACCCACTCGGCTAGACCAAAACCAACTTGGCTAGACCCAAACCCACTCGGCTAGACCCAAACCCACTCGGCTAGACCCAAACCCACTCGGCTACACCCAAACCCACGCGGCTACACCCAAACCCACTCCGCTAGACCCTAACCCACTCGGCTAGACCCAAACCCACATGGATAGACCCAAACCCAATCGGCTAGACCGAAACCCACTCGGCTAGACCCAAACCCACACGGCTAGACCCAAACCCACTCGGCTAGACGCAAACACACTCGGCTAGTCCCAAACCCACTCGGCTAGACCCAAACCCACTCGGCTAGACCCAATCCCACTCCGCTAGACCCAAACCCACTCCGCTAGACGCAAACCCACTCGGTTAGACCCAAACCCACTCAGCTAGACCAAAACCCACTCCGCTAGACCCAAACCCACTGCGCCAGACCCAAACCCACTCCGCTGGACCGAAACCCACTTGGCTAGACCCAAACCCACTAGGCTAGACCCAAACCCACTCGGCTAGACCCAAACCCACTCGACTAGACCCAAACCCACTCGGCTAGACCCAAACCCACTCGTCCAGACACAAACCCAGTCGGCTAGACCCAAACCCATTCGGCCAGACCCAAACCCACTCGGCTACACCCAAACCCACTCCGCTAGACCCAAACCCACTCGGCTACAACCAAACCCACTCCGCTACACCCAAACCCACTCGGCTAGACCCAAACCCACTCGGCTAGACCCAAACCCACTCGGCTAGACCCAAACCCACTCGGCTAGACCAAAACCCAGTCGGCTAGACCCAAACCCACTCGGCTAGACCCAAACCCACTCGGCTACACCCAAACCCACTCCGCTAGACCCAAACCCACTCGGCTAGACCCAAACCCACTCGGCTAGACCCAAACCCACTCGGCTAGACCCAAACCCACTCGGCTACACCCAAACCCACGCGGCTAAACCCAAACCCACTCCGCTAGACCCTAACCCACTCGGCTAGACCCAAGCCCACATGGATAGACCCAAACCCACTCGGCTAGACCCAAACCCACTCGGCTAGACGCAAACCCACTCGGATAGACCCAAACCCACTCGGCTAGACCAAAACCCACTTGGCTAGA
Source organism: Raja brachyura (assembly GCA_963514005.1). The sequence goes on from OY740823.1 coordinate 10,425,251, forward strand.
CCCAAACCCACTCCGCTAGACCCAAACCCACTCCGCTAGACCCATACCAACTCCGCTTGTCCCAAACCCACTCGGCTAGACCCAAACAAACTCGGCTAGACCCAAACCCACTCGGCTAGACCCAAACCCACTCGGCTAGACCCAAACCCACTCGGCTAGACCCAAACCCACTCGGCTAGACCCAAAGCCACTCGGCTAGACCCAAAGCCACTCGGCTAGACCCAAACCCAATCGGCTAGACCCAAACCCACTCGGCTAGACCCAAACCCACTCGGCTACACCCAAACCCACTCGGCTAGACCCAAACCCACTCGGCTAGACCCAAACCCACTCCGCTACACCCAAACCCACTCCGCTTGACCCAAACCCACTCGGCTAGACCCAAACCCACTCGGCTAGACCCAAACCCACTCGGCCAGACCCAAACCCACTCGGCTACACCCAAACCCACTCGGCTAGACCCAAACCCACTCGGCTAGACCCAAACCTACTCGGCAAGACCCAAACCCACTCGGCCACACCCAAACCCACTCCGCTAGACCCAAACCCACTCGGCTAGACCCAAACCCACTCGGCTACACCCAAACCCACTCGGCTAGACCCAAACCCACTCGGCTACACCCAAACCCACGCGGCTACACCCAATCCCACTCCGCTAGACCCTAACCCACTCGGCTAGACCCAAACCCACATGGATAGACCCAAACCCAATCGGCTAGACCCAAACCCACTCGGCTAGACCCAAACCCACTCCGCTGCACACAAACCCACTCCGCTTGACCCAAACCCACTCGGCTAGACCCAAACCCACTCGGCTAGACCCAAACCCACTCGGCTAGACCCAAACCCACTCGGCTACACCCAAACCCACTCGGCTAGAACCAAACCCACTCGGCTAGACCCAAACCTACTCGGCAAGACCCAAACCCACTCGGCCACACCCAAACCCACTCCGCTAGACCCAAACCCACTCGGCTAGACCCAAACCCACTCGGCTACACCCAAACCCACTCGGCTAGACCCAAACCCACTCGGCTACACCCAAACCCACGCGGCTACACCCAATCCCACTCCGCTAGACCCTAACCCACTCGGCTAGACCCAAACCCACATGGATAGACCCAAACCCAATCGGCTAGACCCAAACCCACTCGGCTAGACCCAAACCCACTCGGCTAGACGCAAACCCACTCGGCTAGACGCAAACCCACTCGGATAGACCCAAACCCACTCGGCTAGAGCAAAACCCACTTGGCTAGACCCAAACCCACTCCGCTAGACCCAAACCCACTCCGCTAGACCCATACCAACTCCGCTTGACCCAAACCCACTCGGCTAGACCCAAACCCACTCGGCTAGACCCTAACCCACTCGGCTAGACCCAAGCCCACATGGATAGACCCAAACCCACTCGGCTAGACCCAAACCCACTCGTCTAGACGCAAACCCACTCGGATAGACCAAAACCCACTCGGCTAGACCAAAACCCACTTGGCTAGACCCAAACCCACTCCGCTAGACCCAAACCCACTCCGCTAGACCCATACCAACTCCGCTTGTCCCAAACCCACTCGGCTAGACCCAAACAAACTCGGCTAGACCCAAACCCACTCGGCTAGACCCAAACCCACTCGGCTAGACCCAAACCCACTCGGCTAGACCCAAACCCACTCGGCTAGACCCAAACCCACTCGGCTAGACCCAAACCCACTCGGCTAGACCCAAAGCCACTCGGCTAGACCCAAACCCACTCGGCTAGACCCAAACCCACTCGGCTACACCCAAACCCAGTCGGCTATACCCAAACCCACTCGGCTAGACCCAAACACACTCCGCTACACCCAAACCCACTCCGCTAGACCCAAACCCACTCGGCTAGACCCAAACCCACTCGGCTAGACCCAAACCCACTCGGCTAGACCCAAACCCACTCGGCTACACCAAACCCACTCGGCTAGACCCAAACCCACTCGGCTAGACCCAAACCCACTCGGCTAGACCCAAACCCACTCGGCTACACCCAAACCCACTCCGCTAGACCCAAACCCACTCGGCTAGACCCAAACCCACTCGGCTAGACGCAAACCCACTCGGCTAGACGCAAACCCACTCGGATAGACCCAAACCCACTCGGCTAGAGCAAAACCCACTTGGCTAGACCCAAACCCACTCCGCTAGACCCAAACCCACTCCGCTAGACCCATACCAACTCCGCTTGACCCAAACCCACTCGGCTAGACCCAAACCCACTCGGCTAGACCCTAACCCACTCGGCTAGACCCAAGCCCACATGGATAGACCCAAACCCACTCGGCTAGACCCAAACCCACTCGTCTAGACGCAAACCCACTCGGATAGACCAAAACCCACTCGGCTAGACCAAAACCCACTTGGCTAGACCCAAACCCACTCCGCTAGACCCAAACCCACTCCGCTAGACCCATACCAACTCCGCTTGTCCCAAACCCACTCGGCTAGACCCAAACAAACTCGGCTAGACCCAAACCCACTCGGCTAGACCCAAACCCACTCGGCTAGACCCAAACCCACTCGGCTAGACCCAAACCCACTCGGCTAGACCCAAACCCACTCGGCTAGACCCAAACCCACTCGGCTAGACCCAAAGCCACTCGGCTAGACCCAAACCCACTCGGCTAGACCCAAACCCACTCGGCTACACCCAAACCCAGTCGGCTATACCCAAACCCACTCGGCTAGACCCAAACCCACTCCGCTACACCCACACCCACTCCGCTAGACCCAAACCCACTCGGCTAGACCCAAACCCACTCGGCTAGACCCAAACCCACTCGGCTAGACCCAAACCCACTCGGCTACACCCAAACCCACTCGGCTAGACCCAAACCCACTCGGCTAGACCCAAACCCACTCGGCTAGACCCAAACCCACTCGGCTACACCCAAACCCACTCCGCTAGACCCAAACCCACTCGGCTAGACCCAAACCCACTCGGCTAGACCCAAACCCACTCGGCTAGACCCAAACCCACATGGATAGACCCAAACCCAATCGGCTAGACCCAAACCCACTCGGCTAGACCCAAACCCACTCGGCTAGACGCAAACCCACTCGGCTAGACGCAAACCCACTCGGATAGACCCAAACCCACTCGGCTAGAGCAAAACCCACTTGGCTAGACCCAAACCCACTCCGCTAGACCCAAACCCACTCCGCTAGACCCATACCAACTCCGCTTGACCCAAACCCACTCGGCTAGACCCAAACCCACTCGGCTAGACCCAAACCCACTCGGCTACACCCAAACTAACTTGGCTAGACCCAAACCCACTCGGTTAGACCCAAACCCACTCGGCTAGACCCAAACCCACTCGGCTAGACCCAAACCAACTCGGCTAGACCCAAACCCACTCAGCTAGACCCAAAGCCACTCGGCTAGACCCAAACCCACTCGGCTGGACCCAAACCCACTCGACTACACCCAAACCCAGTCGGCTATACCCAAACCCACTCGGCTAGACCCAAACCCACTCGGCTACACCCAAACCCACTCCGCTAGACCCAAACCCACTCGGCTAGACCCAAACCCACTCGGCTAGACCCAAACCCACTCGGCTAGACCCAAACCCACTCAGCTACACCCAAACCCACGCGGCTACATCCAAACCCACTCCGCTAGACCCTAACACACTCGGCTAGACCCAAACCCACTCAGCTAGACACAAACCCACTCGGCTAGACCCAAACCCACTCGGCTAGACCCAAACCCACTCGGCTAGACGCAAACACACTCGGCTAGACCCAAACCCACTCGGCTAGACCCAAACCCACTCGGCTAGACCCAAACCCACTCGGCTAGACCCAAACCCACTCGGCTAGACCCAAACCCTCTCGGCTACACCCAAACCCACTCCGCTAGACCCAAACCCACTCGGCTACTCCCAAATCCACTCGGCTAGACCCAAACCCATTCGGCTAGACCCAAACCCACTCGGCGAGACCCAAACGCACTCGGGTAGACCCAAACCCATTCGGCTAGACCCAAACCCACTCGGCTAGACCCAAACCCACTCCACTAGACGCTAACCCACTCCGCTAGACCCAAACCCACTCGGCTAGACCCAAACCCACTCGGCTACACCCACACCCACTCGGCTAGACCCAAACCCACTCGGCTACACCCACACCCACTCCGCTAGACCCAAACCCACTCGGCTACTCCCAAATCCACTCGGCTAGACCCAAACCCATTCGGCTAGACCCAAACCCACTCGGCGAGACCCAAACGCACTCGGGTAGACCCAAACCCATTCGGCTAGACCCAAACCCACTCGGCTAGACCCAAACCCACTCCACTAGACGCTAACCCACTCCGCTAGACCCAAACCCACTCGGCTAGACCCAAACCCACTCGGCTACACCCACACCCACTCGGCTGGACCCAAACCCACTCGGCTAGACCCAAACCCACTCGGCTAGACCCAAACCCACTCGGCTATACCCAAACCCACTCCGCTAGACCCAAACCCACTCGGCTAGACCCAAACCCACTCGGCTAGACCCAAACCCACTCGGCTAGACCCAAACCCACTCGGCTACACCCAAACCCACGCGGCTACACCAAATCCCACTCCGCTAGACCCTAACCCACTCGGCTAGACCCAAACCCACATGGATAGACCCAAACCCAATCGGCTAGACCCAAACCCACTCGGCTAGACCCAAACCCACTCGGCTAGACGCAAACCCACTCGGCTAGACGCAAACCCACTCGGATAGACCCAAACCCACTCGGCTAGACCAAAACCCACTTGGCTAAACCCAAACCCACTCGGCTGCACCCAAACTAACTTGGCTAGACCCAAACCCACTCGGCTAGACCCAAACCCACTCGGCTAGACCCAAACCCACTCGGCTAGACCCAAACCCACTCGGCTAGACCGTAACCAACTCGGCTAGACCCAAACCCACTCAGCTAGACCCAAAGCCACTCGGCTAGACCCAAACCCACTCGGCTGGACCCAAACCCACTCGGCTGCACCCAAACCCAGTCGGCTATACCCAAACCCACTCGGCTAGACCCAAACCCACTCGGCTACACCCAAACCCACTTGGCTAGACCCAAACCCACTCGGCTAGACCCAAACCCACTCGGCTAGACCCAAACCCACTCGGCTAGACCCAAACCCACTCGGCTACACCCAAACCCACGCAGCTACATCCAAACCCACTCCGCTAGACCCTAACACACTCGGCTAGACCCAAACCCACTCAGCAAGACCCAAACCCACTCGGCTAGACCCAAACCCACTCGGCTAGACCCAAACCCACTCGGCTAGACGCAAACACACTCGGCTAGACCCAAACCCACTCGGCTAGACCCAAACCCACTCGGCTAGACCCAAACCCACTCGGCTAGACCCAAACCCACTCCACTAGAACCTAACCCACTCCGCTAGACCCAAACCCACTCGGCTAGACCCAAACCCACTCGGCTACACCCACACCCACTCGGCTAGACCCAAACCCACTCGGCTAGACCCAAACCCACTCGGCTAGACCCAAACCCACTCGGCTATATCCAAACCCACTCCGCTAGACCCAAACCCACTCGGCTAGACCCAAACCCACTCGGCTAGACGCAAACACACTCGGCTAGACCCAAACCCACTCGGCTAGACCCAAACCCACTCGGCTAGACCCAAACCCACTCGGCTAGACCCAAACCCACTCGGCTAGACCCAAACCCACTCGGCTACACCCAAACCCACTCCGCTAGACCCAAACCCACTCGGCTACACCCAAATCCACTCGGCTAGACCCAAACCCATTCGGCTAGACTCAAACCCACTCGGCGAGACCCAAACGCACTCGGGTAGACCCAAACCCACTCGGCTACACCCAAACCCACTCGGCTAGACCCAAACCCACTCCACTAGAAGCTAACCCACTCCGCTAGACCCAAACCCACTCGGCTAGACCCAAACCCACTCGGCTACACCCACACCCACTCGGCTAGACCCAAACCCACTCGGCTAGACCCAAACCCACTCGGCTAGACCCAAACCCACTCGGCTATACCCAAACCCACTCCGCTAGACCCAAACCCACTCGGCTAGACCCAAACCCACTCGGCTAGACCCAAACCCACTCGGCTAGACCCAAACCCACTCGGCTACACCCAAACCCACGCGGCTACACCCAATCCCACTCCGCTAGACCCTAACCCACTCGGCTAGACCCAAACCCACATGGATAGACCCAAACCCAATCGGCTAGACCCAAACCCACTCGGCTAGACCCAAACCCACTCGGCTAGACGCAAACCCACTCGGCTAGACGCAAACCCACTCGGATAGACCCAAACCCACTCGGCTAGACCAAAACCCACTTGGCTAGACCGAAACCCACTCGGCTACACCCAAACTAACTTGGCTAGACCCAAACCCACTCGGCTAGACCCAAACCCACTCGGCTAGACCCACACCCACTCGGCTAGACCCAAACCCACTCGGCTAGACCGAAACCAACTCGGCTAGACCCAAACCCACTCAGCTAGACCCAAAGCCACTCGGCTAGACCCAAACCCACTCGGCTAGACCCAAACCCACTCGGCTACACCCAAACCCACTCGGCTAGACCCAAACCCACTCGGCTAGACCCAAACCCACTCGGCTAGACCCAAACCCACTCGGCTAGACCCAAACCCACTCGGCTAGACCCAAACCAACTCGGCTAGACCCAAACCCACTCAGCTAGACCCAAAGCCACTCGGCTAGACCCAAACCCACTCGGCTGGACCCAAACCCTCTCGACTACACCCAAACCAGTCGGCTATACCCAAACCCACTCGGCTAGACCCAAACCCACTCGGCTACACCCAAACCCACTCCGCTAGACCCAAACCCACTCGGCTAGACCCAAACCCACTCGGCTAGACCCAAACCCACTCGGCTAGACCCAAACCCACTCAGCTACACCCAAACCCACGCGGCTACATCCAAACCCACTCCGCTAGACCCTAACACACTCGGCTAGACCCAAACCCACTCAGCTAGACACAAACCCACTCGGCTAGACCCAAACCCACTCGGCTAGACACAAACCCACTCGGCTAGACGCAAACACACTCGGCTAGACCCAAACCCACTCGGCTAGACCCAAACCCACTCGGCTAGACGCAAACCCACTCGGCTAGACCCAAACCCACTCGGCTAGACCCAAACCCTCTCGGCTACACCCAAACCCACTCCGCTAGACCCAAACCCACTCGGCTACTCCCAAATCCACTCGGCTAGACCCAAACCCATTCGGCTAGACCCAAACCCACTCGGCGAGACCCAAACGCACTCGGGTAGACCCAAACCCATTCGGCTAGACCCAAACCCACTCGGCTAGACCCAAACCCACTCCACTAGACGCTAACCCACTCCGCTAGACCCAAACCCACTCGACTAGACCCAAACCCACTCGGCTACACCCACACCCACTCGGCTAGACCCAAACCCACTCGGCTACACCCACACCCACTCCGCTAGACCCAAACCCACTCGGCTACTCCCAAATCCACTCGGCTAGACCCAAACCCATTCGGCTAGACCCAAACCCACTCGGCGAGACCCAAACGCACTCGGGTAGACCCAAACCCATTCGGCTAGACCCAAACCCACTCGGCTAGACCCAAACCCACTCCACTAGACGCTAACCCACTCCGCTAGACCCAAACCCACTCGGCTAGACCCAAACCCACTCGGCTACACCCACACCCACTCGGCTAGACCCAAACCCACTCGGCTAGACCCAAACCCACTCGGCTAGACCCAAACCCACTCGGCTATACCCAAACCCACTCCGCTAGACCCAAACCCACTCGGCTAGACCCAAACCCACTCGGCTAGACCCAAACCCACTCGGCTAGACCCAAACCCACTCGGCTACACCCAAACCCACGCGGCTACACCAAATCCCACTCCGCTAGACCCTAACCCACTCGGCTAGACCCAAACCCACATGGATAGACCCAAACCCAATCGGCTAGACCCAAACCCACTCGGCTAGACCCAAACCCACTCGGCTAGACGCAAACCCACTCGGCTAGACGCAAACCCACTCGGATAGACCCAAACCCACTCGGCTAGACCAAAACCCACTTGGCTAAACCCAAACCCACTCGGCTGCACCCAAACTAACTTGGCTAGACCCAAACCCACTCGGCTGGACCCAAACCCACTCGGCTAGACCCAAACCCACTCGGCTAGACCCAAACCCACTCGGCTAGACCGTAACCAACTCGGCTAGACCCAAACCCACTCAGCTAGACCCAAAGCCACTCGGCTAGACCCAAACCCACTCGGCTGGACCCAAACCCACTCGGCTGCACCCAAACCCAGTCGGCTATACCCAAACCCACTCGGCTAGACCCAAACCCACTCGGCTACACCCAAACCCACTCGGCTAGACCCAAACCCACTCGGCTAGACCCAAACCCACTCGGCTAGACCCAAACCCACTCGGCTAGACCCAAACCCACTCGGCTACACCCAAACCCACGCGGCTACATCCAAACCCACTCCGCTAGACCCTAACACACTCGGCTAGACCCAAACCCACTCAGCAAGACCCAAACCCACTCGGCTAGACCCAAACCCACTCGGCTAGACCCAAACCCACTCGGCTAGACGCAAACACACTCGGCTAGACCCAAACCCACTCGGCTAGACCCAAACCCACTCGGCTAGACCCAAACCCACTCGGCTAGACCCAAACCCACTCCACTAGAACCTAACCCACTCCGCTAGACCCAAACCCACTCGGCTAGACCCAAACCCACTCGGCTACACCCACACCCACTCGGCTAGACCCAAACCCACTCGGCTAGACCCAAACCCGCTCGGCTAGACCCAAACCCACTCGGCTATATCCAAACCCACTCCGCTAGACCCAAACCCACTCAGCTAGACCCAAACCCACTCGGCTAGACGCAAACACACTCGGCTAGACCCAAACCCACTCGGCTAGACCCAAACCCACTCGGCTAGACCCAAACCCACTCGGCTAGACCCAAACCCACTCGGCTAGACCCAAACCCACTCGGCTACACCCAAACCCACTCCGCTAGACCCAAACCCACTCGGCTACACCCAAATCCACTCGGCTAGACCCAAACCCATTCGGCTAGACTCAAACCCACTCGGCGAGACCCAAACGCACTCGGGTAGACCCAAACCCACTCGGCTACACCCAAACCCACTCGGCTAGACCCAAACCCACTCGGCTACACCCAAACCCACTCGGCTAGACCCAAACCCACTCCACTAGAAGCTAACCCACTCCGCTAGACCCAAACCCACTCGGCTAGACCCAAACCCACTCGGCTACACCCACACCCACTCGGCTAGACCCAAACCCACTCGGCTAGACCCAAACCCACTCGGCTAGACCCAAACCCACTCGGCTATACCCAAACCCACTCCGCTAGACCCAAACCCACTCGGCTAGACCCAAACCCACTCGGCTAGACCCAAACCCACTCGGCTAGACCCAAACCCACTCGGCTACACCCAAACCCACGCGGCTACACCCAATCCCACTCCGCTAGACCCTAACCCACTCGGCTAGACCCAAACCCACATGGATAGACCCAAACCCAAACGGCTAGACCCAAACCCACTCGGCTAGACCCAAACCCACTCGGCTAGACGCAAACCCACTCGGCTAGACGCAAACCCACTCGGATAGACCCAAACCCACTCGGCTAGACCAAAACCCACTTGGCTAGACCGAAACCCACTCGGCTACACCCAAACTAACTTGGCTAGACCCAAACCCACTCGGCTAGACCCAAACCCACTCGGCTAGACCCAAACCCACTCGGCTAGACCCAAACCCACTCGGCTAGACCGAAACCAACTCGGCTAGACCCAAACCCACTCAGCTAGACCCAAAGCCACTCGGCTAGACCCAAACCCACTCGGCTAGACCCAAACCCACTCGGCTACACCCAAACCCACGCGGCTACATCCAAACCCACTCCGCTAGACCCTAACACACTCGGCTAGACCCAAACCCACTCAGCAAGACCCAAACCCACTCGGCTAGACCCAAACCCACTCGGCTAGACCCAAACCCACTCGGCTAGACGCAAACACACTCGGCTAGACCCAAACCCACTCGGCTAGACCCAAACCCACTCGGCTAGACCCAAACCCACTCGGCTAGACCCAAACCCACTCGGCTAGACCCAAACCCACTCGGCTACACCCAAACCCACTCCGCTAGACCCAAACCCACTCGGCTACACCCAAACCCACTCGGCTAGACCCAAACCCATTCGGCTAGACGCAAACCCACTCGGCGAGACCCAAACGCACTCGGGTAGACCCAAACCCATTCGGCTAGACCCAAACCCACTCGGCTAGACCCAAACCCACTCCACTAGAACCTAACCCACTCCGATAGACCCAAACCCACTCGGCTAGACCCAAACCCACTCGGCTACACCCACACCCACTCGGCTAGACCCAAACCCACTCGGCTAGACCCAAACCCACTCGGCTAGACCCAAACCCACTCGGCTATATCCAAACCCACTCCGCTAGACCCAAACCCACTCGGCTAGATCCAAACCCACTCGGCTAGACGCAAACACACTCGGCTAGACCCAAACCCACTCGGCTAGACCCAAACCCACTCGGCTAGACCCAAACCCACTCGGCTAGACCCAAACCCACTCGGCTAGACCCAAACCCACTCGGCTACACCCAAACCCACTCCGCTAGACCCAAACCCACTCGGCTACACCCAAATCCACTCGGCTAGACCCAAACCCATTCGGCTAGACTCAAACCCACTCGGCGAGACCCAAACGCACTCGGGTAGACCCAAACCCACTCGGCTACACCCAAACCCACTCGGCTAGACCCAAACCCACTCCACTAGAAGCTAACCCACTCCGCTAGACCCAAACCCACTCGGCTAGACCCAAACCCACTCGGCTACACCCACACCCACTCGGCTAGACCCAAACCCACTCGGCTAGACCCAAACCCACTCGGCTAGACCCAAACCCACTCGGCTATACCCAAACCCACTCCGCTAGACCAAAACCCACTCGGCTAGACCCAAACCCACTCGGCTAGACCCAAACCCACTCGGCTAGACACAAACCCACTCGGCTACACCCAAACCCACGCGGCTACACCCAATCCCACTCCGCTAGACCCTAACCCACTCGGCTAGACCCAAACCCACATGGATAGACCCAAACCCAATCGGCTAGACCCAAACCCACTCGGCTGGACCCAAACCCACTCGGCTAGACGCAAACCCACTCGGCTAGACGCAAACCCACTCGGATAGACCCAAACCCACTCGGCTAGACCAAAACCCACTTGGCTAGACCGAAACCCACTCGGCTACACCCAAACTAACTTGGCTAGACCCAAACCCACTCGGCTAGACCCAAACCCACTCGGCTAGACCCAAACCCACTCGGCTAGACCCAAACCCACTCGGCTAGACCGAAACCAACTCGGCTAGACCCAAACCCACTCGGCTAGACCGAAACCAACTCGGCTAGACCCAAACCCACTCAGCTAGACCCAAAGCCACTCGGCTAGACCCAAACCCACTCGGCTAGACCCAAACCCACTCGGCTACACCCAAACCCACGCGGCTACATCCAAACCCACTCCGCTAGACCCTAACACACTCGGCTAGACCCAAACCCACTCAGCAAGACCCAAACCCACTCGGCTAGACCCAAACCCACTCGGCTAGACCCAAACCCACTCGGCTAGACGCAAACACACTCGGCTAGACCCAAACCCACTCGGCTAGACCCAAACCCACTCGGCTAGACCCAAACCCACTCGGCTAGACCCAAACCCACTCGGCTAGACCCAAACCCACTCGGCTACACCCAAACCCACTCCGCTAGACCCAAACCCACTCGGCTACACCCAAACCCACTCGGCTAGACCCAAACCCATTCGGCTAGACGCAAACCCACTCGGCGAGACCCAAACGCACTCGGGTAGACCCAAACCCATTCGGCTAGACCCAAACCCACTCGGCTAGACCCAAACCCACTCCACTAGAACCTAACCCACTCCGATAGACCCAAACCCACTCGGCTAGACCCAAACCCACTCGGCTACACCCACACCCACTCGGCTAGACCCAAACCCACTCGGCTAGACCCAAACCCACTCGGCTATACCCAAACCCACTCGGCTATATCCAAACCCACTCCGCTAGACCCAAACCCACTCGGCTAGATCCAAACCCACTCGGCTAGACGCAAACACACTCGGCTAGACCCAAACCCACTCGGCTAGACCCAAACCCACTCGGCTAGACCCAAACCCACTCGGCTAGACCCAAACCCACTCGGCTAGACCCAAACCCACTCGGCTACACCCAAACCCACTCCGCTAGACCCAAACCCACTCGGCTACACCCAAATCCACTCGGCTAGACCCAAACCCATTCGGCTAGACTCAAACCCACTCGGCGAGACCCAAACGCACTCGGGTAGACCCAAACCCACTCGGCTACACCCAAACCCACTCGGCTAGACCCAAACCCACTCCACTAGAAGCTAACCCACTCCGCTAGACCCAAACCCACTCGGCTAGACCCAAACCCACTCGGCTACACCCACACCCACTCGGCTAGACCCAAACCCACTCGGCTAGACCCAAACCCACTCGGCTAGACCCAAACCCACTCGGCTATACCCAAACCCACTCCGCTAGACCAAAACCCACTCGGCTAGACCCAAACCCACTCGGCTAGACCCAAACCCACTCGGCTAGACACAAACCCACTCGGCTACACCCAAACCCACGCGGCTACACCCAATCCCACTCCGCTAGACCCTAACCCACTCGGCTAGACCCAAACCCACATGGATAGACCCAAACCCAATCGGCTAGACCCAAACCCACTCGGCTGGACCCAAACCCACTCGGCTAGACGCAAACCCACTCGGCTAGACGCAAACCCACTCGGATAGACCCAAACCCACTCGGCTAGACCAAAACCCACTTGGCTAGACCGAAACCCACTCGGCTACACCCAAACTAACTTGGCTAGACCCAAACCCACTCGGCTAGACCCAAACCCACTCGGCTAGACCCAAACCCACTCGGCTAGACCCAAACCCACTCGGCTAGACCGAAACCAACTCGGCTAGACCCAAACCCACTCAGCTAGACCCAAAGCCACTCGGCTAGACCCAAACCCACTCGGCTGGACCCAAACCCACTCGGCTACACCCAAACCCAGTCGGCTATACCCAAACCCACTCGGCTAGACACAAACCCACTCGGCTACACCCAAACCCACTTGGCTAGACCCAAACCCACTCGGCTAGACCCAAACCCACTCGGCTAGACCCAAACCCACTCGGCTAGACCCAAACCCACTCGGCTACACCCAAACCCACGCGGCTACATCCAAACCCACTCCGCTAGACCCTAACACACTCGGCTAGACACAAACCCACTCAGCAAGACCCAAACCCACTCGGCCAGACCCAAACCCACTCGGCTAGACCCAAACCCACTCGGCTAGACGCAAACACACTCGGCTAGACCCAAACCCACTCGGCTAGACCCAAACCCACTCGGCTAGACCCAAACCCACTCGGCTAGACCCAAACCCACTCGGCTAGACCCAAACCCACTCGGCTACACCCAAACCCACACCGCTAGACCCAAACCCACTCGGCTACACCCAAACCCACTCGGCTAGACCCAAACCCATTCGGCTAGACCCAAACCCACTCGGCGAGACCCAAACGCACTCGGGTAGACCCAAACCCATTCGGCTAGACCCAAGCCCACTCGGCTAGAGCCAAACCCACTCCAATAGAACCTAACCCACTCCGCTAGACCCAAACACACTCGGCTAGACCCAAACCCACTCGGCTACACCCACACCCACTCGGCTAGACCCAAACCCACTCGGCTAGACCCAAACCCACTCGGCTAGACCCAAACCCACTCGGCTATATCCAAACCCACTCCGCTAGACCCAAACCCACTCGGCTAGAACCAAACCCACTCGGCTAGACCCAAACCCACTCGGCTAGACCCAAACCCACTCGGCTACACCCAAACCCACGCGGCTACACCCAATCCCACTCCGCTAGACCCTAACCCACTCGGCTAGACCCAAACCCACATGGATAGACCCAAACCCAATCGGCTAGACCCAAACCCACTCGGCTAGACCCAAACCCACTCGGCTAGACGCAAACCCACTCGGCTAGACGCAAACCCCACTCGGATAGACCCAAACCCACTCGGCTGGACCAAAACCCACTTGGCTAGACCAAAACCCACTCCGCTACACCCAACCCCACTCCGCTAGACCCATACCAACTCCGCTTGACCCAAACCCAATCGGCTAGACCCAAACCCACTTGGCTAGACCCAAACCCACTCGGCTAGACCCAAACCTGCTCGGCTAGACCCAAACCCACTCGGCTACACCCAAACTAACTCGGCTGGACCCAAACCCACTCGGCTAGACCCAAACCCACTCGGCTAGACCCAAACCCACTCGGCTACACCCAAACCCACTCCGCTACACCCAAACCCACTCCGCTAGACCCAAACCCACTCGGCCAGATCCAAACCCACTCGGCGAGACCCAAACGCACTCGGGTAGACCCAAACCCATTCGGCTAGACCCAAACCCACTCGGATAGACCCAAACCCACTCCACTAGACCCTAACCCACTCCGCTAAACCCAAACCCACTCGGCTAGGCCCAAACCCACTCGGCTAGACCCAAACCCACTCGGCTAGACCCAAACCCACTCGGCTAGACCCAAACCCACTCGGCTAGACCCACACCCACTCGGCTAGACCAAACGCACTCGGCTAGACCCAAACCCCCCTCGGCTAGACCCAAACCCTTTCGGCTAGACCCAAACACACTCGGCTAGACCCAAACCCACTCGGCCAGACCCAAACCCATTCAGCTATCCCAAACCCACTCGGCTAGACCCAAACCCACTCGGCTAGTCCCAAACCCACTCGGCTAGACCCAAACCCACTCGGCTAGACCCAATCCCACTCCGCTAGCCCCAAACCCACTCCGCTAGACACAAACCCACTCGGCTAGACGCAAACCCACTCGGCTAGACCCAAACCAACTCGGCTAGAACCAAACCCACTCGGCTAGACCCAAACCCACTCGGCTAGACCCAAACCCACTCGTCTAAACCCAAACCCACTCGGCTAGACCCAACCCCACTTGGCTACACCCAAACCCACTCCGCTGGACCCAAACCCACTCGTCTGCACCCAAACCCACTCGGCTAGACCCAAACCCATTCGGCTAGAAGCAAACCCACTCGGCTTGACCCAAACCCACTCGGGTAGACCCAAACCCATTCGGCTAGACCCAAACCCACTCGGCTAGACCCAAACCCACTCGGCTGGTCCCAAACCCACTCAGCTACACCCAAACCCACTCCGCTACACCCAAACCCACTCCGGTAGGCACAAAACCCACTCGGCTAGGCCCAAACCCACTCGGCTAGACCCAAACCCACTCGACTAGACCCAAACCCACTCGGCTAGACCCAAACCCACTCGGCTAGACCCAAACCCACTCGGCTACACCCAAACCCACTCGGCTAGACCCAAACCCACTCGGCTAGACCCAAACCCACTCGTCCAAACCCAAACCCACTCGGCTAGACCCAACCCCACTTGGCTACACCCAAACCCACTCCGCTGGACCCAAACCCACTCGTCTGCACCCAAACCCACTCGGCTAGACCCAAACCCATTCGGCTAGAAGCAAACCCACTCGGCTAGACCCAAACCCACTCGGGTAGACCCAAACCCATTCGGCTAGACCCAAACCCACTCGGCTAGACCCAAACCCACTCGGCTGGTCCCAAACCCACTCAGCTACACCCAAACCCACTCCGCTACACCCAAACCCACTCCGGTAGGCACAAAACCCACTCGGCTGGGCAAAAACCCCCTCGGCTAGACCCAAACCCACTCGACTAGACCCAAACCCACTCGGCTAGACCCAAACCCACTCGGCTAGACCCAAACCCACTCGGCTTGACCCACACCCACTCGGCTAGACTCAAACCCACTCGGCTAGACCCAAACCCACTCGGCTACACCCAAACCCACGCGGCTACACCCAAACCCACTCCGCTAGACCCTAACCGACTCGGCTAGACCCAAACCCACTCGGCTAGACCCAAACCCACACGCCTAGACGCAAACCCACTCGTATAGACCCAAACCCACTCGGCTTGACCCAAACTGACTTGGCTAGACCCAAACCCACTCCGCTGGACCCACACCCACTCGGCCAGATCCAAACCCACTCGGCTAGGCGCAAACCCACTCGGGTAGACCCAAACCCACTGGGCTACACCCAAACCCACTCGGCTACACCCAAACCCACTCCGCTAGACCCAAACGCACTCGGCTGGACCCAAACCCACTCGGCTAGACGCAAACCCACTCGTATAGACCCAAACCCATTCGGCTAGACCCAAACCCACTCGGCTAGACCCAAACCCACTCGGCTAGACCCAAACCCACTCGGCTAGACCCAAACCCACTCGGCTAGACCCAAACCCACTCGGCTAGACCCAAACCCACTCGGCTAGACCCAAACCCACTCGGCTAGACCCAAACCCACTCGGCTAGACCCAAACCCACTCGGCTACACCCAAACCCACCCCGCTAGACCCAAACCCACTCGGCTACACCCAAACCCACTCGGCTAGACCCAAACCCATTCGGCTAGACCCAAACCCACTCGGCTAGACCCAAACGCACTCGGGTAGACCCAAACCCATTCGGCTAGATCCAAACCCACTCCGCTGGACCCAAACCCACTCCACTAGACCCTAACCCACTCCGCTAGACCCAAACCCACTCGGCTAGGCCCAAACCCACTCGGCTAGACGCAAACCCACTCGGCTAGACCCAAACCCACTCGGCTAGACCCAAACCCACTCGGCTAGACCCAAACCCACTTGGCTAGACCCAAACCCACTCGGCTAGACCCAAACCCACTCGGCTCTACCCAAACCCACTCGGCTAGACCCAAACCCTTTCGGCTAGACCCAAACCCACTCGGCTAGACCCAAACCCACTCAGCTAGACCCAAACCCATTCAGCTAGACCCAAACCCACTCGGCTAGACCCAAACCCACTCGGCTAGTCCCAAACCCACTCGGCTAGACCCAAACCCACTCGGCTAGACCCAATCCCACTTAGCTAGACCCAAACCCACTCCGCTAGACACAAACCCACTCCGCTAGACCCAAACCCACTTGGCTAGACCCAAACCCACTAGGCTAGACCCAAACACACTCGGCTAGACCCAAACCCACTGGGCTAGACCCAAACCCACTCGGCTACACCGATACCCACTCCGCTAGACCCAAACCCACGCGGCTAGACGTAAACCCACTCGGCTAGACCCAAACCCACTCGGCTAGACCCAAACCCACTCGGCTAATCCCAAACCCAGTCGGCTAGACCCAAACGCACTCGGCTAGACCCAAACCCAGTCGGCTACACCCAAACCCACTCCGCCAGACCCAAACCCACTCCGCAAGACCCAAACCCACGCGGCTAGGCCCAAACCCAGTCGGCTAGACCCAAACCCACTCGGCAAGACCCAAACCCACTCGGCTTGACCCAAACCCACTCGGCTAGACCCAAACCCAATGGGCTAGACCCAAACCCTTTCGGCTAGACCCAAACACACTCGGCTAGACCCAAACCCACTCGGCTAGACCCAAACCCATTCAGCTAGACCCAAACCCACTCGGCTAGACCCAAACCGACTCGGCTAGTCCCAAACCCACTCGGCTAGACCCAAACCCACTTTTCTAGACCCAATCCCACTCCGCTAGACCCAAACCCACTCGGCTGGACCCAAACCCACTCCGCCAGACCCAAACCCACTCGTCTGCACCCAAACCCACTCGGCTAGACCCAAACCCATTCGGCTAGAAGCAAACCCACTCGGCTAGACCCAAACCCACTCGGGTAGACCCAAACCCATTCGGCTAGACCCAAACCCACTCGGCTAGACCCAAACCCAATCGGCTAGACCCAAACCCTTTCGGCTAGACCCAAACCCATTCAGCTAGACCCAAACCCACTCGGCTAGACCCAAACCCACTCGGCTAGTCCCAAACCCACTCGGCTAGACGCAAACCCACTCGGCTAGAAGCAAACCCACTCGGCTAGACCCAAACCCACTCGGGTAGACCCAAACCCATTCGGCTAGACCCAAACCCACTCGGCTAGACCCAAACCCAATCGGCTAGACCCAAACCCTTTCAGCTAGCCCCAAACACACTCGGCTAGACCCAAACCCACTCGGCTAGACCCAAACCCATTCAGCTAGACCCAAACCCACTCGGCTAGACCCAAACCCACTCGGCTAGTCCCAAACCCACTCGGCTAGACGCAAACCCACTTGGCTAGACCCAAACCAACTCGGCTGGACCCAAACCCAATCGGCTGGACCCAAACCCACTCCGCCAGACCCAAACCCACTCGTCTGCACCCAAACCCACTCGGCTAGACCCAAACCCATTCGGCTAGAAGCAAACCCACTCGGCTAGACCCAAACCCACTCGGGTAGACCCAAACCCATTCGGCTAGACCCAAACCCACTCGGCTAGACCCAAACCCACTCGGCTGGTCCCAAACCCACTCAGCTACACCCAAACCCACTCCGGTAGACCCAAACCCACATGGCTAGGCCCAAACCCACTCGGCTAGACCCAAACCCACTAGGCTAGACCCAAACCCACTCGGCTAGACCCAAACCCACTCGGCTAGTCACAAACCCACTCGGCTTGACCCACACCCACTCGGCTAGACCCAAACCCACTCGGCTAGACCCAAACCCACTCGGCTGGACCCAAAACCTTTCGGCTAGACCCAAACCCACTCGGCTAGACCCAAACCCACTCGGCTAGACCCAAACCCATTCAGCTAGACCCAAACCCACTCGGCTAGACCCAAACCCACTCGGCTAGTCCCAAACCCACTCGGCTAGACCCAAACCCACTCGGCTAGGCCCAATCCCACTCCGCCAGACCCAAACCCACTCCGCAAGACCCAAACCCACGCGGCTAGGCCCAAACCCAGTCGGCTAGACCCAAACCCACTCGGCTAGACCCAAACCCACTCGGCTTGACCCAAACCCACTCGGTTAGACCCAAACCCAATCGGCTAGACCCAAACCCTTTCGGCTAGACCCAAACACACTCGGCTAGACCCAAACCCACTCGGCTAGACCCAAACCCATTCAGCTAGACCCAAACCCACTCGGCTAGACCCAAACCCACTCGGCTAGTCCCAAACCCACTCGGCTAGACCCGAACCCACTCGGCTAGACCTAATCCCACTCCACTAGACCCAAACCCACTCCGCGAGACACAAACCCACTCGGCTAGACGCAAACCCACTCGGCTAGACCCAAACCAACTCGGCTGGACCCAAACCCACTCGGCTGGACCCAAACCCACTCCGCCAGACCCAAACCCACTCGTCTGCACCCAAACCCACTCGGCTAGACCCAAACCCATTCGGCTAGAAGCAAACCCACTCGGCTAGACCCAAACCCACTCGGGTAGACCCAAACCCATTCGGCTAGACCCAAACCCACTCGGCTAGACCCAAACCCACTCGGCTGGTCCCAAACCCACTCAGCTACACCCAAGCCCACTCCGGTAGACCCAAACCCACTCGGCTAGGCCCAAACCCACTCGGCTAGACCCAAACCCACTCGGCTAGACCCAAACCCACTCGGCTAGACCCAAACCCACTCGGCTAGACCCAAACCCACTCGGCTTGACCCACACCCACTCGGCTAGACCCAAACCCACTCGGCTAGACCCAAACCCACTCGGCTAGACCCAAAACCTTTCGGCTAGACCCAAACCCACTCGGCTAGACCCAAACCCACTCGGCTAGACCCAAACCCATTCAGCTAGACCCAAACCCACTCGGCTAGACCCAAACCCACTCGGCTAGTCCCAAACCCACTCGGCTAGACCCAAACCCACTCGGCTAGGCCCAATCCCACTCCGCTAGACCCAAACCCACTCCGCTAGACACAAACCCACTCGGTTAGACCCAAACCCACTCGGCTAGACCCAAACCCACTCCGCTACACCCAAACCCACTCCACTGGACCCAAACCCACTTGGCTAGACCCAAACCCACTAGGCTAGACCCAAACCCACTCGGCTAGACCCAAACCCACTCGGCTACACCCAAACCCACTCGTCCAGACCCAAACCCACTCGGCTACACCCAAACCCACTCGGCTACAACCAAACCCACTCCGCTAGACCCAAACCCACTCGGCTAGACGTAAACCCACTCGGCTAGACTCAAACCCACTCGGCTAGACCCAAACCCACTCGGCTGGAGCCAAACCCAGTCGGCTAGACCCAAATCCACTCGGCTAGACCCAAACCCACTCGGCTACACCCAAACCCGCTCCGCTAGACCCAAACCCACTCGGCTACACCCAAACCCACTCCGCTAGACCCAAACCCACTCGGCTAGACCCTAACCCACTCGGCTAGACCCAAACCCACATGGATAGACCCAAACCCAATCGGCTAGACCCAAACCCACTCGGCTAGACCCAAACCCTCTCGGCTAGCCCCAAACCCACTCGGCTAGACGCAAACCCACTCGTATAGACCCAAACCCACTCGGCTAGACCCAAACCCACTTGGCTAGACCCAAACCCACTCGGCTAGACCCACACCCACTCGGCTAGACCCAAACCCACTCGGCTAGACGCAAACCCACTCGGCTATACGCAATCCCACTCGGCTAGACCCAAACCCACTCGGCTAGACCCAAACCCACTCGGCTAGACCCAAACCCACTTGGCTAGACCCAAACCCACTCGGCTAGACGCAAACACACTCGTATAGACCCAAACCCACTCGGCTAGACCCAAACCCACTTGGCTAGACCCAAACCCACTCGGCTAGACCCACACCCACTCGGCTAGACCCAAACCCACTCGGCTTGACGCAAACCCACTCGGCTAGACCCAAACCCACTCGGCTACACCCAAACCCACTCGGCTACACCCAAACCCACTCCGCTAGACCCAAACCCACTCCGCTAGACCCATACCAACTCCGCTTGACCCAAACCCACTCGGCTAGACCCAAACCCACTCGGCTAGACCCAAACCAACTCGGCTAGACCCAAACCCACTCGGCTAGACCCAAACCTGCTCGGCTAGACCCAAACCCACTCGGCTACACCCAAACTAACTCGGCTAGACCCAAACCCACTCGGATAGACCCAAACCCACTCGGCCAGACCCAAACCCACTCGGCTAGACCCAAACCCACTTGGCTTGACCGAAACCAACTCAGCTAGACCCAAACCCACTCAGCTAGACCCAAACCCACTCGGCTAGACCCAAACCCACTCGGCTAGACCCAAACCCACTCGGCTACACCCAAACCCACGCGGCTACACCCAAACCCACTCCGCTAGACCCTAACACACTCGGATAGACCCAAACCCACATGGATAGACCCAAACCCAATCGGCTAGACCCAAACCCACTCGTCTAGACCCAAACCCACTCGGCTAGACCCAAACCCACTCAGCTAGACGCAAACCCACTCGGATAGACCCAAACCCACTCGGATAGCCCCAAACCCACTTGGCTAGTCCCAAACCCACTCCGCCAGACCCAAACCCACTCGTCTGCACCCAAACCCACTCGGCTAGACCCAAACCCATTCGGCTAGAAGCAAACCCACTCGGCTAGACCCAAAACCTTTCGGCTAGACCCAAACCCACTCGGCTAGACCCAAACCCACTCGGCTAGACCCAAACCCATTCAGCTAGACCCAAACCCACTCGGCTAGACCCAAACCCACTCGGCTAGTCCCAAACCCACTCGGCTAGACCCAAACCCACTCGGCTAGGCCCAATCCCACTCCGCCAGACCCAAACCCACTCCGCAAGACCCAAACCCACGCGGCTAGGCCCAAACCCAGTCGGCTAGACCCAAACCCACTCGGCTAGACCCAAACCCACTCGGCTTGACCCAAACCCACTCGGCTAGACCCAAACCCAATCGGCTAGACCCAAACCCTTTCGGCTAGACCCAAACACACTCGGCTAGACCCAAACCCACTCGGCTAGACCCAAACCCATTCAGCTAGACCCAAACCCACTCGGCTAGACCCAAACCCACTCGGCTAGTCCCAAACCCACTCGGCTAGACCCAAACCCACTCGGCTAGACCTAATCCCACTCCGCTAGACCCAAACCCACTCCGCGAGACACAAACCCACTCGGCTAGACGCAAACCCACTCGGCTAGACCCAAACCAACTCGGCTGGACCCAAACCCACTCGGCTGGACCCAAACCCACTCCGCCAGACCCAAACCCACTCGTCTGCACCCAAACCCACTCGGCTAGACCCAAACCCATTCGGCTAGAAGCAAACCCACTCGGCTAGACCCAAACCCACTCGGGTAGACCCAAACCCATTCGGCTAGACCCAAACCCACTCGGCTAGACCCAAACCCACTCGGCTGGTCCCAAACCCACTCAGCTACACCCAAGCCCACTCCGGTAGACCCAAACCCACTCGGCTAGGCCCAAACCCACTCGGCTAGACCCAAACCCACTCGGCTAGACCCAAACCCACGCGGCTAGACCCAAACCCACTCGGCTAGACCCAAACCCACTCGGCTTGACCCACACCCACTCGGCTAGACCCAAACCCACTCGGCTAGACCCAAACCCACTCGGCTAGACCCAAAACCTTTCGGCTAGACCCAAACGCACTCGGCTAGACCCAAACCCACTCGGCTAGACCCAAACCCATTCAGCTAGACCCAAACCCACTCGGCTAAGCCCAAACCCACTCGGCTAGTCCCAAACCCACTCGGCTAGACCCAAACCCACTCGGCTAGGCCCAATCCCACTCCGCTAGACCCAAACCCACTCCGCTAGACACAAACCCACTCGGTTAGACCCAAAAACACTCGGCTAGACCCCAACCCACTCCGCTAGACCCAAACCCACTCCGCTAGACCCAAACCCACTCCACTGGACCCAAACCCACTTGGCCAGACCCAAACCCACTAGGCTAGACCCAAACCCACTCGGCTAGACCCACACCCACTCGGCTACACCCAAACCCACTCGTCCAGACCCAAACCCACTCGGCTACACCCAAACCCACTCGGCTACACCCAAACCCACTCCGCTAGACCCAAACCCACTCGGCTAGACGTAAACCCACTCGGCTAGACCCAAACCCACTCGGCTAGACCCAAACCCAATCGGCTGGAGCCAAACCCAGTCGGCTAGACCCAAATCCACTCGGCTAGACCCAAACCCACTCGGCTACACCCAAACCCGCTCCGCTAGACCCAAACCCACTCGGCTACACCCAAACCCACTCCGCTAGACCCAAACCCACTCGGCTAGACCCTAACCCACTCGGCTAGACCCAAACCCACATGGATAGACCCAAACCCAATCGGCTAGACCCAAACCCAATCGGCTAGACCCAAACCCTCTCGGCTAGCCCCAAACCCACTCGGCTAGACGCAAACCCACTCGGCTAGACCCAAACCCACTCGGCTAGACGCAAACCCACACGGCTAGACCCAAACCCACTCGGCGAGACCCAAGCCCACTCGGCTACACCCAAACCCACTCCGCTAGACCCAAACCCACTCCGCTAGACCCATACCAACTCCGCTTGACCCAAACCCACTCGGCTAGACCCAAACCCACTCGGCTAGACCCAAACCAACTCGGCTAGACCCAAACCCACTCGGCTAGACCCAAACCTGCTCGGCTAGACCCAAACCCACTCGGCTACACCCAAACTAACTCGGCTAGACCCAAACCCACTCGGCTAGACCCAAACCCACTCGGCCAGACCCAAACCCACTCGGCTAGACCCAAACCCACTTGGCTAGACCGAAACCAACTCAGCTGGACCCAAACCCACTCAGCTAGACCCAAACCCACTCGGCTAGACCGAAACCCACTCGGCTAGACCCAAACCCACTCGGCTAGACCCAAACCCAGTCGGCTAGACCCAAACCCACTCGGCTAGACCCAAACCCACTCGGCTACACCCAAACCCACTCCGCCAGACCCAAACCCACTCGGCTAGACCCAAACCCACTCGGCTAGACCCAAACCCACTCGGCTAGACCCAAACCCACTCGGCTACACCCAAACCCACGCGGCTACACCCAAACCCACTCCGCTAGACCCTAACACACTCGGATAGACCCAAACCCACATGGATAGACCCAAACCCAATCGGCTAGACCCAAACCCACTCGTCTAGACCCAAACCCACTCGGCTAGACCCAAACCCACTCAGCTAGACGCAAACCCACTCGGATAGACC
Organism: Raja brachyura; assembly: GCA_963514005.1. The sequence continues at coordinate 10,449,693 of OY740823.1, forward strand.
CAAACCCACTCGGCTAGCCCCAAACCCACTTGGCTAGTCCCAAACCCACTCGGCTAGACCCACACCCACTCGGCTAGACCCAAACCCACTCGGCTAGACGCAAACCCACTCGGGTAGACCCAAACCCACTCGGCTAGACCCACACCCACTCGGCTAGACCCAAACCCACTCGGCTAGACCCAAACCCACTCGGCTAGACGCAAACCCACTCGGGTAGACCCAAACCCACTCGGCTAGACCCAAACCCACTCGGCTACACCCAAACCCACTCCGCTAGACCCAAACCCACTCCGCTAGACCCATACCAACTCTGCTTGACCCAAACCCACTCGGCTAGACCCAAACCCACTCGGCTAGACCCAAACCCACTCGGCTAGACCCAAACCCACTCGGCTAGACCCAAACCCACTCGGCTAGACCCAAACCCACTCGGCTTGACCCACACCCACTCGGCTAGACCCAAACCCACTCGGCTAGACCCAAACCCACTCGGCTAGGCCCAATCCCACTCCGCCAGACCCAAACCCACTCCGCTAGACACAAACCCACTCGGTTAGACCCAAACCCACTCGGCTAGACCCATACCCACTCCGCTAGACCCAAACCCACTCCGCTAGACCCAAACCCACTCCACTGGACCCAAACCCACTTGGCTAGACCCAAACCCACTCGGCTACACCCAAACTAACTCGGCTAGACCCAAACCCACTCGGCTAGACCCAAACCCACTCGGCCAGACCCAAACCCACTCGGCTAGACCCAAACCCACTCGGCAAGACCGAAACCAACTCAGCTAGACCCAAACCCATTCAGCTAGACCCAAACCCACTCGGCTAGACCCAAACCCACTCGGCTAGACCCAAACCCACTCGGCTAGACCCAAACCCACTCGGCTAGACCCAAACCCACTCGGCTAGACCCAAACCCACTCGGCTACACCCAAACCCACGCGGCTACACCCAAACCCACTCCGCTAGACCCTAACACACTCGGATAGACCCAAACCCACATGGATAGACCCAAACCCAATCGGCTAGACCCAAACCCACTCGTCTAGACCCAAACCCACTCGGCTAGACCCAAACCCACTCAGCTAGACGCAAACCCACTCGGATGGACCCAAACCCACTCGGCTAGCCCCAAACCCACTTGGCTAGTCCCAAACCCACTCGGCTAGACCCACACCCACTCGGCTAGACCCAAACCCACTCGGCTAGACGCAAACCCACTCGGGTAGACCCAAACCCACTCGGCTAGACCCAAACCCACTCGGCTACACCCAAACCCACTCCGCTAGACCCAACCCCACTCCGCTAGACCCATACCAACTCCGCTTGACCCAAACCCACTCGGCTAGACCCAAACCCACTCGGCTAGACCCAAACCCACTCGGCTAGACCCAAACCCACTCGGCTAGACCCAAACCCACTCGGCTAGACCCAAACCCACTCGGCTTGACCCACACCCACTCGGCTAGACCCAAACCCACTCGGCTAGACCCAAACCCACTCGGCTAGGCCCAATCCCACTCCGCCAGACCCAAACCCACTCCGCTAGACACAAACCCACTCGGTTAGACCCAAACCCACTCGGCTAGACCCATACCCACTCCGCTAGACCCAAACCCACTCCGCTAGACCCAAACCCACTCCACTGGACCCAAACCCACTTGGCTAGACCCAAACCCACTCGGCTACACCCAAACTAACTCGGCTAGACCCAAACCCACTCGGCTAGACCCAAACCCACTCGGCTAGACGCAAACCCACTCGGGTAGACCCAAACCCACTCGGCTAGACCCAAACCCACTCGGCTACACCCAAACCCACTCCGCTAGACCCAAACCCACTCCGCTAGACCCATACCAACTCTGCTTGACCCAAACCCACTCGGCTAGACCCAAACCCACTCGGCTAGACCCAAACCCACTCGGCTAGACCCAAACCCACTCGGCTAGACCCAAACCCACTCGGCTAGACCCAAACCCACTCGGCTTGACCCACACCCACTCGGCTAGACCCAAACCCACTCGGCTAGACCCAAACCCACTCGGCTAGGCCCAATCCCACTCCGCCAGACCCAAACCCACTCCGCTAGACACAAACCCACTCGGTTAGACCCAAACCCACTCGGCTAGACCCATACCCACTCCGCTAGACCCAAACCCACTCCGCTAGACCCAAACCCACTCCACTGGACCCAAACCCACTTGGCTAGACCCAAACCCACTCGGCTACACCCAAACTAACTCGGCTAGACCCAAACCCACTCGGCTAGACCCAAACCCACTCGGCCAGACCCAAACCCACTCGGCTAGACCCAAACCCACTCGGCTAGACCGAAACCAACTCAGCTAGACCCAAACCCATTCAGCTAGACCCAAACCCACTCGGCTAGACCCAAACCCACTCGGCTAGACCCAAACCCACTCGGCTAGACCCAAACCCACTCGGCTAGACCCAAACCCACTCGGCTAGACCCAAACCCACTCGGCTACACCCAAACCCACGCGGCTACACCCAAACCCACTCCGCTAGACCCTAACACACTCGGATAGACCCAAACCCACATGGATAGACCCAAACCCAATCGGCTAGACCCAAACCCACTCGTCTAGACCCAAACCCACTCGGCTAGACCCAAACCCACTCAGCTAGACGCAAACCCACTCGGATGGACCCAAACCCACTCGGCTAGCCCCAAACCCACTTGGCTAGTCCCAAACCCACTCGGCTAGACCCACACCCACTCGGCTAGACCCAAACCCACTCGGCTAGACGCAAACCCACTCGGGTAGACCCAAACCCACTCGGCTAGACCCAAACCCACTCGGCTACACCCAAACCCACTCCGCTAGACCCAAACCCACTCCGCTAGACCCATACCAACTCCGCTTGACCCAAACCCACTCGGCTAGACCCAAACCCACTCGGCTAGACCCAAACCCACTCGGCTAGACCCAAACCCACTCGGCTAGACCCAAACCCACTCGGCTAGACCCAAACCCACTCGGCTTGACCCACACCCACTCGGCTAGACCCAAACCCACTCGGCTAGACCCAAACCCACTCGGCTAGGCCCAATCCCACTCCGCCAGACCCAAACCCACTCCGCTAGACACAAACCCACTCGGTTAGACCCAAACCCACTCGGCTAGACCCATACCCACTCCGCTAGACCCAAACCCACTCCGCTAGACCCAAACCCACTCCACTGGACCCAAACCCACTTGGCTAGACCCAAACCCACTCGGCTACACCCAAACTAACTCGGCTAGACCCAAACCCACTCGGCTAGACCCAAACCCACTCGGCCAGACCCAAACCCACTCGGCTAGACCCAAACCCACTCGGCTAGACCGAAACCAACTCGGCTAGACCCAAACCCATTCAGCTAGACCCAAACCCACTCGGCTAGACCCAAACCCACTCGGCTAGACCCAAACCCACTCGGCTACACCCAAACCCACTCCGCTAGACCCAAACCCACTCGGCTAGACCCAAACCCACTCGGCTAGACGCAAACCCACTCGTATAGACCCAAACCCACTCGGCTAGACCCAAACCCACTTGGCTAGACCCAAACCCACTCGGCTAGACCCACACCCACTCGGCTAGACCCAAACCCACTCGGCTAGACGCAAACCCACTCGGGTAGACCCAAACCCACTCGGCTAGACCCAAACCCACTCGGCTACACCCAAACCCACTCCGCTAGACCCAAACCTACTCCGCTAGACCCATACCAACTCCGCTTGACCCAAACCCACTCGGCTAGACCCAAACCCACTCGGCTAGACCCAAACCAACTCGGCTAGACCCAAACCCACTCGGCTAGACCCAAACCTGCTCGGCTAGACCCAAACCCACTCGGCTACACCCAAACTAACTCGGCTAGACCCAAACCCGCTCGGCTAGACCCAAAACCCAGTCGGCTAGACCCAAACCCACTCGTCTAGACGCAAACCCACGCGGCTACACCCAAACCCACTCCGCTAGACCCTAACACACTCGGCTAGACCCAAACCCACATGGATAGACCCAAACCCAATCGGCTAGACCCAAACCCACTCGGCTAGACCCAAACCCACTCGGCTAGACCCAAACCCACTCGGCTAGACGCAAACCCACTCGTATAGACCCAAACCCACTCGGTTAGACCCAAACCCACTTGGCTAGACCCAAACCCACTTGGCTAGACCCACACCCACTCGGCTAGACCCAAACCCACTCGGCTAGACGCAAACCCACTCGGCTAGACCCAAACACACTCGGCTAGACCCAAAGCCACTCGGCTACACCCAAACCCACTCCGCTAGACCCAAACCCACTCGGCTAGACCCAAACCCACTCGGCTACACCCAAACTAACTCGGCTAGACCCAAACCCACTCGGCTAGACCCAAACCCAGTTGGCTAGACCCAAACCCACTCGTCTAGACGCAAACCCACGCGGCTACACCCAAACCCACTCCGCTAGACCCTAACACACTCGGCTAGACCCAAACCCACATGGATAGACCCAAACCCAATCGGCTAGACCCAAACCCACTCGGCTAGACCCAAACCCACTCGGCTAGACCCAAACCCACTCGGCTAGACGCAAACCCACTCGTATAGACCCAAACCCACTCGGCTAGACCCAAACCCACTTGGCTAGACCCAAACCCACTTGGCTAGACCCACACCCACTCGGCTAGACCCAAACCCACTCGGCTAGACGCAAACCCACTCGGCTAGACCCAAACACACTCGGCTAGACCCAAACCTACTCGGCTACACCCAAACCCACTCCGCTAGACCCAAACCCACTCGGCTAGACCCAAACCCACTCGGCTAGACGCAAACCCACTCGTATAGACCTAAACCCACTCGGCTAGACCCAAACCCACTTGGCTAGACCCAAACCCACTCGGCTAGACCCACACCCACTCGGCTAGACCCAAACCCACTCGGCTAGACGCAAACCCACTCGGGTAGACCCAAACCCACTCGGCTAGACCCAAACCCACTCGGCTACACCCAAACCCACTCCGCTAGACCCAAACCTACTCCGCTAGACCCATACCAACTCCGCTTGACCCAAACCCACTCGGCTAGACCCAAACCCACTCGGCTAGACCCAAACCAACTCGGCTAGACCCAAACCCACTCGGCTAGACCCAAACCTGCTCGGCTAGACCCAAACCCACTCGGCTACACCCAAACTAACTCGGCTAGACCCAAACCCACTCGGCTAGACCCAAACCCACTCGGCTAGACCCAAACCCACTCGGCTAGACCCAACCCCACTCGGCTAGACCGAAACCAACTCAGCTAGACCCAAACCCACTCAGCTAGACCCAAACCCACTCGGCTAGACCCAAACCCACTGGGCTAGACCCAAACCCACTCGGCTAGACCCAAACCCAGTCGGCTAGACCCAAACCCACTCGGCTAGACGCAAACCCACTCGGCTACACCCAAACCCACTCCGCTAGACCCAAACCCACTCGGCTAGACCCAAACCCACTCGGCTAGACCCAAACCCACTCGGCTAGACCCAAACCCACTCGGCTTCACCCAAACCCACGCGGCTACACCCAAACCCACTCCGCTAGACCCTAACACACTCGGCTAGACCCAAACCCACATGGATAGACCCAAACCCAATCGGCTAGACCCAAACCCACTCGTCTAGACCCAAACCCACTCGGCTAGACCCAAACCCACTCGGCTTAACGCAAACCCTCTCGGATAGACCCAAACCCACTTGGCTAGACCCAAACCCACTCGGCTAGACCCACACCCACTCGGGTAGACCCAAACCCATTCGGCTGGACCCAAACCCACTCGGCTAGACCCAAACCCACTCCACTAGACCCTAACCCACTCCGCTAGACCCAAACCCACTCGGCTGGGCCCAAACCCACTCGGCTAGACCCAAACCCACTCGGCTAGACCCAAACCCACTTGGCTAGACCCATACCAACTCCGCTTGACCCAAACCCACTCGGCTAGACCCTAACACACTCGGCTAGACCCAAACCCACTCGGCTAGACCCAAACCCAATCGGCTAGACCCAAACCCACTCGTCTAGACCCAAACCCACTCGGCTAGACCCAAACCCACTCGGCTAGACGCAAACCCACTCGGATAGACCCAAACCCACTCGGCTAGACCCAAACCCACTTGGCTAGACCCAAACCCACTCGGCTAGACCCACACCCACTCGGCTAGACCCAAACGCACTCGGCTAGACGCAAACCCACTCGGGTAGACCCAAACCCACTCGGCTAGACCCAAACCCACTCGGCTACACCCAAACCCACTCCGCTAGACCCAAACCCACTCCGCTAGACCCATACCAACTCCGCTTGACCCAAACCCACTCGGCTAGACCCAAACCCGCTCGGCTAGACCCAAACCCACTCGGCTAGACCCAAACCCACTCGGCTAGACCCAAACCCACTCGGCTACACCCAAACCCACGCGGCTACACCCAAACCCACTCCGCTAGACCCTAACCCACTCGGCTAGACCCAAACCCACATGGATAGACCCAAACCCAATCGGCTAGACCCAAACCCACTCGGCTAGACCCAAACCCACTCGGCTAGACCCAAACCCACTCGGCTGGACCCAAACCCACTCGGCCAGACCCAAACCCACTCCGCTAGACCCAAACCTACTCATCTAGACCCAAACCCACTCGGCTAGACCCAAACCCACTCGGCTAGACCCAAACACACTCGGCTCGACCCAAACCCAATAAGCTAGACCCAAACCCAATCGGCTAGACCCAAACCCACTCCGCTAGAACCAAACCCACTCCGCAAGACCCAAACCCACTGCGCTAGTCCCAAACCCACTCGGCTAGACCCAAACGGACTCGGCTAGACCCAAACCCACTCCGCTAGACCCAAACCCACTCGGCCAGACCCAAACCCACTCCGCTAGACCCAAACCTACTCGGCTACACCCAAACCCACTCGGCTAGACCCAAACACACTCGGCTAGACCCAAACACACTCGGCTAGACCCAAACCCACTCAGCTAGACCCAAACCCACTCGGCTAGACCCAAACCCACTCGGCTAGACCCAAACACAATCGGCTACACCCAAACACACTCCGCTAGACCCAAACCCACTTGGCTAGACCCAAACCCACTCGGCTAGACCCAAACCCACTCGGCTAGACCCAAACCCACTCGGCTAGACACAAACCCACTCGGCTAGACCCAAACCCACTCGGCTACACCCAAACCCACTCGGCTAGACCCAAACCCACTCGGCTAGACCCAAACCCACTCCACTAGACCCAAACCCACTCCGCCAGACCCAAACCCACTCGGCGAGACCCAAACCCAATCGGCTAGACCCAAACCCACTCCGCTAGAACCAAACCCACTCCGCTAGACCCAAAACCACTCGGCTAGTCCCAAACTCACTCGGCTAGACCCAAACGGGCTCGGCTAGACCCACACCCACTCGGCTAGACCCAAACCCACTCCGCTAGACCCAAACCCAATCGGCTAGACCCAAACGGACTCAGCTAGACCCAAACCCAGTCGGATAGACCTGAACCCACTGGGCTAGACCCAAATCCACTCGGCTAGACCCAAACCCACTCGGCTAGACCCAAACCCACTCGGCCAGACCCAAACCACTCCGCTAGACCCAAACCCACTCCGCTAGACCCAAACCCACTCGGCGAGACCCAAACCCACTCGACAAGACCCAAACCGATTCGGCTCGACCCAAACCCACTCCACTAGACCCAAACCCACTCCGCCAGACCCAAACCCACTCGGCGAGACCCAAACCCAATCGGCTAGACCCAAACCCACTCGGCTAGACCCAAACCCACTCGGCTAGACCCAAACCCACTTTGCTAGACCCAAACCCACTCCGCTAGAACCAAACCCACTCCGCTAGACCCAAACCCACTCCGCTAGTCCCAAACCCACTCGGCTAGACCCAAACGGACTCGGCTAGACCCAAACCCACTCCGCTAGACCCAAACCCACTCGGCTAGACCCAAACCCACTCCGCTAGACCCAAACCTACTCGGCTACACCCAAACCCACTCGGCTAGACCCAAACCCACTCGGCTAGACCCAAACACACTCGGCTAGACCCAAACCCACTCAGCTAGACCCAAACCCACTCGGCTAGAGCCAAACCCACTCGGCCAGACCCAAACCCAATCGGCTACACCCAAACACACTCCGCTAGACCCAAACCCACTTGGCTAGACCCAAACCCACTCGGCTAGACCCAAACCCACTCGGCTAGACACAAACCCACTCGGCTAGACCCAAACCCACTCGGCTACACCCAAACCCACTCGGCTAGACCCAAACCCACTCGGCTAGACCCAAACCCACTCCACTGGACCCAAACCCACTCCGCCAGACCCAAACCCACTCGGCGAGACCCAAACCCAATCGGCTTGACCCAAACCCACTCCGCTAGAACCAAACCCACTCCGCTAGACCCAAAACCACACGGCTAGTCCCAAACTCACTCGGCTAGACCCAAACGGACTCGGCTAGACCCACACCCACTCGGCTAGACCCAAACCCACTCCGCTAGACACAAACCCACTCGGCTAGACCCAAACGGACTCAGCTAGACCCAAACCCAGTCGGATAGACCCGAACCCACTAGGCTAGACCCAAATCCACTCGGCTAGACCCAAACCCACTCGGCTAGACCCAAACCCACTCGGCAAGACCCAAACCGATTCGGCTAGACCCAAACCCACTCCACTAGACCCAAACCCACTCCGCCAGACCCAAACCCACTCGGCGAGACCCAAACCCAATCGGCTAGACCCAAACCCACTCCGCTAGAACCAAACCCACTCCGCTAGACCCAAAACCACTCGGCTAGTGCCAAACTCACTCGGCTAGACCCAAACGGAATCGGCTAGCCCCAAACCCACTCGTCTAGACCCAAACCCACTCCGCTAGACCCAAACCCACTCGGCTAGACCCAAACGGACTCGGCTAGAGCCAAACCCAGTCGGATAGACCCGAACCCCCTAGGCTAGACCCAAATCCACTCGGCTAGACCCAAACCCACTCCGCCAGACCCAAACCCACTCGGCTAGACCCAAACCCAATCGGCTAAACCCAAACCCACTCCGCTAGAACCAAACCCACTCCGCTACACCCAAACCCACTCCGCTACTCCCAAACCCACTCGGCTAGACCCAAACGGACTCGGCTAGACCCAAACCCACTCCGCTAGACCCAAACCCACTCGGCCAGACCCAAACCCACTCCGCTAGACCCAAACCTACTCGTCTAGACCCAAACCCACTCAGCTAGACCCAAACCCACTCGGCTGGACCCAAACCCACACGGCTAGACCCAAACACACTCCGCTAGACCCAAACCCACTTGGCTAGACCCAAACCCACTCGGCTAGACCCAAACCTACTCGGCTACACCCAAACCCACTCGGCTAGACCCAAACCCACTCGGCTAGACCCAAACACACTCGGCTGGACCCAAACCCACTCAGCTAGACCCAAACCCACTCGGCTAGAGCCAAACCCACTCGGCCAGACCCAAACCCAATCGGCTACACCCAAACACACTCCGCTGGACCCAAACCCACTTGGCTAGACCCAAACCCACTCGGCTAGACCCAAACCCACTCGGCTAGACACAAACACACTCGGCTAGACCCAAACCCACTCGGCTACACCCAAACCCACTCGGCTAGACCCAAACCCACTCGGCTAGACCCAAACCCACTCCACTGGACCCAAACCCACTCCGCCAGACCCAAACCCACTCGTCGAGACCCAAACCCAATCGGCTAGACCCAAACCCACTCCGCTAGAAACAAACCCACTCCGCTAGACCCAAAACCACTCGGCTAGTCCCAAACTCACTCGGCTAGACCAAAACGGACTCGGCTAGACCCACACCCACTCGGCTAGACCCAAACCCACTCCGCTAGACCCAAACCCTCTCGGCTAGACCCAAACGGACTCAGCTAGACCCAAACCCAGTCGGATAGACCCGAACCCACTAGGCTAGACCCAAATCCACTCGGCTAGACCCAAACCCACTCGGCTAGACCCAAACCCACTCGGCCAGACCCAAACCACTCCGCTAGACCCAAACCCACTCCGCTAGACCCAAACCCACTCGGCTAGACCCAAACCCACTCGGCAAGACCCAAACCGATTCGGCTAGACCCAAACCCACTCCACTAGACCCAAACCCACTCCGCCAGACCCAAACCCACTCGGCGAGACCCAAACCCAATCGGCTAGACCCAAACCCACTCCGCTAGAACCAAACCCACTCCGCTAGACCCAAAACCAGTCGGCTAGTGCCAAACTCACTCGGCTAGACCCAAACGGACTCGGCTAGCCCCAAACCCACTCGTCTAGACCCAAACCCACTCCGCTAGACCCAAACCCACTCGGCTAGACCCAAACGGACTCGGCTAGACCCAAACCCAGTCGGATAGACCCAAACCCACTAGGCTAGACCCAAATCCACTCGGCTAGACCCAAACCCACTCCGCCAGACCCAAACCCACTCGGCTAGACCCAAATCCAATCGGCTAAACCCAAACCCACTCCGCTAGAACCAAACCCACTCCGCTACACCCAAACCCACTCCGCTACTCCCAAACCCACTCGGCTAGACCCAAACTGACTCGGCTAGACCCAAACCCACTCCGCTAGACCCAAACCCACTCGGCCAGACCCAAACCCACTCCGCTAGACCCAAACCTACTCGTCTAGACCCAAACCCACTCAGCTAGACCCAAACCCACTCGGCTAGACCCAAACCCACTCGGCTAGACCCAAACACACTCCGCTAGACCCAAACCCACTTGGCTAGACTCAAACCCACTCGGCTAGACCCAAACCCACTCGGCTAGACACAAACCCACTCGGCTAGACCCAAACCCACTCGGCTACACCCAAACCCACTCGGCTGGACCCAAACCCACTCGGCTAGACCCAAACCCACTCCACTAGACCCAAACCCACTCCGCCAGACCCAAACCCACTCGGCGAGACCCAAACCCAATCGGCTAGACCCAAACCCACTCCGCTAGAACCAAACCCACTCCGCTAGACCCAACACCACTCGGCTAATCCCAAACTCACTCGGCTAGACCCAAACGGACTCGGCTAGACCCAAACCCACTCGGCTAGACCCAAACCCACTCCGCTAGACCCAAACCCACGCGGCTAGACCCAAACGGACTCGGCTAGACCGAAACCCAGTCGGATAGTCCCGAACCCACTAGGCTAGACCCAAATCCACTCGGCTAGACCCAAACCCACTCGGCTAGACCCAAACCCACTCGGCCAGACCCAAACCACTCCGCTAGACCCAAACCCACTCCGCTAGACCCAAACCCACTCGGCTAGACCCAAACCCACTCGGCAAGACCCAAACCGATTCAGATAGACCCAAACCCACTCGGCTACTCCCAAACCCACTCCGCTAGACCCAAACCCACTCGGCTACACCCAAACCCACTCGGCTAGACCCAAACCCACTCGGCTAGACCCAAACCCACTCAGCTAGACCCAAACCCACTCGGCTAGACCCAAACCCACTCGGCTAGACCCAAACCCAATCGGCTACACCTAAACACACTCCGCTAGACCCAAACCCACTCGGCTAGACCCAAACCCACTCGGCGGGACCCAAACCCACTCGGCTAGACACAAACCCACTCGGCTAGACCCAAACCCACTCGGCTACACCCAAACCCACTCGGCTAGACCCAAACCCACTCGGCTAGACCCAAACCCACTCCACTAGACCCAAACCCACTCCGCCAGACCCAAACCCACTCGGCGAGACCCAAACCCAATCGGCTAGACCCAAACCCACTCCGCTAGAACCAAACCCACTCCGCTAGACCCAAAACCACTCGGCTAGTCCCAAACTCACTCGGCTAGACCCAAACGGACTCGGCTAGTCCCAAACTCACTCGGATAGACCCAAACCCACTCCGCTAGACCCAAACCCACTCGGCTAGACCCAAACGGACTCGGCTAGACCCAAACCCAGTCGGATACACCCGAACCCACTAGGCTAGACCCAAATCGACTCGGCTAGACCCAAACCCACTCGGCTAGACCCAAACCCACTTGGCTAGACCCAAACCCAATCGGCTAGACTCAAACCCACTCTGCTAGAACCAAACCCACTCCGCTAGACCCAAACCCACTCCGCTAGTCCCAAACCCACTCGGCTAGACCCAAACGGACTCGGCTAGACCCAAACCCACTCCGCTAGACCCAAACCCACTCGGCCAGACCCAAACCCACTCCGCTAGACCCAAACCTACTCGGCTACACCCAAACCCACTCGGCTAGACCCAAACCCACTCGGCTAGACCCAAACACACTCGGCTAGACCCAAACCCACTCAGCTAGACGCAAACCCACTCGGCTAGAGCCAAACCCACTCGGCCAGACGCAAACCCAATCGGCTACACCCAAACACACTCCGCTGGACCCAAACCCACTTGGCTAGACCCAAACCCACTCGGCTAGACCCAAACCCACTCGGTTAGACACAAACCCACTCGGCTAGACCCAAACCCACTCGGCTACACCCAAACCCACTCGGCTAGACCCAAACCCACTCGGCTAGACCCAAACCCACTCCACTGGACCCAAACCCACTCCGCCAGACCCAAACCCACTCGGCGAGACCCAAACCCAATCGGCTAGACCCAAACCCACTCCGCTAGAACCAAACCCACTCCGCTAGACCCAAAACCACTCGGCTAGTCCCAAACTCACTCGGCTAGACCAAAACGGACTCGGCTAGACCCACACCCACTCGGCTAGACCCAAACCCACTCCGCTAGACCCAAACCCACTCGGCTAGACCCAAACGGACTCAGCTAGACCCAAACCCAGTCGGATAGACCCGAACCCACTAGGCTAGACCCAAATCCACTTGGCTAGACCCAAACCCACTCGGCTAGACCCAAACCCACTCGGGCAGACCCAAACCACTCCGCTAGACCCAAACCCACTCCGCTAGACCCAAACCCACTCGGCTAGACCCAAACCCACTCGGCAAGACCCAAACCGATTCGGCTAGACCCAAACCCACTCCACTAGACCCAAACCCACTCCGCCAGACCCAAACCCACTCGGCGAGACCCAAACCCAATCGGCTAGACCCAAACCCACTCTGCTAGAACCAAACCCACTCCGCTAGACCCAAAACCAGTCGGCTAGTGCCAAACTCACTCGGCTAGACCCAAACGGACTCGGCTAGCCCCAAACCCACTCGTCTAGACCCAAACCCACTCCGCTAGACCCAAACCCACTCGGCTAGACCCAAACGGACTCGGCTAGACCCAAACCCAGTCGGATAGACCCGAACCCACTAGGCTAGACCCAAATCCACTCGGCTAGACCCAAACCCACTCCGCCAGACCCAAACCCACTTGGCTAGACCCAAATCCAATCGGCTAAACCCAAACCCACTCCGCTAGAACCAAACCCACTCCGCTACACCCAAACCCACTCCGCTACTCCCAAACCCACTCGGCTAGACCCAAACGGACTCGGCTAGACCCAAACCCACTCGGCCAGACCCAAACTACTCCGCTAGACCCAAACCCACTCCGCTAGACCCAAACCCACTCGGCTAGACCCAAACCCACTCGGCAAGACCCAAACCGATTCAGATAGACCCAAACCCACTCGGCTACTCCCAAACCCACTCCGCTAGACCCAAACCCACTCGGCTACACCCAAACCCACTCGGCTAGACCCAAACCCATTCGGCTAGACCCAAACCCACTCAGCTAGACCCAAACCCACTCGGCTAGACCCAAACCCACTCGGCTAGACCCAAACCCAATCGGCTACACCCAAACACACTCCGCTAGACCCAAACCCACTCGGCTAGACCCAAACCCACTCGGCGAGACCCAAACCCACTCGGCTAGACACAAACCCACTCGGCTAGACCCAAACCCACTCGGCTGCACCCAAACCCACTCGGCTAGACCCAAACCCACTCGGCTAGACCCAAACCCACTCCACTAGTCCCAAACCCACTCCGCCAGACCCAAACCCACTCGGCGAGACCCAAACCCAATCGGCTAGACCCAAACCCACTCCGCTAGAACCAAACCCACTCCGCTAGACCCAAAACCACTCGGCTAGTCCCAAACTCACTCGGCTAGACCCAAACGGACTCGGCTAGTCCCAAACTCACTCGGCTAGACCCAAACCCACTCCGCTAGACCCAAACCCACTCGGCTAGACCCAAACGGACTCGGCTAGACCCAAACCCAGTCGGATACACCCGAACCCACTAGGCTACACCCAAATCGACTCGGCTAGACCCAAACCCACTCGGCTAGACCCAAACCCACTTGGCTAGACCCAAACCCAATCGGCTAGACTCAAACCCACTCCGCTAGAACCAAACCCACTCGGCTAGACCCAACCCCACTCCGCTAGTCCCAAACCCACTCGGCTAGTCCCAAACGGACTCGGCTAGACCCAAACCCACTCCGCTAGACCCAAACCCACTCGGCCAGACCCAAACCCACTCGGCTATACCCAAACCCACTCGGCAAGACCCAAACCCACTCGGCTAGACCCAAACCCACTCGGCTACACCCAAACCCACTCGGCTACACCCAATCCCACTCGGCTAGACCCAAACCCACTCGGCTAGACCCAAACCCACTCGGCTAGTCCCAAACCCACTCGACTAGACCCAAACCCACTCGGCTAGACCCAAACACACTCGGGTAGACTCAAACCCACTCGGCTAGACCCAAACCCACTCGGCTAGACCCAAACCCACTCGGCTAGACCCAAACCCATTCGGCTAGACCCAAACACACTCGGCTAGACCCAAACACACTCGGGTAGACCCAAACACACTCGGCTAGACCCAAACACACTCGGGTAGACTCAAACCCACTCGGCTAGACCCAAACCCACTCGGCTAGACCCAAACCCACTCGGCTAGACCCAAACCCACGCAGCTAGACCGAAACCCACTCGGATAGACCCAAACATACTCGGCAAGAACCAAACCCACTCGGCTCGACCCAAACCCACTCGGCTACACCCAAACCCACTCCGCTAGACCCAAACCCATTCGGCTAGACCCAAAACCACTCGGCTAGACCCAAACCTACTCGGCTAGACCCAAATCCACTCGGCTAGAACCAAACCCACCCGGCTAGACCCAAACTCACTCGGCTAGACCCAAACCCACTCGGCTAGACCCAAACCCACTCGGCTAGACCCAAACCCACTCGGCTAGACCCAAACCCACTCGGCTAGACCCAAACCCACTCGGCTAGACCCAACCCACTTTGCTAGACCCAAACCCACTCGGCAAGTCCCAAACCCACTCGACTAGACCCAAACCCACTTTCCTCGACCCAAACCCACTCGGCAAGTCCCAAACCCAATCGGCTAGACCCTAACCCACTCGGCTAGACCCAAACCCACTCGGCTAGACCCAAACCCGCTCGGATAGACCCAAACCCACTAGGCTAGACCCAAATCGACTCGGCTAGACCCAAACCCACTCGGCTACACCCAAACCCACTCGGCAAGACCCAAACCCACTCCGCTAGACCCAAACCCACTCCACTAGACCCAAACCCACTCGGCTATACCCAAACCCACTCGGCAAGACCCAAACCGATTCGGCGACACCCAAACCCACTCGGCTACACCCAAACCCACTCGGCTAAACCCAATCCCACTCGGCTAGACCCAAACCCACTCGGCTAGACCCAAACCCACACGGCTAGTCCCAAACCCACTCGACTAGACCCAAACCCACTCGGCTAGACCCAAACCCACTCGGCTACACCCAAACCCACTCGGCAAGACCCAAACCGATTCGGCGACACCCAAACCCACTCGGCTACACCCAAACCCACTCGGCTACACCCAATCCCACTCGGCTAGACCCAAACCCACTCGGCTAGACCCAAACCCACTCGGCTAGTCCCAAACCCACTCGACTAGACCCAAACCCACTCGGCTAGACCCAAACACACTCGGGTAGACTCAAACCCACTCGGCTAGACCCAAACCTACTCGGCTAGACCCAAACCCACTCGGCTGGACCCAAACCCACTCGGGTGCACCCAACCCACTCGGCTGGACCCAAACCCACTCGGCTAGACCCAAACCCACACGGCTAGACCCAAACCCACTCAGCTAGACCCAAACCCATTCGGCTAGACCCAAACACACTCGGCTGGACCCAAACACACTCGGGTAGACCCAAACACACTCGGCTAGACCCAAACACACTCGGGTAGACACAAACCCACTCGGCTAGACCCAAACCCACTCGGCTAGTCCCAAACCCACTCGGCTAGACCCAAACCCACGCAGCTAGACCGAAACCCACTCGGATAGACCCAAACATACTCGGCAAGAACCAGACCCACTCGGCTCGACCCAAACCCATTCGGCTACACCCAAACCCACTCCGCTAGACCCAAACCCACTCGGCTAGACCCAAAACCACTCGGCTAGACCCAAACCTACTCGGCTAGACCCAAATCCACTCGGCTAGAACCAAACCCACTCGGCTAGACCCAAACCCACTCGGCTAGACCCAAACCCACTCGGCTAGACCCAAACCCACTCGGCTAGACCCAAACCCACTCGGCTAGACCCAAATCCACTCGGCTAGATCCAAACCCATTCGGCTAGACCCAAACACACTCGGCTAGTCCCAAACACACTCGGGTAGACTCAAACCCACTCGGCTAGACCGAAAACCACTCGGCTAGACCCAAACCCACTCGGCTAGACCCAAATCCACTCGGCAAGAACCAAACCCACTCGGCTAGACCCAAACCCACTCGGCTAGACCCAAACCCACGCGGCAAGACCCAAACCCACTCGGCTAGACCCAAACCCACTCGGCTAGACCCAAACCCACTCGGCTAGACCCAAACCCACTCCCCTAGACCCAAACCCACTCGGCTACACCCAAACCCACTCGGCTAGACCAAAACCCATTCGGCTGGACCCAAACCCACTCGGCCAGACCCAAACCCACTCGGCTATTCCCAAACCCACTCGGCTAGACCCAAACCCACTCCGCTAGACCCAAACCCACTCGGCTAGACCCAAACCCACTCCGCTAGCCCAAACCCACTCGGCTCGACCCAAACCCACTCGGCTAGACCCAAACCCACTCGGCTAGACCCAAACCCACTCGGCTGGACCCAAACCCACTCGGGTGCACCCAACCCACTCGGCTAGACCCAAACCCACTCGGCTAGACCCAAACCCACTCAGCTAGACCGAAACCCACTCAGATAGACCCAAACATACTCGGCAAGAACCAAACCCACTCGGCTGGACCCAAACCCACTCGGCTACACCCAAACCCACTCCGCTAGACCCAAACCCACTCGGCTAGACCCAAAACCACTCGGCTAGACCCAAACCTACTCGGCTAGACCCAAATCCACTCGGCTAGAACCAAACCCACTCGGCTGGACCCAAACCCACTCGGCTAGACCCAAACCCACTCGGCTAGACCCAAACCCACTCGGCTAGACCCAAACCCACTCGGCTAGACCCAACCCCACTCAGCTAGACCCAAACCCACTCGGCTAGACCCAAACCCACTCTGCTAGACCCAAACCCACTCCGCTAGACCCAAACCCACTCGGCTACACCCAAACCCACTCGGCTGGACCCAAACCCATTCGGCTGGACCCAAACCCGCTCGGCCAGACCCAAACCCACTCGGCTATTCCCAAACCCACTCGGCTAGACCCAAACCCACTCCGCTAGACCCAAACCCACTCGGCTAGACACAAACCCACTCCGCTAGACCCAAACCCACTCCGCTAGACCCAAACCCACTCGGCTATACCCAAACCCACTCGGCAAGACCCAAACCGATTCGGCGACACCCAAACCCACTCGGCTACACCCAAACCCACTCGGCTAAACCCAATCCCACTCGGCTAGACCCAAACCCACTCGGCTAGACCCAAACCCACACGGCTAGTCCCAAACCCACTCGACTAGACCCAAACCCACTCGGCTAGACCCAAACCCACTCGGCTATACCCAAACCCACTCGGCAAGACACAAACCGATTCGGCGACACCCAAACCCACTCGGCTACACCCAAACCCACTCGGCTACACCCAATCCCACTCGGCGAGACCCAAACCCACTCGGCTAGACCCAAACCCACTCGGCTAGTCCCAAACCCACTCGACTAGACCCAAACCCACTCGGCTAGACCCAAACACACTCGGGCAGACTCAAACCCACTCGGCTAGACCCAAACCCACTCGGCTAGACCCAAACCCACTCGGCTGGACCCAAACCCACTCGGGTGCACCCAACCCACTCGGCTGGACCCAAACCCACTCGGCTAGACCCAAACCCACACGGCTAGACCCAAACCCACTCAGCTAGACCCAAACCCATTCGGCTAGACCCAAACACACTCGGCTAGACCCAAACACACTCGGGTAGACCCAAACACACTCGGCTCGACCCAAACACACTCGGGTAGACTCAAACCCACTCGTCTAGACCCAAACCCACTCGGCTAGACCCAAACCCACTCGGCTAGACCCAAACCCACGCAGCTAGACCGAAACCCACTCGGATAGACCCAAACATACTCGGCAAGAACCAAACCCACTCGGCTCGACCCAAACCCACTTGGCTACACCCAAACCCACTCCGCTAGACCCAAACCCACTCGGCTAGACCCAAAACCACTCGGCTAGACCCAAACATACTCGGCTAGACCCAAATCCACTCGGCTAGAACCAAACCCACTCGGCTAGACCCAAACCCACTCGGCTAGACCCAAACCCACTCGGCTAGACCCAAACCCACTCGGCTAGACCCAAACCCACTCAGCTAGACCCAAACCCACTCGGCTAGACCCAAACCCACTCGGCTACACCCAAACCCACTCGGCTAGACCCAAACCCATTCGGCTGGACCCAAACCGACTCGGCCAGACCCAAACCCACTCGGCTATTCCCAAACCCACTCGGCTAGACCCAAACCCACTCGGCTAGACCCAAACCCACTCCGCTAGACCCAAACCCACTCGGCTATCCCAAACCCACTCGGCTAGACCCAAACCCATTCGGCTGGACCCAAACCCACTCGGCCAGACCCAAACCCACTCGGCTATTCCCAAACCCACTCGGCTAGACCCAAACCCACTCCGCTAGACCCAAACCCACTCGGCTAGACCCAAACCCACTCGGCTAGATCCAAACCCACTCAGCTAGACCCAAACCCACTCGGCTAGACCCAAACCCACTCTGCTAGACCCAAACCCACTCGGCTAGACCCAAACCCACTCGGCTATCCCAAACCCACTCGGCTAGACCCAAACCCATTCGGCTGGACCCAAACCCACTCGGCCAGACCCAAACCCACTCGGCTATTCCCAAACCCACTCGGCTAGACCCAAACCCACTCCGCTAGACCGAAACCCACTCGGCTAGACACAAACCCACTCCGCTAGACCCAAACCCACTCGGCTAGACCCAAACCCACTCGGCTAGACCCAAACCCACTCGGCTAGACCCAAAACCACTCGGCTAGACCCAAACCCACTCGGCTAGACCCAAATCCACTCGGCTAGATCCAAACCCATTCGGCTAGACCCAAACACACTCGGCTAGTCCCAAACACACTCGGGTAGACTCAAACCCACTCGGCTAGACCGAAAACCACTCGGCTAGACCCAAACCCACTCGGCTAGACCCAAATCCACTCGGCTAGAACCAAACCCACTCGACTAGACCCAAACCCACTCGGCTAGACCCAAACCCACGCGGCTAGACCCAAACCCACTCGGCTAGACCCAAACCCACTCGGCTAGACCCAAACCCACTCGGCTAGACCCAAACCCACTCCCCTAGACCCAAACCCACTCGGCTACACCCAAACCCACTCGGCTAGACCCAAACCCATTCGGCTGGACCCAAACCCACTCGGCCAGACCCAAACCCACTCGGCTATTCCCAAACCCACTCGGCTAGACCCAAACCCACTCCGCTAGACCCAAACCCACTCGGCTAGACCCAAACCCACTCCGCTAGCCCAAACCCACTCGGCTCGACCCAAACCCACTCGGCTAGACCCAAACCCACTCGGCTAGACCCAAACCCACTCGGCTGGACCCAAACCCACTCGGGTGCACCCAACCCACTCGGCTAGACCCCAACCCACTCGGCTAGACCCAAACCCACTCAGCTAGACCGAAACCCACTCAGATAGACCCAAACATACTCGGCAAGAACCAAACCCACTCCGCTAGACCCAAACCCACTCGGCTACACCCAATCCCACTCGGCTAGACCCAAACCCACTCGGCTAGACCCAAACCCACTCGGCTAGTCCCAAACCCACTCGACTAGACCCAAACCCACTCGGCTAGACCCAAACACACTCGGGTAGACTCAAACCCACTCGGCTAGACCCAAACCTACTCGGCTAGACCCAAACCCACTCGGCTGGACCCAAACCCACTCGGGTGCACCCAACCCACTCGGCTGGACCCAAACCCACTCGGCTAGACCCAAACCCACACGGCTAGACCCAAACCCACTCAGCTAGACCCAAACCCATTCGGCTAGACCCAAACACACTCGGCTGGACCCAAACACACTCGGGTAGACCCAAACACACTCGGCTAGACCCAAACACACTCGGGTAGACACAAACCCACTCGGCTAGACCCAAACCCACTCGGCTAGTCCCAAACCCACTCGGCTAGACCCAAACCCACGCAGCTAGACCGAAACCCACTCGGATAGACCCAAACATACTCGGCAAGAACCAGACCCACTCGGCTCGACCCAAACCCATTCGGCTACACCCAAACCCACTCCGCTAGACCCAAACCCACTCGGCTAGACCCAAAACCACTCGGCTAGACCCAAACCTACTCGGCTAGACCCAAATCCACTCGGCTAGAACCAAACCCACTCGGCTAGACCCAAACCCACTCGGCTAGACCCAAACCCACTCGGCTAGACCCAAACCCACTCGGCTAGACCCAAACCCACTCGGCTAGACCCAAATCCACTCGGCTAGATCCAAACCCATTCGGCTAGACCCAAACACACTCGGCTAGTCCCAAACACACTCGGGTAGACTCAAACCCACTCGGCTAGACCGAAAACCACTCGGCTAGACCCAAACCCACTCGGCTAGACCCAAATCCACTCGGCAAGAACCAAACCCACTCGGCTAGACCCAAACCCACTCGGCTAGACCCAAACCCACGCGGCAAGACCCAAACCCACTCGGCTAGACCCAAACCCACTCGGCTAGACCCAAACCCACTCGGCTAGACCCAAACCCACTCCCCTAGACCCAAACCCACTCGGCTACACCCAAACCCACTCGGCTAGACCAAAACCCATTCGGCTGGACCCAAACCCACTCGGCCAGACCCAAACCCACTCGGCTATTCCCAAACCCACTCGGCTAGACCCAAACCCACTCCGCTAGACCCAAACCCACTCGGCTAGACCCAAACCCACTCCGCTAGCCCAAACCCACTCGGCTCGACCCAAACCCACTCGGCTAGACCCAAACCCACTCGGCTAGACCCAAACCCACTCGGCTGGACCCAAACCCACTCGGGTGCACCCAACCCACTCGGCTAGACCCAAACCCACTCGGCTAGACCCAAACCCACTCAGCTAGACCGAAACCCACTCAGATAGACCCAAACATACTCGGCAAGAACCAAACCCACTCGGCTGGACCCAAACCCACTCGGCTACACCCAAACCCACTCCGCTAGACCCAAACCCACTCGGCTAGACCCAAAACCACTCGGCTAGACCCAAACCTACTCGGCTAGACCCAAATCCACTCGGCTAGAACCAAACCCACTCGGCTGGACCCAAACCCACTCGGCTAGACCCAAACCCACTCGGCTAGACCCAAACCCACTCGGCTAGACCCAAACCCACTCGGCTAGACCCAACCCCACTCAGCTAGACCCAAACCCACTCGGCTAGACCCAAACCCACTCTGCTAGACCCAAACCCACTCCGCTAGACCCAAACCCACTCGGCTACACCCAAACCCACTCGGCTGGACCCAAACCCATTCGGCTGGACCCAAACCCGCTCGGCCAGACCCAAACCCACTCGGCTATTCCCAAACCCACTCGGCTAGACCCAAACCCACTCCGCTAGACCCAAACCCACTCGGCTAGACACAAACCCACTCCGCTAGACCCAAACCCACTCCGCTAGACCCAAACCCACTCGGCTATACCCAAACCCACTCGGCAAGACCCAAACCGATTCGGCGACACCCAAACCCACTCGGCTACACCCAAACCCACTCGGCTAAACCCAATCCCACTCGGCTAGACCCAAACCCACTCGGCTAGACCCAAACCCACACGGCTAGTCCCAAACCCACTCGACTAGACCCAAACCCACTCGGCTAGACCCAAACCCACTCGGCTATACCCAAACCCACTCGGCAAGACACAAACCGATTCGGCGAGACACAAACCGATTCGGCGACACCCAAACCCACTCGGCTACACCCAAACCCACTCGGCTACACCCAATCCCACTCGGCGAGACCCAAACCCACTCGGCTAGACCCAAACCCACTCGGCTAGTCCCAAACCCACTCGACTAGACCCAAACCCACTCGGCTAGACCCAAACACACTCGGGCAGACTCAAACCCACTCGGCTAGACCCAAACCCACTCGGCTAGACCCAAACCCACTCGGCTGGACCCAAACCCACTCGGGTGCACCCAACCCACTCGGCTGGACCCAAACCCACTCGGCTAGACCCAAACCCACACGGCTAGACCCAAACCCACTCAGCTAGACCCAAACCCATTCGGCTAGACCCAAACACACTCGGCTAGACCCAAACACACTCGGGTAGACCCAAACACACTCGGCTCGACCCAAACACACTCGGGTAGACTCAAACCCACTCGTCTAGACCCAAACCCACTCGGCTAGACCCAAACCCACTCGGCTAGACCCAAACCCACGCAGCTAGACCGAAACCCACTCGGATAGACCCAAACATACTCGGCAAGAACCAAACCCACTCGGCTCGACCCAAACCCACTTGGCTACACCCAAACCCACTCCGCTAGACCCAAACCCACTCGGCTAGACCCAAAACCACTCGGCTAGACCCAAACATACTCGGCTAGACCCAAATCCACTCGGCTAGAACCAAACCCACTCGGCTAGACCCAAACCCACTCGGCTAGACCCAAACCCACTCGGCTAGACCCAAACCCACTCGGCTAGACCCAAACCCACTCAGCTAGACCCAAACCCACTCGGCTAGACCCAAACCCACTCGGCTACACCCAAACCCACTCGGCTAGACCCAAACCCATTCGGCTGGACCCAAACCGACTCGGCCAGACCCAAACCCACTCGGCTATTCCCAAACCCACTCGGCTAGACCCAAACCCACTCGGCTAGACCCAAACCCACTCCGCTAGACCCAAACCCACTCGGCTATCCCAAACCCACTCGGCTAGACCCAAACCCATTCGGCTGGACCCAAACCCACTCGGCCAGACCCAAACCCACTCGGCTACACCCAATCCCACTCGGCGAGACCCAAACCCACTCGGCTAGACCCAAACCCACTCGGCTAGTCCCAAACCCACTCGACTAGACCCAAACCCACTCGGCTAGACCCAAACACACTCGGGCAGACTCAAACCCACTCGGCTAGACCCAAACCCACTCGGCTAGACCCAAACCCACTCGGCTGGACCCAAACCCACTCGGGTGCACCCAACCCACTCGGCTGGACCCAAACCCACTCGGCTAGACCCAAACCCACACGGCTAGACCCAAACCCACTCAGCTAGACCCAAACCCATTCGGCTAGACCCAAACACACTCGGCTAGACCCAAACACACTCGGGTAGACCCAAACACACTCGGCTCGACCCAAACACACTCGGGTAGACTCAAACCCACTCGTCTAGACCCAAACCCACTCGGCTAGACCCAAACCCACTCGGCTAGACCCAAACCCACGCAGCTAGACCGAAACCCACTCGGATAGACCCAAACATACTCGGCAAGAACCAAACCCACTCGGCTCGACCCAAACCCACTTGGCTACACCCAAACCCACTCCGCTAGACCCAAACCCACTCGGCTAGACCCAAAACCACTCGGCTAGACCCAAACATACTCGGCTAGACCCAAATCCACTCGGCTAGAACCAAACCCACTCGGCTAGACCCAAACCCACTCGGCTAGACCCAAACCCACTCGGCTAGACCCAAACCCACTCGGCTAGACCCAAACCCACTCAGCTAGACCCAAACCCACTCGGCTAGACCCAAACCCACTCGGCTACACCCAAACCCACTCGGCTAGACCCAAACCCATTCGGCTGGACCCAAACCGACTCGGCCAGACCCAAACCCACTCGGCTATTCCCAAACCCACTCGGCTAGACCCAAACCCACTCGGCTAGACCCAAACCCACTCCGCTAGACCCAAACCCACTCGGCTATCCCAAACCCACTCGGCTAGACCCAAACCCATTCGGCTGGACCCAAACCCACTCGGCCAGACCCAAACCCACTCGGCTATTCCCAAACCCACTCGGCTAGACCCAAACCCACTCCGCTAGACCCAAACCCACTCGGCTAGACCCAAACCCACTCGGCTAGATCCAAACCCACTCAGCTAGACCCAAACCCACTCGGCTAGACCCAAACCCACTCTGCTAGACCCAAACCCACTCGGCTAGACCCAAACCCACTCGGCTATCCCAAACCCACTCGGCTAGACCCAAACCCATTCGGCTGGACCCAAACCCACTCGGCCAGACCCAAACCCACTCGGCTATTCCCAAACCCACTCGGCTAGACCCAAACCCACTCCGCTAGACCGAAACCCACTCGGCTAGACACAAACCCACTCCGCTAGACCCAAACCCACTCGGCTAGACCCAAACCCACTCGGCTAGACCCAAACCCACTCGGCTAGACCCAAAACCACTCGGCTAGACCCAAACCCACTCGGCTAGACCCAAATCCACTCGGCTAGATCCAAACCCATTCGGCTAGACCCAAACACACTCGGCTAGTCCCAAACACACTCGGGTAGACTCAAACCCACTCGGCTAGACCGAAAACCACTCGGCTAGACCCAAACCCACTCGGCTAGACCCAAATCCACTCGGCTAGAACCAAACCCACTCGACTAGACCCAAACCCACTCGGCTAGACCCAAACCCACGCGGCTAGACCCAAACCCACTCGGCTAGACCCAAACCCACTCGGCTAGACCCAAACCCACTCGGCTAGACCCAAACCCACTCCCCTAGACCCAAACCCACTCGGCTACACCCAAACCCACTCGGCTAGACCCAAACCCATTCGGCTGGACCCAAACCCACTCGGCCAGACCCAAACCCACTCGGCTATTCCCAAACCCACTCGGCTAGACCCAAACCCACTCCGCTAGACCCAAACCCACTCGGCTAGACCCAAACCCACTCCGCTAGCCCAAACCCACTCGGCTCGACCCAAACCCACTCGGCTAGACCCAAACCCACTCGGCTAGACCCAAACCCACTCGGCTGGACCCAAACCCACTCGGGTGCACCCAACCCACTCGGCTAGACCCCAACCCACTCGGCTAGACCCAAACCCACTCAGCTAGACCGAAACCCACTCAGATAGACCCAAACATACTCGGCAAGAACCAAACCCACTCGGCTGGACCCAAACCCACTCGGCTACACCCAAACCCACTCCGCTAGACCCAAACCCACTAGGCTAGACCCAAAACCACTCGGCTAGACCCAAACCTACTCGGCTAGACCCAAATCCACTCGGCTAGAACCAAACCCACTCGGCTGGACCCAAACCCACTCGGCTAGACCCAAACCCACTCGGCTAGACCCAAACCCACTCGGCTAGACCCAAACCCACTCTGCTAGACCCAAACCACTCCGCTAGACCCAAACCCACTCGGCTACACCCAAACCCACTCGGCTAGACCCAAACCCATTCGGCTGGACCCAAACCCACTCGGCCAGACCCAAACCCACTCGGCTATTCCCAAACCCACTCGGCTAGACCCAAACCCACTCCGCTAGACCCAAACCCACTCGGCTAGACACAAACCCACTCCGCTAGACCCAAACACACTCGGCTAGACCCAAACACACTCGGGTAGACACAAACCCACTCGGCTAGACCCAAACCCACTCGGCTAGACCCAAACCCACTCGGCTAGACCCAAACCCACGCAGCTAGACCGAAACCCACTCGGATAGACCCAAACATACTCGGCAAGAACCAAACCCACTCGGCTCGACCCAAACCCATTCGGCTACACCCAAACCCACTCCGCTAGACCCAAACCCACTCGGCTAGACCCAAAACCACTCGGCTAGACCCAAACCTACTCGGCTAGACCCAAATCCACTCGGCTAGAACCAAACCCACTCGGCTAGACCCAAACCCACTCGGCTAGACCCAAACCCACTCGGCTAGACCCAAACCCACTCGGCTAGACCCAAACCCACTCGGCTAGACCCAAATCCACTCGGCTAGATCCAAACCCATTCGGCTAGACCCAAACACACTCGGCTAGTCCCAAACACACTCGGGTAGACTCAAACCCACTCGGCTAGACCGAAAACCACTCGGCTAGACCCAAACCCACTCGGCTAGACCCAAATCCACTCGGCTAGAACCAAACCCACTCGGCTAGACCCAAACCCACTCGGCTAGACCCAAACCCACGCGGCTAGACCCAAACCCACTCGGCTAGACCCAAACCCACTCGGCTAGACCCAAACCCACTCGGCTAGACCCAAACCCACTCCCCTAGACCCAAACCCACTCGGCTACACCCAAACCCACTCGGCTAGACCAAAACCCATTCGGCTGGACCCAAACCCACTCGGCCAGACCCAAACCCACTCGGCTATTCCCAAACCCACTCGGCTAGACCCAAACCCACTCCGCTAGACCCAAACCCACTCGGCTAGACCCAAACCCACTCGGCTATACCCAAACCCACTCGGCTGGACCCAAACCCACTCGGGTGCACCCAACCCACTCGGCTAGACCCAAACCCACTCGGCTAGACCCAAACCCACTCAGCTAGACCGAAACCCACTCAGATAGACCCAAACATACTCGGCAAGAACCAAACCCACTCGGCTGGACCCAAACCCACTCGGCTACACCCAAACCCACTCCGCTAGACCCAAACCCACTCGGCTAGACCCAAAACCACTCGGCTAGACCCAAACCTACTCGGCTAGACCCAAATCCACTCGGCTAGAACCAAACCCACTCGGCTGGACCCAAACCCACTCGGCTAGACCCAAACCCACTCGGCTAGACCCAAACCCACTCGGCTAGACCCAAACCCACTCGGCTAGACCCAACCCCACTCAGCTAGACCCAAACCCACTCGGCTAGACCCAAACCCACTCTGCTAGACCCAAACCCACTCCGCTAGACCCAAACCCACTCGGCTACACCCAAACCCACTCGGCTAGACCCAAACCCATTCGGCTGGACCCAAACCCGCTCGGCCAGACCCAAACCCACTCGGCTATTCCCAAACCCACTCGGCTAGACCCAAACCCACTCCGCTAGACCCAAACCCACTCGGCTAGACACAAACCCACTCCGCTAGACCCAAACCCACTCCGCTAGACCCAAACCCACTCGGCTATACCCAAACCCACTCGGCAAGACCCAAACCGATTCGGCGACACCCAAACCCACTCGGCTACACCCAAACCCACTCGGCTAAACCCAATCCCACTCGGCTAGACCCAAACCCACTCGGCTAGACCCAAACCCACACGGCTAGTCCCAAACCCACTCGACTAGACCCAAACCCACTCGGCTAGACCCAAACCCACTCGGCTATACCCAAACCCACTCGGCAAGACCCAAACCGATTCGGCGACACCCAAACCCACTCGGCTACACCCAAACCCACTCGGCTACACCCAATCCCACTCGGCGAGACCCAAACCCACTCGGCTAGACCCAAACCCACTCGGCTAGTCCCAAACCCACTCGACTAGACCCAAACCCACTCGGCTAGACCCAAACACACTCGGGCAGACTCAAACCCACTCGGCTAGACCCAAACCCACTCGGCTAGACCCAAACCCACTCGGCTGGACCCAAACCCACTCGGGTGCACCCAACCCACTCGGCTGGACCCAAACCCACTCGGCTAGACCCAAACCCACACGGCTAGACCCAAACCCACTCAGCTAGACCCAAACCCATTCGGCTAGACCCAAACACACTCGGCTAGACCCAAACACACTCGGGTAGACCCAAACACACTCGGCTAGACCCAAACACACTCGGGTAGACTCAAACCCACTCGGCTAGACCCAAACCCACTCGGCTAGACCCAAACCCACTCGGCTAGACCCAAACCCACGCAGCTAGACCGAAACCCACTCGGATAGACCCAAACATACTCGGCAAGAACCAAACCCACTCGGCTCGACCCAAACCCACTCGGCTACACCCAAACCCACTCCGCTAGACCCAAACCCACTCGGCTAGACCCAAAACCACTCGGCTAGACCCAAACCTACTCGGCTAGACCCAAATCCACTCGGCTAGAACCAAACCCACTCGGCTAGACCCAAACCCACTCGGCTAGACCCAAACCCACTCGGCTAGACCCAAACCCACTCGGCTGGACCCAAACCCACTCGGCCAGACCCAAACCCACTCGGCTATTCCCAAACCCACTCGGCTAGACCCAAACCCACTCCGCTAGACCCAAACCCACTCGGCTAGACCCAAACCCACTCGGCTAGATCCAAACCCACTCAGCTAGACCCAAACCCACTCGGCTAGACCCAAACCCACTCTGCTAGACCCAAACCCACTCCGCTAGACCCAAACCCACTCGGCTATCCCAAACCCACTCGGCTAGACCCAAACCCATTCGGCTGGACCCAAACCCACTCGGCCAGACCCAAACCCACTCGGCTATTCCCAAAACCACTCGGCTAGACCCAAACCCACTCCGCTAGACCCAAACCCACTCGGCTAGACACAAACCCACTCCGCTACACCCAAACCCACTCGGCTAGACCCAAACCCACTCGGCTAGACCCAAACCCACTCGGCTAGACCCAAAACCACTCGGCTAGACCCAAACCCACTCGGCTAGACCCAAATCCACTCGGCTAGATCCAAACCCATTCGGCTAGACCCAAACACACTCGGCTAGTCCCAAACACACTCGGGTAGACTCAAACCCACTCGGCTAGACCGAAAACCACTCGGCTAGACCCAAACCCACTCGGCTAGACCCAAATCCACTCGGCTAGAACCAAACCCACTCGGCTAGACCCAAACCCAATCGGCTAGACCCAAACCCACGCGGCTAGACCCAAACCCACTCGGCTAGACCCAAACCCACTCGGCTAGACCCAAACCCACTCGGCTAGACCCAAACCCACTCCCCTAGACCCAAACCCACTCGGCTACACACAAACCCACTCGGCTAGACCCAAACCCATTCGGCTGGACCCAAACCCACTCGGCCTGACCCAAACCCACTCGGCTATTCCCAAACCCACTCGGCTAGACCCAAACCCACTCCGCTAGACCCAAACCCACTCGGCTAGACCCAAACCCACTCCGCTAGCCCAAACCCACTCGGCTCGACCCAAACCCACTCGGCTAGACCCAAACCCACTCGGCTAGACCCAAACCCACTCGGCTGGACCCAAACCCACTCGGGTGCACCCAACCCACTCGGCTAGACCCAAACCCACTCGGCTAGACCCAAACCCACTCAGCTAGACCGAAACCCACTCAGATAGACCCAAACATACTCGGCAAGAACCAAACCCACTCGGCTGGACCCAAACCCACTCGGCTACACCCAAACCCACTCCGCTAGACCCAAACCCACTAGGCTAGACCCAAAACCACTCGGCTAGACCCAAACCTACTCGGCTAGAGCCAAATCCACTCGGCTAGAACCAAACCCACTCGGCTGGACCCAAACCCACTCGGCTAGACCCAAACCCACTCGGCTAGACCCAAACCCACTCGGCTAGACCCAAACCCACTAGGCTAGACCCAACCCCACTCAGCTAGACCCAAACCCACTCGGCTAGACCCAAACCCACTCTGCTAGACCCAAACCACTCCGCTAGACCCAAACCCACTCGGCTACACCCAAACCCACTCGGCTAGACCCAAACCCATTCGGCTGGACCCAAACCCACTCGGCCAGACCCAAACCCACTCGGCTATTCCCAAACCCACTCGGCTAGACCCAAACCCACTCCGCTAGACCCAAACCCACTCGGCTAGACACAAACCCACTCCGCTAGACCCAAACCCACTCGGCTAGACCCAAACCCACTCGGCTAGACCCAAACCCACTCGGCTAGACCCAAAACCACTCGGCTAGACCCAAACCCACTCGGCTAGACCCAAATCCAATCGGCTAGAACCAAACCCATTCGGCTAGACCCAAACACACTCGGCTAGACCCAAACACACTCGGGTAGAATCAAACCAACGCGGCTAGACCGAAAACCACTCGGCTAGACCCAAACCCACTCGACTAGACCCAAACCCACTTTCCTAGACCCAAACCCACTCGGCAAGTCCCAAACCCAATCGGCTAGACCCTAACCCACTCGGCTAGACCCAAACCCACTCGGCTAGACCCAAACCCGCTCGGATAGACCCAAACCCACTAGGCTAGACCCAAATCGACTCGGCTAGACCCAAACCCACTCGGCTACACCCAAACCCACTCGGCTAGACCCAAACCCACTCCGCTAGACCCAAACCCACTCCGCTAGTCCCAAACCCACTCGGCTATACCCAAACCCACTCGGCAAGACCCAAACCGATTCGTCGACACCCAAACCCACTCGGCTACACCCAAACCCACTCGGCTAAACCCAATCCCACTCGGCTAGACCCAAACCCACTCGGCTAGACCCAAACCCACACAGCTAGTCCCAAACCCACTCGACTAGACCCAAACCCACTCGGCTAGACCCAAACCCACTCGGCTATACCCAAACCCACTCGGCAAGACCCAAACCGATTCGGCGACACCCAAACCCACTCGGCTACACCCAAACCCACTCGGCTACACCCAATCCCACTCGGCTAGACCCAAACCCACTCGGCTAGACCCAAACCCACTCGGCTAGTCCCAAACCCACTCGACTAGACCCAAACCCACTCGGCTAGACCCAAACACACTCGGGTAGACTCAAACCCACTCGGCTAGACCCAAACCCACTCGGCTAGACCCAAACCCACTCAGCTGGACCCAAACCCACTCGGGTGCACCCAACCCCACTCGGCTAGACCCAAACCCACTCGGCTACACCCAAACCCACTCCGCTAGACCCAAACCCACTCGGCTAGACCCAAACCCACTCGGCAAGACCCAAACCGATTCAGATAGACCCAAACCCACTCGGCTACTCCCAAACCCACTCCGCTAGACCCAAACCCACTCGGCTACACCCAAACCCACTCGGCTAGACCCAAACCCATTCGGCTAGACCCAAACCCACTCAGCTAGACCCAAACCCACTCGGCTAGACCCAAACCCACTCGGCTAGACCCAAACCCAATCGGCTACACCCAAACACACTCCGCTAGACCCAAACCCACTCGGCTAGACCCAAACCCACTCGGCGAGACCCAAACCCACTCGGCTAGACACAAACCCACTCGGCTAGACCCAAACCCACTC
The DNA here is from genome assembly GCA_963514005.1 of Raja brachyura. Next base: position 10,481,494 of record OY740823.1, read on the forward strand.
GGCTGCACCCAAACCCACTCGGCTAGACCCAAACCCACTCGGCTAGACCCAAACCCACTCCACTAGTCCCAAACCCACTCCGCCAGACCCAAACCCACTCGGCGAGACCCAAACCCAATCGGCTAGACCCAAACCCACTCCGCTAGAACCAAACCCACTCCGCTAGACCCAAAACCACTCGGCTAGTCCCAAACTCACTCGGCTAGACCCAAACGGACTCGGCTAGTCCCAAACTCACTCGGCTAGACCCAAACCCACTCCGCTAGACCCAAACCCACTCGGCTAGACCCAAACGGACTCGGCTAGACCCAAACCCAGTCGGATACACCCGAACCCACTAGGCTAGACCCAAATCGACTCGGCTAGACCCAAACCCACTCGGCTAGACCCAAACCCACTTGGCTAGACCCAAACCCAATCGGCTAGACTCAAACCCACTCCGCTAGAACCAAACCCACTCGGCTAGACCCAACCCCACTCCGCTAGTCCCAAACCCACTCGGCTAGTCCCAAACGGACTCGGCTAGACCCAAACCCACTCCGCTAGACCCAAACCCACTCGGCCAGACCCAAACCCACTCGGCTATACCCAAACCCACTCGGCAAGACCCAAACCCACTCGGCTAGACCCAAACCCACTCGGCTACACCCAAACCCACTCGGCTACACCCAATCCCACTCGGCTAGACCCAAACCCACTCGGCTAGACCCAAACCCACTCGGCTAGTCCCAAACCCACTCGACTAGACCCAAACCCACTCGGCTAGACCCAAACACACTCGGGTAGACTCAAACCCACTCGGCTAGACCCAAACCCACTCGGCTAGACCCAAACCCACTCGGCTAGACCCAAACCCATTCGGCTAGACCCAAACACACTCGGCTAGACCCAAACACACTCGGGTAGACCCAAACACACTCGGCTAGACCCAAACACACTCGGGTAGACTCAAACCCACTCGGCTAGACCCAAACCCACTCGGCTAGACCCAAACCCACTCGGCTAGACCCAAACCCACGCAGCTAGACCGAAACCCACTCGGATAGACCCAAACATACTCGGCAAGAACCAAACCCACTCGGCTCGACCCAAACCCACTCGGCTACACCCAAACCCACTCCGCTAGACCCAAACCCATTCGGCTAGACCCAAAACCACTCGGCTAGACCCAAACCTACTCGGCTAGACCCAAATCCACTCGGCTAGAACCAAACCCACCCGGCTAGACCCAAACTCACTCGGCTAGACCCAAACCCACTCGGCTAGACCCAAACCCACTCGGCTAGACCCAAACCCACTCGGCTAGACCCAAACCCACTCGGCTAGACCCAAACCCACTCGGCTAGACCCAACCCACTTTGCTAGACCCAAACCCACTCGGCAAGTCCCAAACCCACTCGACTAGACCCAAACCCACTTTCCTCGACCCAAACCCACTCGGCAAGTCCCAAACCCAATCGGCTAGACCCTAACCCACTCGGCTAGACCCAAACCCACTCGGCTAGACCCAAACCCGCTCGGATAGACCCAAACCCACTAGGCTAGACCCAAATCGACTCGGCTAGACCCAAACCCACTCGGCTACACCCAAACCCACTCGGCAAGACCCAAACCCACTCCGCTAGACCCAAACCCACTCCACTAGACCCAAACCCACTCGGCTATACCCAAACCCACTCGGCAAGACCCAAACCGATTCGGCGACACCCAAACCCACTCGGCTACACCCAAACCCACTCGGCTAAACCCAATCCCACTCGGCTAGACCCAAACCCACTCGGCTAGACCCAAACCCACACGGCTAGTCCCAAACCCACTCGACTAGACCCAAACCCACTCGGCTAGACCCAAACCCACTCGGCTACACCCAAACCCACTCGGCAAGACCCAAACCGATTCGGCGACACCCAAACCCACTCGGCTACACCCAAACCCACTCGGCTACACCCAATCCCACTCGGCTAGACCCAAACCCACTCGGCTAGACCCAAACCCACTCGGCTAGTCCCAAACCCACTCGACTAGACCCAAACCCACTCGGCTAGACCCAAACACACTCGGGTAGACTCAAACCCACTCGGCTAGACCCAAACCTACTCGGCTAGACCCAAACCCACTCGGCTGGACCCAAACCCACTCGGGTGCACCCAACCCACTCGGCTGGACCCAAACCCACTCGGCTAGACCCAAACCCACACGGCTAGACCCAAACCCACTCAGCTAGACCCAAACCCATTCGGCTAGACCCAAACACACTCGGCTGGACCCAAACACACTCGGGTAGACCCAAACACACTCGGCTAGACCCAAACACACTCGGGTAGACACAAACCCACTCGGCTAGACCCAAACCCACTCGGCTAGTCCCAAACCCACTCGGCTAGACCCAAACCCACGCAGCTAGACCGAAACCCACTCGGATAGACCCAAACATACTCGGCAAGAACCAGACCCACTCGGCTCGACCCAAACCCATTCGGCTACACCCAAACCCACTCCGCTAGACCCAAACCCACTCGGCTAGACCCAAAACCACTCGGCTAGACCCAAACCTACTCGGCTAGACCCAAATCCACTCGGCTAGAACCAAACCCACTCGGCTAGACCCAAACCCACTCGGCTAGACCCAAACCCACTCGGCTAGACCCAAACCCACTCGGCTAGACCCAAACCCACTCGGCTAGACCCAAATCCACTCGGCTAGATCCAAACCCATTCGGCTAGACCCAAACACACTCGGCTAGTCCCAAACACACTCGGGTAGACTCAAACCCACTCGGCTAGACCGAAAACCACTCGGCTAGACCCAAACCCACTCGGCTAGACCCAAATCCACTCGGCAAGAACCAAACCCACTCGGCTAGACCCAAACCCACTCGGCTAGACCCAAACCCACGCGGCAAGACCCAAACCCACTCGGCTAGACCCAAACCCACTCGGCTAGACCCAAACCCACTCGGCTAGACCCAAACCCACTCCCCTAGACCCAAACCCACTCGGCTACACCCAAACCCACTCGGCTAGACCAAAACCCATTCGGCTGGACCCAAACCCACTCGGCCAGACCCAAACCCACTCGGCTATTCCCAAACCCACTCGGCTAGACCCAAACCCACTCCGCTAGACCCAAACCCACTCGGCTAGACCCAAACCCACTCCGCTAGCCCAAACCCACTCGGCTCGACCCAAACCCACTCGGCTAGACCCAAACCCACTCGGCTAGACCCAAACCCACTCGGCTGGACCCAAACCCACTCGGGTGCACCCAACCCACTCGGCTAGACCCAAACCCACTCGGCTAGACCCAAACCCACTCAGCTAGACCGAAACCCACTCAGATAGACCCAAACATACTCGGCAAGAACCAAACCCACTCGGCTGGACCCAAACCCACTCGGCTACACCCAAACCCACTCCGCTAGACCCAAACCCACTCGGCTAGACCCAAAACCACTCGGCTAGACCCAAACCTACTCGGCTAGACCCAAATCCACTCGGCTAGAACCAAACCCACTCGGCTGGACCCAAACCCACTCGGCTAGACCCAAACCCACTCGGCTAGACCCAAACCCACTCGGCTAGACCCAAACCCACTCGGCTAGACCCAACCCCACTCAGCTAGACCCAAACCCACTCGGCTAGACCCAAACCCACTCTGCTAGACCCAAACCCACTCCGCTAGACCCAAACCCACTCGGCTACACCCAAACCCACTCGGCTGGACCCAAACCCATTCGGCTGGACCCAAACCCGCTCGGCCAGACCCAAACCCACTCGGCTATTCCCAAACCCACTCGGCTAGACCCAAACCCACTCCGCTAGACCCAAACCCACTCGGCTAGACACAAACCCACTCCGCTAGACCCAAACCCACTCCGCTAGACCCAAACCCACTCGGCTATACCCAAACCCACTCGGCAAGACCCAAACCGATTCGGCGACACCCAAACCCACTCGGCTACACCCAAACCCACTCGGCTAAACCCAATCCCACTCGGCTAGACCCAAACCCACTCGGCTAGACCCAAACCCACACGGCTAGTCCCAAACCCACTCGACTAGACCCAAACCCACTCGGCTAGACCCAAACCCACTCGGCTATACCCAAACCCACTCGGCAAGACACAAACCGATTCGGCGACACCCAAACCCACTCGGCTACACCCAAACCCACTCGGCTACACCCAATCCCACTCGGCGAGACCCAAACCCACTCGGCTAGACCCAAACCCACTCGGCTAGTCCCAAACCCACTCGACTAGACCCAAACCCACTCGGCTAGACCCAAACACACTCGGGCAGACTCAAACCCACTCGGCTAGACCCAAACCCACTCGGCTAGACCCAAACCCACTCGGCTGGACCCAAACCCACTCGGGTGCACCCAACCCACTCGGCTGGACCCAAACCCACTCGGCTAGACCCAAACCCACACGGCTAGACCCAAACCCACTCAGCTAGACCCAAACCCATTCGGCTAGACCCAAACACACTCGGCTAGACCCAAACACACTCGGGTAGACCCAAACACACTCGGCTCGACCCAAACACACTCGGGTAGACTCAAACCCACTCGTCTAGACCCAAACCCACTCGGCTAGACCCAAACCCACTCGGCTAGACCCAAACCCACGCAGCTAGACCGAAACCCACTCGGATAGACCCAAACATACTCGGCAAGAACCAAACCCACTCGGCTCGACCCAAACCCACTTGGCTACACCCAAACCCACTCCGCTAGACCCAAACCCACTCGGCTAGACCCAAAACCACTCGGCTAGACCCAAACATACTCGGCTAGACCCAAATCCACTCGGCTAGAACCAAACCCACTCGGCTAGACCCAAACCCACTCGGCTAGACCCAAACCCACTCGGCTAGACCCAAACCCACTCGGCTAGACCCAAACCCACTCAGCTAGACCCAAACCCACTCGGCTAGACCCAAACCCACTCGGCTACACCCAAACCCACTCGGCTAGACCCAAACCCATTCGGCTGGACCCAAACCGACTCGGCCAGACCCAAACCCACTCGGCTATTCCCAAACCCACTCGGCTAGACCCAAACCCACTCGGCTAGACCCAAACCCACTCCGCTAGACCCAAACCCACTCGGCTATCCCAAACCCACTCGGCTAGACCCAAACCCATTCGGCTGGACCCAAACCCACTCGGCCAGACCCAAACCCACTCGGCTATTCCCAAACCCACTCGGCTAGACCCAAACCCACTCCGCTAGACCCAAACCCACTCGGCTAGACCCAAACCCACTCGGCTAGATCCAAACCCACTCAGCTAGACCCAAACCCACTCGGCTAGACCCAAACCCACTCTGCTAGACCCAAACCCACTCGGCTAGACCCAAACCCACTCGGCTATCCCAAACCCACTCGGCTAGACCCAAACCCATTCGGCTGGACCCAAACCCACTCGGCCAGACCCAAACCCACTCGGCTATTCCCAAACCCACTCGGCTAGACCCAAACCCACTCCGCTAGACCGAAACCCACTCGGCTAGACACAAACCCACTCCGCTAGACCCAAACCCACTCGGCTAGACCCAAACCCACTCGGCTAGACCCAAACCCACTCGGCTAGACCCAAAACCACTCGGCTAGACCCAAACCCACTCGGCTAGACCCAAATCCACTCGGCTAGATCCAAACCCATTCGGCTAGACCCAAACACACTCGGCTAGTCCCAAACACACTCGGGTAGACTCAAACCCACTCGGCTAGACCGAAAACCACTCGGCTAGACCCAAACCCACTCGGCTAGACCCAAATCCACTCGGCTAGAACCAAACCCACTCGACTAGACCCAAACCCACTCGGCTAGACCCAAACCCACGCGGCTAGACCCAAACCCACTCGGCTAGACCCAAACCCACTCGGCTAGACCCAAACCCACTCGGCTAGACCCAAACCCACTCCCCTAGACCCAAACCCACTCGGCTACACCCAAACCCACTCGGCTAGACCCAAACCCATTCGGCTGGACCCAAACCCACTCGGCCAGACCCAAACCCACTCGGCTATTCCCAAACCCACTCGGCTAGACCCAAACCCACTCCGCTAGACCCAAACCCACTCGGCTAGACCCAAACCCACTCCGCTAGCCCAAACCCACTCGGCTCGACCCAAACCCACTCGGCTAGACCCAAACCCACTCGGCTAGACCCAAACCCACTCGGCTGGACCCAAACCCACTCGGGTGCACCCAACCCACTCGGCTAGACCCCAACCCACTCGGCTAGACCCAAACCCACTCAGCTAGACCGAAACCCACTCAGATAGACCCAAACATACTCGGCAAGAACCAAACCCACTCCGCTAGACCCAAACCCACTCGGCTACACCCAATCCCACTCGGCTAGACCCAAACCCACTCGGCTAGACCCAAACCCACTCGGCTAGTCCCAAACCCACTCGACTAGACCCAAACCCACTCGGCTAGACCCAAACACACTCGGGTAGACTCAAACCCACTCGGCTAGACCCAAACCTACTCGGCTAGACCCAAACCCACTCGGCTGGACCCAAACCCACTCGGGTGCACCCAACCCACTCGGCTGGACCCAAACCCACTCGGCTAGACCCAAACCCACACGGCTAGACCCAAACCCACTCAGCTAGACCCAAACCCATTCGGCTAGACCCAAACACACTCGGCTGGACCCAAACACACTCGGGTAGACCCAAACACACTCGGCTAGACCCAAACACACTCGGGTAGACACAAACCCACTCGGCTAGACCCAAACCCACTCGGCTAGTCCCAAACCCACTCGGCTAGACCCAAACCCACGCAGCTAGACCGAAACCCACTCGGATAGACCCAAACATACTCGGCAAGAACCAGACCCACTCGGCTCGACCCAAACCCATTCGGCTACACCCAAACCCACTCCGCTAGACCCAAACCCACTCGGCTAGACCCAAAACCACTCGGCTAGACCCAAACCTACTCGGCTAGACCCAAATCCACTCGGCTAGAACCAAACCCACTCGGCTAGACCCAAACCCACTCGGCTAGACCCAAACCCACTCGGCTAGACCCAAACCCACTCGGCTAGACCCAAACCCACTCGGCTAGACCCAAATCCACTCGGCTAGATCCAAACCCATTCGGCTAGACCCAAACACACTCGGCTAGTCCCAAACACACTCGGGTAGACTCAAACCCACTCGGCTAGACCGAAAACCACTCGGCTAGACCCAAACCCACTCGGCTAGACCCAAATCCACTCGGCAAGAACCAAACCCACTCGGCTAGACCCAAACCCACTCGGCTAGACCCAAACCCACGCGGCAAGACCCAAACCCACTCGGCTAGACCCAAACCCACTCGGCTAGACCCAAACCCACTCGGCTAGACCCAAACCCACTCCCCTAGACCCAAACCCACTCGGCTACACCCAAACCCACTCGGCTAGACCAAAACCCATTCGGCTGGACCCAAACCCACTCGGCCAGACCCAAACCCACTCGGCTATTCCCAAACCCACTCGGCTAGACCCAAACCCACTCCGCTAGACCCAAACCCACTCGGCTAGACCCAAACCCACTCCGCTAGCCCAAACCCACTCGGCTCGACCCAAACCCACTCGGCTAGACCCAAACCCACTCGGCTAGACCCAAACCCACTCGGCTGGACCCAAACCCACTCGGGTGCACCCAACCCACTCGGCTAGACCCAAACCCACTCGGCTAGACCCAAACCCACTCAGCTAGACCGAAACCCACTCAGATAGACCCAAACATACTCGGCAAGAACCAAACCCACTCGGCTGGACCCAAACCCACTCGGCTACACCCAAACCCACTCCGCTAGACCCAAACCCACTCGGCTAGACCCAAAACCACTCGGCTAGACCCAAACCTACTCGGCTAGACCCAAATCCACTCGGCTAGAACCAAACCCACTCGGCTGGACCCAAACCCACTCGGCTAGACCCAAACCCACTCGGCTAGACCCAAACCCACTCGGCTAGACCCAAACCCACTCGGCTAGACCCAACCCCACTCAGCTAGACCCAAACCCACTCGGCTAGACCCAAACCCACTCTGCTAGACCCAAACCCACTCCGCTAGACCCAAACCCACTCGGCTACACCCAAACCCACTCGGCTGGACCCAAACCCATTCGGCTGGACCCAAACCCGCTCGGCCAGACCCAAACCCACTCGGCTATTCCCAAACCCACTCGGCTAGACCCAAACCCACTCCGCTAGACCCAAACCCACTCGGCTAGACACAAACCCACTCCGCTAGACCCAAACCCACTCCGCTAGACCCAAACCCACTCGGCTATACCCAAACCCACTCGGCAAGACCCAAACCGATTCGGCGACACCCAAACCCACTCGGCTACACCCAAACCCACTCGGCTAAACCCAATCCCACTCGGCTAGACCCAAACCCACTCGGCTAGACCCAAACCCACACGGCTAGTCCCAAACCCACTCGACTAGACCCAAACCCACTCGGCTAGACCCAAACCCACTCGGCTATACCCAAACCCACTCGGCAAGACACAAACCGATTCGGCGACACCCAAACCCACTCGGCTACACCCAAACCCACTCGGCTACACCCAATCCCACTCGGCGAGACCCAAACCCACTCGGCTAGACCCAAACCCACTCGGCTAGTCCCAAACCCACTCGACTAGACCCAAACCCACTCGGCTAGACCCAAACACACTCGGGCAGACTCAAACCCACTCGGCTAGACCCAAACCCACTCGGCTAGACCCAAACCCACTCGGCTGGACCCAAACCCACTCGGGTGCACCCAACCCACTCGGCTGGACCCAAACCCACTCGGCTAGACCCAAACCCACACGGCTAGACCCAAACCCACTCAGCTAGACCCAAACCCATTCGGCTAGACCCAAACACACTCGGCTAGACCCAAACACACTCGGGTAGACCCAAACACACTCGGCTCGACCCAAACACACTCGGGTAGACTCAAACCCACTCGTCTAGACCCAAACCCACTCGGCTAGACCCAAACCCACTCGGCTAGACCCAAACCCACGCAGCTAGACCGAAACCCACTCGGATAGACCCAAACATACTCGGCAAGAACCAAACCCACTCGGCTCGACCCAAACCCACTTGGCTACACCCAAACCCACTCCGCTAGACCCAAACCCACTCGGCTAGACCCAAAACCACTCGGCTAGACCCAAACATACTCGGCTAGACCCAAATCCACTCGGCTAGAACCAAACCCACTCGGCTAGACCCAAACCCACTCGGCTAGACCCAAACCCACTCGGCTAGACCCAAACCCACTCGGCTAGACCCAAACCCACTCAGCTAGACCCAAACCCACTCGGCTAGACCCAAACCCACTCGGCTACACCCAAACCCACTCGGCTAGACCCAAACCCATTCGGCTGGACCCAAACCGACTCGGCCAGACCCAAACCCACTCGGCTATTCCCAAACCCACTCGGCTAGACCCAAACCCACTCGGCTAGACCCAAACCCACTCCGCTAGACCCAAACCCACTCGGCTATCCCAAACCCACTCGGCTAGACCCAAACCCATTCGGCTGGACCCAAACCCACTCGGCCAGACCCAAACCCACTCGGCTATTCCCAAACCCACTCGGCTAGACCCAAACCCACTCCGCTAGACCCAAACCCACTCGGCTAGACCCAAACCCACTCGGCTAGATCCAAACCCACTCAGCTAGACCCAAACCCACTCGGCTAGACCCAAACCCACTCTGCTAGACCCAAACCCACTCGGCTAGACCCAAACCCACTCGGCTATCCCAAACCCACTCGGCTAGACCCAAACCCATTCGGCTGGACCCAAACCCACTCGGCCAGACCCAAACCCACTCGGCTATTCCCAAACCCACTCGGCTAGACCCAAACCCACTCCGCTAGACCGAAACCCACTCGGCTAGACACAAACCCACTCCGCTAGACCCAAACCCACTCGGCTAGACCCAAACCCACTCGGCTAGACCCAAACCCACTCGGCTAGACCCAAAACCACTCGGCTAGACCCAAACCCACTCGGCTAGACCCAAATCCACTCGGCTAGATCCAAACCCATTCGGCTAGACCCAAACACACTCGGCTAGTCCCAAACACACTCGGGTAGACTCAAACCCACTCGGCTAGACCGAAAACCACTCGGCTAGACCCAAACCCACTCGGCTAGACCCAAATCCACTCGGCTAGAACCAAACCCACTCGACTAGACCCAAACCCACTCGGCTAGACCCAAACCCACGCGGCTAGACCCAAACCCACTCGGCTAGACCCAAACCCACTCGGCTAGACCCAAACCCACTCGGCTAGACCCAAACCCACTCCCCTAGACCCAAACCCACTCGGCTACACCCAAACCCACTCGGCTAGACCCAAACCCATTCGGCTGGACCCAAACCCACTCGGCCAGACCCAAACCCACTCGGCTATTCCCAAACCCACTCGGCTAGACCCAAACCCACTCCGCTAGACCCAAACCCACTCGGCTAGACCCAAACCCACTCCGCTAGCCCAAACCCACTCGGCTCGACCCAAACCCACTCGGCTAGACCCAAACCCACTCGGCTAGACCCAAACCCACTCGGCTGGACCCAAACCCACTCGGGTGCACCCAACCCACTCGGCTAGACCCCAACCCACTCGGCTAGACCCAAACCCACTCAGCTAGACCGAAACCCACTCAGATAGACCCAAACATACTCGGCAAGAACCAAACCCACTCGGCTGGACCCAAACCCACTCGGCTACACCCAAACCCACTCCGCTAGACCCAAACCCACTAGGCTAGACCCAAAACCACTCGGCTAGACCCAAACCTACTCGGCTAGACCCAAATCCACTCGGCTAGAACCAAACCCACTCGGCTGGACCCAAACCCACTCGGCTAGACCCAAACCCACTCGGCTAGACCCAAACCCACTCGGCTAGACCCAAACCCACTCTGCTAGACCCAAACCACTCCGCTAGACCCAAACCCACTCGGCTACACCCAAACCCACTCGGCTAGACCCAAACCCATTCGGCTGGACCCAAACCCACTCGGCCAGACCCAAACCCACTCGGCTATTCCCAAACCCACTCGGCTAGACCCAAACCCACTCCGCTAGACCCAAACCCACTCGGCTAGACACAAACCCACTCCGCTAGACCCAAACACACTCGGCTAGACCCAAACACACTCGGGTAGACACAAACCCACTCGGCTAGACCCAAACCCACTCGGCTAGACCCAAACCCACTCGGCTAGACCCAAACCCACGCAGCTAGACCGAAACCCACTCGGATAGACCCAAACATACTCGGCAAGAACCAAACCCACTCGGCTCGACCCAAACCCATTCGGCTACACCCAAACCCACTCCGCTAGACCCAAACCCACTCGGCTAGACCCAAAACCACTCGGCTAGACCCAAACCTACTCGGCTAGACCCAAATCCACTCGGCTAGAACCAAACCCACTCGGCTAGACCCAAACCCACTCGGCTAGACCCAAACCCACTCGGCTAGACCCAAACCCACTCGGCTAGACCCAAACCCACTCGGCTAGACCCAAATCCACTCGGCTAGATCCAAACCCATTCGGCTAGACCCAAACACACTCGGCTAGTCCCAAACACACTCGGGTAGACTCAAACCCACTCGGCTAGACCGAAAACCACTCGGCTAGACCCAAACCCACTCGGCTAGACCCAAATCCACTCGGCTAGAACCAAACCCACTCGGCTAGACCCAAACCCACTCGGCTAGACCCAAACCCACGCGGCTAGACCCAAACCCACTCGGCTAGACCCAAACCCACTCGGCTAGACCCAAACCCACTCGGCTAGACCCAAACCCACTCCCCTAGACCCAAACCCACTCGGCTACACCCAAACCCACTCGGCTAGACCAAAACCCATTCGGCTGGACCCAAACCCACTCGGCCAGACCCAAACCCACTCGGCTATTCCCAAACCCACTCGGCTAGACCCAAACCCACTCCGCTAGACCCAAACCCACTCGGCTAGACCCAAACCCACTCCGCTAGCCCAAACCCACTCGGCTCGACCCAAACCCACTCGGCTAGACCCAAACCCACTCGGCTATACCCAAACCCACTCGGCTGGACCCAAACCCACTCGGGTGCACCCAACCCACTCGGCTAGACCCAAACCCACTCGGCTAGACCCAAACCCACTCAGCTAGACCGAAACCCACTCAGATAGACCCAAACATACTCGGCAAGAACCAAACCCACTCGGCTGGACCCAAACCCACTCGGCTACACCCAAACCCACTCCGCTAGACCCAAACCCACTCGGCTAGACCCAAAACCACTCGGCTAGACCCAAACCTACTCGGCTAGACCCAAATCCACTCGGCTAGAACCAAACCCACTCGGCTGGACCCAAACCCACTCGGCTAGACCCAAACCCACTCGGCTAGACCCAAACCCACTCGGCTAGACCCAAACCCACTCGGCTAGACCCAACCCCACTCAGCTAGACCCAAACCCACTCGGCTAGACCCAAACCCACTCTGCTAGACCCAAACCCACTCCGCTAGACCCAAACCCACTCGGCTACACCCAAACCCACTCGGCTAGACCCAAACCCATTCGGCTGGACCCAAACCCGCTCGGCCAGACCCAAACCCACTCGGCTATTCCCAAACCCACTCGGCTAGACCCAAACCCACTCCGCTAGACCCAAACCCACTCGGCTAGACACAAACCCACTCCGCTAGACCCAAACCCACTCCGCTAGACCCAAACCCACTCGGCTATACCCAAACCCACTCGGCAAGACCCAAACCGATTCGGCGACACCCAAACCCACTCGGCTACACCCAAACCCACTCGGCTAAACCCAATCCCACTCGGCTAGACCCAAACCCACTCGGCTAGACCCAAACCCACACGGCTAGTCCCAAACCCACTCGACTAGACCCAAACCCACTCGGCTAGACCCAAACCCACTCGGCTATACCCAAACCCACTCGGCAAGACCCAAACCGATTCGGCGACACCCAAACCCACTCGGCTACACCCAAACCCACTCGGCTACACCCAATCCCACTCGGCGAGACCCAAACCCACTCGGCTAGACCCAAACCCACTCGGCTAGTCCCAAACCCACTCGACTAGACCCAAACCCACTCGGCTAGACCCAAACACACTCGGGCAGACTCAAACCCACTCGGCTAGACCCAAACCCACTCGGCTAGACCCAAACCCACTCGGCTGGACCCAAACCCACTCGGGTGCACCCAACCCACTCGGCTGGACCCAAACCCACTCGGCTAGACCCAAACCCACACGGCTAGACCCAAACCCACTCAGCTAGACCCAAACCCATTCGGCTAGACCCAAACACACTCGGCTAGACCCAAACACACTCGGGTAGACCCAAACACACTCGGCTAGACCCAAACACACTCGGGTAGACTCAAACCCACTCGGCTAGACCCAAACCCACTCGGCTAGACCCAAACCCACTCGGCTAGACCCAAACCCACGCAGCTAGACCGAAACCCACTCGGATAGACCCAAACATACTCGGCAAGAACCAAACCCACTCGGCTCGACCCAAACCCACTCGGCTACACCCAAACCCACTCCGCTAGACCCAAACCCACTCGGCTAGACCCAAAACCACTCGGCTAGACCCAAACCTACTCGGCTAGACCCAAATCCACTCGGCTAGAACCAAACCCACTCGGCTAGACCCAAACCCACTCGGCTAGACCCAAACCCACTCGGCTAGACCCAAACCCACTCGGCTAGACCCAAACCCACTCAGCTAGACCCAAACCCACTCGGCTAGACCCAAACCCACTCGGCTACACCCAAACCCACTCGGCTAGACCCAAACCCATTCGGCTGGACCCAAACCGACTCGGCCAGACCCAAACCCACTCGGCTATTCCCAAACCCACTCGGCTAGACCCAAACCCACTCGGCTAGACCCAAACCCACTCCGCTAGACCCAAACCCACTCGGCTATCCCAAACCCACTCGGCTAGACCCAAACCCATTCGGCTGGACCCAAACCCACTCGGCCAGACCCAAACCCACTCGGCTATTCCCAAACCCACTCGGCTAGACCCAAACCCACTCCGCTAGACCCAAACCCACTCGGCTAGACCCAAACCCACTCGGCTAGATCCAAACCCACTCAGCTAGACCCAAACCCACTCGGCTAGACCCAAACCCACTCTGCTAGACCCAAACCCACTCCGCTAGACCCAAACCCACTCGGCTATCCCAAACCCACTCGGCTAGACCCAAACCCATTCGGCTGGACCCAAACCCACTCGGCCAGACCCAAACCCACTCGGCTATTCCCAAAACCACTCGGCTAGACCCAAACCCACTCCGCTAGACCCAAACCCACTCGGCTAGACACAAACCCACTCGGCTAGACCCAAACCCACTCGGCTAGACCCAAACCCACTCGGCTAGACCCAAACCCACTCGGCTAGACCCAAAACCACTCGGCTAGACCCAAACCCACTCGGCTAGACCCAAATCCACTCGGCTAGATCCAAACCCATTCGGCTAGACCCAAACACACTCGGCTAGTCCCAAACACACTCGGGTAGACTCAAACCCACTCGGCTAGACCGAAAACCACTCGGCTAGACCCAAACCCACTCGGCTAGACCCAAATCCACTCGGCTAGAACCAAACCCACTCGGCTAGACCCAAACCCACTCGGCTAGACCCAAACCCACGCGGCTAGACCCAAACCCACTCGGCTAGACCCAAACCCACTCGGCTAGACCCAAACCCACTCGGCTAGACCCAAACCCACTCCCCTAGACCCAAACCCACTCGGCTACACACAAACCCACTCGGCTAGACCCAAACCCATTCGGCTGGACCCAAACCCACTCGGCCTGACCCAAACCCACTCGGCTATTCCCAAACCCACTCGGCTAGACCCAAACCCACTCCGCTAGACCCAAACCCACTCGGCTAGACCCAAACCCACTCCGCTAGCCCAAACCCACTCGGCTCGACCCAAACCCACTCGGCTAGACCCAAACCCACTCGGCTAGACCCAAACCCACTCGGCTGGACCCAAACCCACTCGGGTGCACCCAACCCACTCGGCTAGACCCAAACCCACTCGGCTAGACCCAAACCCACTCAGCTAGACCGAAACCCACTCAGATAGACCCAAACATACTCGGCAAGAACCAAACCCACTCGGCTGGACCCAAACCCACTCGGCTACACCCAAACCCACTCCGCTAGACCCAAACCCACTAGGCTAGACCCAAAACCACTCGGCTAGACCCAAACCTACTCGGCTAGAGCCAAATCCACTCGGCTAGAACCAAACCCACTCGGCTGGACCCAAACCCACTCGGCTAGACCCAAACCCACTCGGCTAGACCCAAACCCACTCGGCTAGACCCAAACCCACTAGGCTAGACCCAACCCCACTCAGCTAGACCCAAACCCACTCGGCTAGACCCAAACCCACTCTGCTAGACCCAAACCACTCCGCTAGACCCAAACCCACTCGGCTACACCCAAACCCACTCGGCTAGACCCAAACCCATTCGGCTGGACCCAAACCCACTCGGCCAGACCCAAACCCACTCGGCTATTCCCAAACCCACTCGGCTAGACCCAAACCCACTCCGCTAGACCCAAACCCACTCGGCTAGACACAAACCCACTCCGCTAGACCCAAACCCACTCGGCTAGACCCAAACCCACTCGGCTAGACCCAAACCCACTCGGCTAGACCCAAAACCACTCGGCTAGACCCAAACCCACTCGGCTAGACCCAAATCCAATCGGCTAGAACCAAACCCATTCGGCTAGACCCAAACACACTCGGCTAGACCCAAACACACTCGGGTAGAATCAAACCAACGCGGCTAGACCGAAAACCACTCGGCTAGACCCAAACCCACTCGACTAGACCCAAACCCACTTTCCTAGACCCAAACCCACTCGGCAAGTCCCAAACCCAATCGGCTAGACCCTAACCCACTCGGCTAGACCCAAACCCACTCGGCTAGACCCAAACCCGCTCGGATAGACCCAAACCCACTAGGCTAGACCCAAATCGACTCGGCTAGACCCAAACCCACTCGGCTACACCCAAACCCACTCGGCTAGACCCAAACCCACTCCGCTAGACCCAAACCCACTCCGCTAGACCCAAACCCACTCGGCTATACCCAAACCCACTCGGCAAGACCCAAACCGATTCGTCGACACCCAAACCCACTCGGCTACACCCAAACCCACTCGGCTAAACCCAATCCCACTCGGCTAGACCCAAACCCACTCGGCTAGACCCAAACCCACACAGCTAGTCCCAAACCCACTCGACTAGACCCAAACCCACTCGGCTAGACCCAAACCCACTCGGCTATACCCAAACCCACTCGGCAAGACCCAAACCGATTCGGCGACACCCAAACCCACTCGGCTACACCCAAACCCACTCGGCTACACCCAATCCCACTCGGCTAGACCCAAACCCACTCGGCTAGACCCAAACCCACTCGGCTAGTCCCAAACCCACTCGACTAGACCCAAACCCACTCGGCTAGACCCAAACACACTCGGGTAGACTCAAACCCACTCGGCTAGACCCAAACCCACTCGGCTAGACCCAAACCCACTCAGCTGGACCCAAACCCACTCGGGTGCACCCAACCCACTCGGCTGGACCCAAACCCACTCGGCTAGACCCAAACCCACACGGCTAGACCCAAACCCACTCAGCTAGACCCAAACCCATTCGGCTAGACCCAAACACACTCGGCTAGACCCAAACACACTCGGGTAGACCCAAACACACTCGGCTAGACCCAAACACACTCGGGTAGACTCAAACCCACTCGGCTAGACCCAAACCCACTCGGCTAGACCCAAACCCACTCGGCTAGACCCAAACCCACGCAGCTAGACCGAAACCCACTCGGATAGACCCAAACATACTCGGCAAGAACCAAACCCACTCGGCTCGACCCAAACCCACTCGGCTACACCCAAACCCACTCCGCTAGACCCAAACCCACTCGGCTAGACCCAAAACCACTCGGCTAGACCCAAACATACTCGGCTAGACCCAAATCCACTCGGCTAGAACCAAACCCACTCGGCTAGACCCAAACCCACTCGGCTAGACCCAAACCCACTCGGCTAGACCCAAACCCACTCGGCTAGACCCAAACCCACTCAGCTAGACCCAAACCCACTCGGCTAGACCCAAACCCACTCGGCTACACCCAAACCCACTCGGCTAGACCCAAACCCATTCGGCTGGACCCAAACCCACTCGGCCAGACCCAAACCCACTCGGCTATTCCCAAACCCACTCGGCTAGACCCAAACCCACTCGGCTAAACCCAAACCCACTCCGCTAGACCCAAACCCACTCGGCTATCCCAAACCCACTCGGCTAGACCCAAACCCATTCGGCTGGACCCAAACCCACTCGGCCAGACCCAAACCCACTCGGCTATTCCCAAACCCACTCGGCTAGACCCAAACCCACTCCGCTAGACCCAAACCCACTCGGCTAGACCCAAACCCACTCGGCTAGATCCAAACCCACTCAGCTCGACCCAAACCCACTCGGCTAGACCCAAACCCACTCTGCTAGACCCAAACCCACTCCGCTAGACCCAAACCCACTCGGCTATCCCAAACCCACTCGGCTAGACCCAAACCCATTCGGCTGGACCCAAACCCACTCGGCCAGACCCAAACCCACTCGGCTATTCCCAAACCCACTCGGCTAGACCCAAACCCACTCGGCTAGACCCAAACCCACTCGGCTAGACCCAAAACCACTCGGCTAGACCCAAACCCACTCGGCTAGACCCAAATCCACTCGGCTAGATCCAAACCCATTCGGCTAGACCCAAACACACTCGGCTAGTCCCAAACACACTCGGGTAGACTCAAACCCACTCGGCTAGACCGAAAACCACTCGGCTAGACCCAAACCCACTCGGCTAGACCCAAATCCACTCGGCTAGAACCAAACCCACTCGGCTAGACCCAAACCCACTCGGCTAGACCCAAACCCACGCGGCTAGACCCAAACCCACTCGGCTAGACCCAAACCCACTCGGCTAGACCCAAACCCACTCGGCTAGACCCAAACCCACTCCCCTAGACCCAAACCCACCCGGCTACACCCAAACCCACTCGGCTAGACCCAAACCCATTCGGCTGGACCCAAACCCACTCGGCCAGACCCAAACCCACTCGGCTATTCCCAAACCCACTCGGCTAGACCCAAACCCACTCCGCTAGACCCAAACCCACTCGGCTAGACCCAAACCCACTCCGCTAGCCCAAACCCACTCGGCTCGACCCAAACCCACTCGGCTAGACCCAAACCCACTCGGCTAGACCCAAACCCACTCGGCTGGACCCAAACCCACTCGGGTGCACCCAACCCACTCGGCTAGACCCAACCCCACTCGGCTAGACCCAAACCCACTCAGCTAGACCGAAACCCACTCAGATAGACCCAAACATACTCGGCAAGAACCAACCCCACTCGGCTGGACCCAAACCCACTCGGCTACACCCAAACCCACTCCGCTAGACCCAAACCCACTCGGATAGACCCAAAACCACTCGGCTAGACCCAAACCTACTCGGCTAGACCCAAATCCACTCGGCTAGAACCAAACCCACTCGGCTGGACCCAAACCCACTCGGCTAGACCCAAACCCACTCGGCTAGACCCAAACCCACTCGGCTAGACCCAAACCCACTCGGCTAGACCCAACCCCACTCAGCTAGACCCAAACCCACTCGGCTAGACCCAAACCCACTCTGCTAGACCCAAACCCACACCGCTAGACCCAAACCCACTCGGCTACACCCAAACCCACTCGGCTAGACCCAAACCCATTCGGCTGGACCCAAACCCACTCGGCCAGACCCAAACCCACTCGGCTATTCCCAAACCCACTCGGCTTCACCCAAACCCACTCCGCTAGACCCAAACCCACTCGGCTAGACACAAACCCACTCCGCTAGACCCAAACCCACTCGGCTAGACCCAAACCCACTCGGCTAGACCCAAACCCACTCGGCTAGACCCAAAACCACTCGGCTAGACCGAAACCCACTCGGCTAGACCCAAATCCAATCGGCTAGAACCAAACCCATTCGGCTAGACCCAAACACACTCGGCTAGACCCAAACACATTCGGGTAGACTCAAACCAACTCGGCTAGACCGAAAACCACTCGGCTAGACCCAAACCCACTCGACTAGACCCAAACCCACTTTCCTAGACCCAAACCCACTCGGCAAGTCCCAAACCCAATCGGCTAGACCCTAACCCACTCGGCTAGACCCAAACCCACTCGGCTAGACCCAAACCCGCTCGGATAGACCCAAACCCACTAGGCTAGACCCAAATCGACTCGGCTAGACCCAAACCCACTCGGCTACACCCAAACCCACTCGGCTAGACCCAAACCCACTCCGCTAGACCCAAACCCACTCCGCTAGACCCAAACCCACTCGGCTATACCCAAACCCACTCGGCAAGACCCAAACCGATTCGTCGACACCCAAACCCACTCGGCTACACCCAAACCCACTCGGCTAAAGCCAATCCCACTCGGCTAGACCCAAACCTACTCGGCTGGACCCAAACCTACACGGCTAGTCCCAAACCCACTCGACTAGACCCAAACCCACTCGGCTAGACCCAAACCCACTCGGCTATACCCAAACCCACTCGGCAAGACCCAAACCGATTCGGCGACACCCAAACCCACTCGGCTACACCCAAACCCACTCGGCTACACCCAATCCCACTCGGCTAGACCCAAACCCACTCGGCTAGACCCAAACCCACTCGGCTAGTCCCAAACCCACTCGACTAGACCCAAACCCACTCGGCTAGACCCAAACACACTCGGGTAGACTCAAACCCACTCGGCTAGACCCAAACCCACTCGGCTAGACCCAAACCCACTCGGCTGGACCCAAACCCACTCGGGTGCACCCAACCCACTCGGCTGGACCCAAACCCACTCGGCTAGACCCAAACCCACACGGCTAGACCCAAACCCACTCAGCTAGACCCAAACCCATTCGGCTAGACCCAAACACACTCGGCTAGACCCAAACACACTCGGGTAGACCCAAACACACTCGGCTAGACCCAAACACACTCGGGTAGACTCAAACCCACTCGGCTAGACCCAAACCCACTCGGCTAGACCCAAACCCACTCGGCTAGACCCAAACCCACGCAGCTAGACCGAAACCCACTCGGATAGACCCAAACATACTCGGCAAGAACCAAACCCACTCGGCTCGACCCAAACCCACTCGGCTACACCCAAACCCACTCCGCTAGACCCAAACCCACTCGGCTAGACCCAAAACCACTCGGCTAGACCCAAACCTACTCGGCTAGACCAAAATCCACTCGGCTAGAACCAAACCCACTCGGCTAGACCCAAACCCACTCGGCTAAACCCAAACCCACTCGGCTAGACCCAAACCCACTCGGCTACACCCAAACCCACTCGGCTGGACCCAAACCCACTCGGCTAGACCCAAACCCACTCCGCTAGACCCAAACCCACTCCGCTAGACCCAAACCCACTTGGCTATACCCAAACCCACTCGGCAAGACCCAAACCGATTCGTCGACACCCAAACCCACTCGGCTACACCCAAACCCACTCGGCTAAACCCAATCCCACTCGGCTAGACCCAAACCCACTCGGCTAGACCCAAACCCACACGGCTAGTCCCAAACCCACTCGACTAGATCCAAACCCACTCGGCTAGACCCAAACCCACTCGGCTATACCCAAACCCACTCGGCAAGACCCAAACCGATTCGGCGACTCCCAAACCCACTCGGCTACACCCAAACCCACTCGGCTACACCCAATCCCACTCGGCTAGACCCAAACCCACTCGGCTAGACCCAAACCCACTCGGCTAGTCCCAAACCCACTCGACTAGACCCAAACCCACTCGGCTAGACCCAAACACATTCGGGTAGACTCAAACCCACTCGGCTAGACCCAAACCCACTCGGCTAGACCCAAACCCACTCGGCTGGACCCAAACCCACTCGGGTGCACCCAACCCACTCGGCTGGACCCAAACCCACTCGGCTAGACCCAAACCCACACGGCTAGACCCAAACCCACTCAGCTAGACCCAAACCCATTCGGCTAGACCCAAACACACTCGGCTAGACCCAAACACACTCGGGTAGACCCAAACACACTCGGCTAGAACCAAACACACTCGGGTAGACTCAAACCCACTCGGCTAGACCCAAACCCACTCGGCTAGACCCAAACCCACTCGGCTAGACCCAAACCCACGCAGCTAGACCGAAACCCACTCGGATAGACCCAAACATACTCGGCAAGAACCAAACCCACTCGGCTCGACCCAAACCCACTCGGCTACACCCAAACCCACTCCGCTAGACCCAAACCCACTCGGCTAGACCCAAAACCACTCGGCTAGACCCAAACCTACTCGGCTAGACCAAAATCCACTCGGCTAGAACCAAACCCACTCGGCTAGACCCAAACCCACTCGGCTAAACCCAAACCCACTCGGCTAGACCCAAACCCACTCGGCTACACCCAAACCCACTCGGCTGGACCCAAACCCACTCGGCTAGACCCAAACCCACTCCGCTAGACCCAAACCCACTCCGCTAGACCCAAACCCACTTGGCTATACCCAAACCCACTCGGCAAGACCCAAACCGATTCGTCGACACCCAAACCCACTCGGCTACACCCAAACCCACTCGGCTAAACCCAATCCCACTCGGCTAGACCCAAACCCACTCGGCTAGACCCAAACCCACACGGCTAGTCCCAAACCCACTCGACTAGATCCAAACCCACTCGGCTAGACCCAAACCCACTCGGCTATACCCAAACCCACTCGGCAAGACCCAAACCGATTCGGCGACTCCCAAACCCACTCGGCTACACCCAAACCCACTCGGCTACACCCAATCCCACTCGGCTAGACCCAAACCCACTCGGCTAGACCCAAACCCACTCGGCTAGTCCCAAACCCACTCGACTAGACCCAAACCCACTCGGCTAGACCCAAACACATTCGGGTAGACTCAAACCCACTCGGCTAGACCCAAACCCACTCGGCTAGACCCAAACCCACTCGGCTGGACCCAAACCCACTCGGGTGCACCCAACCCACTCGGCTGGACCCAAACCCACTCGGCTAGACCCAAACCCACACGGCTAGACCCAAACCCACTCAGCTAGACCCAAACCCATTCGGCTAGACCCAAACACACTCGGCTAGACCCAAACACACTCGGGTAGACCCAACCACACTCGGCTAGAACCAAACACACTCGGGTAGACTCAAACCCACTCGGCTAGACCCAAACCCACTCGGCTAGACCCAAACCCACTCGGCTAGACCCAAACCCACGCAGCTAGACCGAAACCCACTCGGATAGACCCAAACATACTCGGCAAGAACCAAACCCACTCGGCTCGACCCAAACCCACTCGGCTACACCCAAACCCACTCCGCTAGACCCAAACCCACTCGGCTAGACCCAAAACCACTCGGCTAGACCCAAACCTACTCGGCTAGACCCAAATCCACTCGGCTAGAACCAAACCCACTCGGCTAGACCCAAACCCACTCGGCTAGACCCAAACCCACTCGGCTAGACCCAAACCCACTCGGCTAGTCCCAAACCCACTCGGCTGGACCCAAACCCATTTGGCTGGACCCAAACCCACTCGGCCAGACCCAAACCCACTCGGCTAGACCCAAACCCACTCGGCTAGACCCAAACCCACTCGGCTACACCCAAACCCACTCGGCTAGACCCAAACCCATTCGGCTGGACCCAAACCCACTCGGCCAGACCCAAACCCACTCGGCTATTCCCAAACCCACTCGGCTAGACCCAAACCCACTCGGCTAGACCCAAACCCACTCTGCTAGACCCAAACCCACTCCGCTAGACCCAAACCCACTCGGCTACACCCAAACCCACTCGGCTAGACCCAAACCCATTCGGCTGGACCCAAACCCACTCGGCCAGACCCAAACCCACTCGGCTATTCCCAAACCCACTCGGCTAGACCCAAACCCACTCCGCTAGACCCAAACCCACTCGGCTAGACACAAACCCACTCCGCTAGACCCAAACCCACTCGGCTAGACCCAAACCCACTCGGCTAGACCCAAACCCACTCGGCTAGACCCAAAACCACTCGGCTAGACCCAAACCCACTCGGCTAGACCCAAATCCACTCGGCTAGAATCAAACCCATTCGGCTAGACCCAAACACACTCGGCTAGTCCCAAACACACTCGGGTAAACTCAAACCCACTCGGCTAGACCGAAAACCACTCGGCTAGACCCAAACCCACTCGGCTAGACCCAAATCCACTCGGCTAGAACCAAACCCACTCGGCTAGACTCAAACCCACTCGGCTAGACCCAAACCCACGCGGCTAGACCCAAACCCACTCGGCTAGACCCAAACCCACTCGGCTAGACCCAAACCCACTCGGCTGGACCCAAACCCACTCCCCTAGACCCAAACCCACTCGGCTACACCCAAACCCACTCGGCTAGACACAAACCCATTCGGCTGGACCCAAACCCACTTGGCCAGACCCAAACCCACACGGCTATTCCCAAACCCACTCGGCTAGACCCAAACCCACTCCGCTAGACCCAAACCCACTCGGCTAGACCCAAACCCACTCCGCTAGCCCAAACCCA
This sequence comes from Raja brachyura, assembly GCA_963514005.1. The sequence continues at coordinate 10,505,276 of OY740823.1, forward strand.
CTCGGCTCGACCCAAACCCACTCGGCTAGACCCAAACCCACTCGGCAAGACCCAAAACCACTCGGCTAGACCCAAACCCACGCGGCTAGACCCAAATCCACTCGGCTAGACCCAAACCCACTCGGCTAGACCCAAACCCACTCGGCTGGACCCAAACCCACTTGGCTAGACCCAAACCCACTCGGCTAGACCGAAACCCACTCCGCTAGACCCAAACCCACTCGGCTGGACCCAAACCCACTCGGCCAGACCCAAACCCACTCGGCTATTCCCAAACCCACTCGTCTAGACCCAACCCACTTTGCTAGACCCAAACCCACTCGGCAAGTCCCAAACCCACTCGACTAGACCCAAACCCACTTTCCCAGACCCAAACCCACTCGGCAAGTCCCAAACCCAATCGGCTAGGCCCTAACCCACTCGGCTAGACCCAAACCCACTCGGCTAGACCCAAACCCGCTCGGATAGACCCAAACCCACTAGGCTAGTCCCAAATCGACTCGGCTAGACCCAAACCCACTCGGCTACACCCAAACCCACTCGGCTAGACCCAAACCCACTCCGCTAGACCCAAACCCACTCCGCTAGACCCAAACCCACTCGGCTGTACCCAAACCCACTCGGCAAGACCCAAACCGATTCGGCGACACCCAAACCCACTCGGCTACACCCAAACCCACTCGGCTAAACCCAATCCCACTCGGCTAGACCCAAACCCACTCGGCTAGACCCAAACCCACACGGCTAGTCCCAAACCCACTCGACTAGACCCAAACCCACTCGGCTAGACCCAAACCCACTCGGCTATACCCAAACCCACTCGGCAAGACCCAAACCGATTCGGCGACACCCAAACCCACTCGGCTACACCCAAACCCACTCGGCTACACCCAATCCCACTCGGCTAGACCCAAACCCACTCGGCTAGACCCAAACCCACTCGGCTAGTCCCAAACCCACTCGACTAGACCCAAACCCACTCGGCTAGACCCAAACACACTCGGCTAGACCCAAACCCACTCGGCTACACCCAAACCCACTCGGCTAGACCCAAACCCATTCGGCTGGACCCAAACCCACTCGGCCAGACCCAAACCCACACGGCTATTCCCAAACCCACTCGGCTAGACCCAAACCCACTCCGCTAGACCCAAACCCACTCGGCTAGACCCAAACCCACTCCGCTAGCCCAAACCCACTCGGCTCGACCCAAACCCACTCGGCTAGACCCAAACCCACTCGGCGAGACCCAAAACCACTCGGCTAGACCCAAACCCACTCGGCTAGACCCAAATCCACTCGGCTAGACCCAAACCCACTCGGCTAGACCCAAACCCACTCGGCTGGACCCAAACCCACTTGGCTAGACCCAAACCCACTCGGCTAGACCGAAACCCACTCCGCTAGACCCAAACCCACTCGGCTGGACCCAAACCCACTCGGCCAGACCCAAACCCACTCGGCTATTCCCAAACCCACTCGTCTAGACCCAACCCACTTTGCTAGACCCAAACCCACTCGGCAAGTCCCAAACCCACTCGACTAGACCCAAACCCACTTTCCCAGACCCAAACCCACTCGGCAAGTCCCAAACCCAATCGGCTAGACCCTAACCCACTCGGCTAGACCCAAACCCACTCGGCTAGACCCAAACCCGCTCGGATAGACCCAAACCCACTAGGCTAGTCCCAAATCGACTCGGCTAGACCCAAACCCACTCGGCTACAACCAAACCCACTCGGATAGACCCAAACCCACTCCGCTAGACCCAAACCCACTCCGCTAGACCCAAACCCACTCGGCTGTACCCAAACCCACTCGGCAAGACCCAAACCGATTCGGCGACACCCAAACCCACTCGGCTACACCCAAACCCACTCGGCTAAACCCAATCCCACTCGGCTAGACCCAAACCCACTCGGCTAGACCCAAACCCACACGGCTAGTCCCAAACCCACTCGACTAGACCCAAACCCACTCGGCTAGACCCAAACCCACTCGGCTATACCCAAACCCACTCGGCAAGACCCAAACCGATTCGGCGACACCCAAACCCACTCGGCTACACCCAAACCCACTCGGCTACACCCAATCCCACTCGGCTAGACCCAAACCCACTCGGCTAGACCCAAACCCACTCGGCTAGTCCCAAACCCACTCGACTAGACCCAAACCCACTCGGCTAGACCCAAACACACTCGGGTAGACTCAAACCCACTCGGCTAGACCCAAACCCACTCGGCTAGACCCAAACCCACTTGGCTGGACCCAAACCCACTCGGGTGCACCCAACCCACTCGGCTGGACCCAAACCCACTCGGCTAGACCCAAACCCACACGGCTAGACCCAAACCCACTCAGCTAGACCCAAACCCATTCGGCTAGACCCAAACACACTCGGCTAGACCCATACACACTCGGGTAGACTCAAACCCACTCGGCTAGACCCAAACCCACTCGGCTAGACCCAAACCCACTCGGCTGGACCCAAACCCACTCGGGTGCACCCAACCCACTCGGCTAGACCCAAACCCACTCGGCTAGACCCAAACCCACGCAGCTAGACCGAAACCCACTCGGATAGACCCAAACATACTCGGCAAGAACCAAACCCACTCGGCTCGACCCAAACCCTCTCGGCTACACCCAAACCCACTCCGCTAGACCCAAACCCACTCGGCTAGACCCAAAACCACTCGGCTAGACCCAAACCGATTCGGCGACACCCAAACCCACTCGGCTACACCCAAACCCACTCGGCTAAACCCAATCCCACTCGGCTAGACCCAAACCCACTCGGCTAGACCCAAACCCACACGGCTAGTCCCAAACCCACTCGGCTAGACCCAAACCCACTCGGCTATACCCAAACCCACTCGGCAAGACCCAAACCGATTCGGCGACACCCAAACCCACTCGGCTACACCCAAACCCACTCGGCTACACCCAATCCCACTCGGCTAGACCCAAACCCACTCGGCTAGACCCAAACCCACTCGGCTAGTCCCAAACCCACTCGACTAGACCCAAACCCACTCGGCTAGACCCAAACACACTCGGGTAGACTCAAACCCACTCGGCTAGACCCAAACCCACTCGGCTAGACCCAAACCCACTCGGCTGGACCCAAACCCACTCGGGTGCACCGAACCCACTCGGCTGGACCCAAACCCACTCGGCTAGACCCAAACCCACACGGCTAGACCCAAACCCACTCAGCTAGACCCAAACCCATTCGGCTAGACCCAAACACACTCGGCTAGACCCAAACACACTCGGGTAGACTCAAACCCACTCGGCTAGACCCAAACCCACTCGGCTAGACCCAAACCCACTCGGCTGGACCCAAACCCACTCGGGTGCACCCAACCCACTCGGCTAGACCCAAACCCACTCGGCTAGACCCAAACCCACGCAGCTAGACCGAAACCCACTCGGATAGACCCAAACATAGTCGGCAAGAACCAAACCCACTCGGCTCGACCCAAACCCTCTCGGCTACACCCAAACCCACTCCGCTAGACCCAAACCCACTCGGCTAGACCCAAAACCACTCGGCTAGACCCAAACCTACTCGGCTAGACCCAAATCCACTCGGCTAGAACCAAACCCACTCGGCTAGACCCAAACCCACTCGGCTAGACCCAAACCCACTCGGCTAGACCCAAACCCACTCGGCTAGACCCAAACCCACTCCGCTAGCCCAAACCCACTCGGCTCGACCCAAACCCACTCGGCTAGACCCAAACCCACTCGGCTAGACCCAAAACCACTCGGCTAGACCCAAACCCACTCGGCTAGACCCAAATCCACTCGGCTAGACCCAAACCCACTCGGCCAGACCCAAACCCACTCGGCTGGACCCAAACCCACTTGGCTAGACCCAAACCCACTCGGCTACACCGAAACCCACTCCGCTAGACCCAAACCCACTCGGCTGGACCCAAACCCACTCGGCCAGACCCAAACCCACTCGGCTATTCCCAAACCCACTCGTCTAGACCCAACCCACTTTGCTAGACCCAAACCCACTCGGCAAGTCCCAAACCCATTCGACTAGACCCAAACCCACTTTCCTAGACCCAAACCCACTCGGCAAGTCCCAAACCCAATCGGCTAGACCCAAACCCGCTCGGATAGACCCAAACCCACTAGGCTAGACCCAAATCGACTCGGCTAGACCCAAACCCACTCGGCTACACCCAAACCCACTCGGCTAGACCCAAACCCACTCCGCTAGACCCAAACCCACTCCGCTAGACCCAAACCCACTCGGCTATACCCAAACCCACTCGGCAAGACCCAAACCGATTCGGCGACACCCAAACCCACTCGGCTACACCCAAACCCACTCGGCTAAACCCAATCCCACTCGGCTGGACCCAAACCCACTCGGCTAGACCCAAACCCACACGGCTAGTCCCAAACCCACTCGACCAGACCCAAACCCACTCGGCTAGACCCAAACCCACTCGGCTATACCCAAGCCCACTCAGCAAGACCCAAACCGATTCGGCGACACCCAAACCCACTCGGCTACACCAAAACCCACTCGGCTACACCCAATCCCACTCGGCTAGACCCAAACCCACTCGGCTAGACCCAAACCCACTCGGCTAGTCCCAAACCCACTCGACTAGACCCAAACCCACTCGGCTAGACCCAAACACACTAGGGTAGACTCAAACCCACTCGGCTAGACCCAAACCCACTCGGCTAGACCCAAACCCACTCGGCTGGACCCAAACCCACTCGGGTGCACCCAACCCACTCGGCTGGACCCAAACCCACTCGGCTAGACCCAAACCCACACGGCTAGACCCAAACCCACTCAGCTAGACCCAAACCCATTCGGCTAGACCCAAACACACTCGGCTAGACCCAAACACACTCGGGTAGACTCAAACCCACTCGGCTAGACCCAAACCCACTCGGCTAGACCCAAACCCACTCGGCTGGACCCAAACCACTCGGGTGCACCCAACCCACTCGGCTAGACCCAAACCCACTCGGCTAGACCCAAACCCACGCAGCTAGACCGAAACCCACTCGGATAGACCCAAACATACTCGGCAAGAACCAAACCCACTCGGCTCGACCCAAACCCTCTCGGCAACACCCAAACCCACTCCGCTAGACCCAAACCCACTCGGCTAGACCCAAAACCACTCGGCTAGACCCAAACCTACTCGGCTCGACCCAAATCCACTCGGCTAGAACCAAACCCACTCGGCTAGACCCAAAGCCACTCGGCTAGACCCAAACCCACTCGGCTAGACCCAAACCCACTCGGCTAGACCCAAACCCACTCCGCTAGCCCAAACCCACTCGGCTCGACCCAAACCCACTCGGCTAGACCCAAACCCACTCGGCTAGACCCAAAACCACTCGGCTAGACCCAAACCCACTCGGCTAGACCCAAATCCACTCGGCTTGACCCAAACCCACTCGGCTATACCCAAACCCACTCGGCTGGACCCAAACCCACTTGGCTAGACCCAAACCCACTCGGCTAGACCGAAACCCACTCCGCTAGACCCAAACCCACTCGGCTGGACCCAAACCCACTCGGCCAGACCCAAACCCACTCGGCTATTCCCAAACCCACTCGTCTAGACCCAACCCACTTAGCTAGACCCAATCCCACTCGGCAAGTCCCAAACCCACTCGACTAGACCCAAACCCACTTTCCTAGACCCAAACCCACTCGGCAAGTCCCAAACCCAATCGGCTAGACCCTAACCCACTCGGCTAGACCCAAACCCACTCGGCTAGACCCAAACCCGCTCGAATAGACCCAAACCCACTAGGCTAGACCCAAACCCACTCGGCTACACCCAAACCCACTCGGCTAGACCCAAACCCACTCGGCTAGACCCAAACCCACTCCGCTAGACCCAAACCCACTCCGCTAGACCCAAACCCACTCGGCTATACCCAAACCCACTCGGCAAGACCCAAACCGATTCGGCGACACCCAAACCCACTCGGCTACACCCAAACCCACTCGGCTAAACCCAATCCCACTCGGCTAGACCCAAATCCACTCGGCTAGACCCAAACCCACACGGCTAGTCCCAAACCCACTCGGCTAGACCCAAACCCACTCGGCTAGACCCAAATCCACTCGGCTAGACCCAAACCCACTCGGCTAGACCCAAACCCACTCGGCTGGACCCAAACCCACTTGGCTAGACCCAAACCCACTCGGCTAGACCGAAACCCACTCCGCTAGACCCAAACCCACTCGGCTGGACCCAAACCCACTCGGCCAGACCCAAACCCACTCGGCTATTCCCAAACCCACTCGTCTAGACCCAACCCACTTTGCTAGACCCAAACCCACTCGGCAAGTCCCAAACCCACTCGACTAGACCCAAACCCACTTTCCTAGACCCAAACCCACTCGGCAAGTCCCAAACCCAATCGGCTAGACCCTAACCCACTCGGCTAGACCCAAACCCACTCGGCTAGACCCAAACCCGCTCGGATATACCCAAACCCACTAGGCTAGACCCAAATCGACTCGGCTGGACCCAAACCCACTCGGCTACACCCAAACCCACTCGGCTAGACCCAAACCCACTCCGCTAGACCCAAACCCACTCCGCTAGACCCAAACCCACTCGGCTATACCCAAACCCACTCGGCAAGACCCAAACCGATTCGGCGACACCCAAACCCACTCGGCTACACCCAAACCCACTCGGCTAAACCCAATCCCACTCGGCTAGACCCAAACCCACTCGGCTAGACCCAAACCCACTCGGCTAGTCCCAAACCCACTCGACTAGACCCAAACCCACTCGGCGAGACCCAAACACACTCGGGTAGACTCAAACCCACTCGGCTAGACCCAAACCCACTCGGCTAGACCCAAACCCACTCGGCTGGACCCAAACCCACTCGGGTGCACCCAACCCACTCGGCTGGACCCAAACCCACTCGGCTAGACCCAAACCCACACGGCTAGACCCAAACCCACTCAGCTAGACCCAAACCCATTCGGCTAGACCCAAACACACTCGGCTAGACCCAAACACACTCGGGTAGACTCAAACCCACTCGGCTAGACCCAAACCCACTCGGCTAGACCCAAACCCACTCGGCTGGACCCAAACCCACTCGGGTGCACCCAACCCACTCGACTAGACCCAAACCCACTCGGCTAGACCCAAACCCACGCAGCTAGACCGAAACCCACTCGGATAGACCCAAACATACTCGGCAAGAACCAAACCCACTCGGCTCGACCCAAACCCTCTCGGCTACACCCAAACCCACTCCGCTAGACCCAAACCCACTCGGCTAGACCCAAAACCACTCGGCTAGACCCAAACCTACTCGGCTAGACCCAAATCCACTCGGCTAGAACCAAACCCACTCGGCTAGACCCAAACCCACTCGGCTAGACCCAAACCCACTCGGCTAGACCCAAACCCACTCGGCTAGACCCAAACCCACTCCGCTAGCCCAAACCCACTCGGCTCGACCCAAACCCACTCGGCTAGACCCAAACCCACTCGGCTAGACCCAAAACCACTCGGCTAGACCCAAACCCACTCGGCTAGACCCAAATCCACTCGGCTTGACCCAAACCCACTCGGCTAGACCCAAACCCACTCGGCTGGACCCAAACCCACTTGGCTAGACCCAAACCCACTCGGCTAGACCGAAACCCACTCCGCTAGACCCAAACCCACTCGGCTGGACCCAAACCCACTCGGCCAGACCCAAACCCACTCGGCTATTCCCAAACCCACTCGTCTAGACCCAACCCACTTTGCTAGACCCAATCCCACTCGGCAAGTCCCAAACCCACTCGACTGGACCCAAACCCACTTTCCTAGACCCAAACCCACTCGGCAAGTCCCAAACCCAATCGGCTAGACCCTAACCCACTCGGCTAGACCGAAACCCACTCGGCTAGACCCAAACCCGCTCGAATAGACCCAAACCCACTAGGCTCGACCCAAATCGACTCGGCTAGACCCAAACCCACTCGGCTACACCCAAACCCACTCGGCTAGACCCAAACCCACTCCGCTAGACCCAAACCCACTCCGCTAGACCCAAACCCACTCGGCTATACCCAAACCCACTCGGCAAGTCCCAAACCGATTCGGCGACACCCAAACCCACTCGGCTACACCCAAACCCACTCGGCTAAACCCAATCCCACTCGGCTAGACCCAAACCCACTCGGCTAGACCCAAACCCACACGGCTAGTCCCAAACCCACTCGACCAGACCCAAACCCACTCGGCTAGACCCAAACCCACTCGGCTATACCCAAACCCACTCGGCAAGACCCAAACCGATTCGGCGACACCCAAACCCACTCGGCTACACCCAAACCCACTCGGCTACACCCAATCCCACTAGGCTAGACCCAAACCCACTCGGCTAGACCCAAACCCACTCGGCTAGTCCCAAACCCACTCGACTAGACCCAAACCCACTCGGCTAGACCCAAACACACTCGGGTAGACTCAAACCCACTCGGCTAGACCCAAACCCACTCGGCTAGACCCAAACCCACTCGGCTGGACCCAAACCCACTCGGGTGCACCCAACCCACTCGGCTAGACCCAAACCCACTCGGCTAGACCCAAACCCACGCAGCTAGACCGAAACCCACTCGGATAGACCCAAACATACTCGGCAAGAACCAAACCCACTCGGCTCGACCCAAACCCACTTTCCTAGACCCAAACCCACTCGGCAAGTCCCAAACCCAATCGGCTAGACCCTAACCCACTCGGCTAGACCCAAACCCACTCGGCTAGACCCAAACCCGCTCGGATAGACCCAAACCCACTAGGCTAGACCCAAATCGACTCGGCTGGACCCAAACCCACTCGGCTACACCCAAACCCACTCGGCTAGACCCAAACCCACTCCGCTAGACCCAAACCCACTCCGCTAGACCCAAACCCACTCGGCTATACCCAAACCCACTCGGCAAGACCCAAACCGATTCGGCGACACCCAAACCCACTCGGCTACACCCAAACCCACTCGGCTAAACCCAATCCCACTCGGCTAGACCCAAACCCACTCGGCTAGACCCAAACCCACACGGCTAGTCCCAAACCCACTCGACCAGACCCAAACCCACTCGGCTAGACCCAAACCCACTCGGCTATACCCAAACCCACTCGGCAAGACCCAAACCCACACGGCTAGTCCCAAACCCACTCGGCTAGACCCAAACCCACTCGGCTGGACCCAAACCCACTCGGGTGCACCCAACCCACTCGGCTAGACCCAAACCCACTCGGCTAGACCCAAACCCACGCAGCTAGACCGAAACCCACTCGGATAGACCCAAACATACTCGGCAAGAACCAAACCCACTCGGCTCGACCCAAACCCTCTCGGCTACACCCAAACCCACTCCGCTAGACCCAAACCCACTCGGCTAGACCCAAAACCACTCGGCTAGACCCAAACCTACTCGGCTAGACCCAAATCCACTCGGCTAGAACCAAACCCACTCGGCTAGACCCAAACCCACTCGGCTAGACCCAAACCCACTCGGCTAGACCCAAACCCACTCGGCTAGACCCAAACCCACTCCGCTAGCCCAAACCCACTCGGCTCGACCCAAACCCACTCGGCTAGACCCAAACCCACTCGGCTAGACCCAAAACCACTCGGCTGGACCCAAACCCACTCGGCTAGACCCAAATCCACTCGGCTAGACCCAAACCCACTCGGCTAGACCCAAACCCACTCGGCTGGACCCAAACCCACTTGGCTAGACCCAAACCCACTCGGCTAGACCGAAACCCACTCCGCTAGACCCAAACCCACTCGGCTGGACCCAAACCCACTCGGCCAGACCCAAACCCACTCGGCTATTCCCAAACCCACTCGTCTAGACCCAACCCACATTGCTAGACCCAAACCCACTCGGCAAGTCCCAAACCCACTCGACTAGACCCAAACCCACTTTCCTAGACCCAAACCCACTCGGCAAGTCCCAAACCCAATCGGCTAGACCCTAACCCACTCGGCTAGACCCAAACCCACTCGGCTAGACCCAAACCCGCTCGGATAGACCCAAACCCACTAGGCTAGACCCAAATCGACTCGGCTAGACCCAAACCCACTCGGCTACACCCAAACCCACTCGGCTAGACCCAAACCCACTCCGCTAGACCCAAACCCACTCCGCTAGACCCAAACCCACTCGGCTATACCCAAACCCACTCGGCAAGACCCAAACCGATTCGGCGACACCCAAACCCACTCGGCTACACCCAAACCCACTCGGCTAAACCCAATCCCACTCGGCTAGACCCAAACCCACTCGGCTAGACCCAAACCCACACGGCTAGTCCCAAACCCACTCGACCAGACCGAAACTCACTCGGCTAGACCCAAACCCACTCGGCTATACCCAAACCCACTCGGCAAGACCCAAACCGATTCGGCGACACCCAAACCCACTCGGCTACACCCAAACCCACTCGGCTACACCCAATCCCACTCGGCTAGACCCAAACCCACTCGGCTAGACCCAAACCCACTCGGCTAGTCCCAAACCCACTCGACTAGACCCAAACCCACTCGGCGAGACCCAAACACACTCGGGTAGACTCAAACCCACTCGGCTAGACCCAAACCCACTCGGCTAGACCCAAACCCACTCGGCTGGACCCAAACCCACTCGGGTGCACCCAACCCACTCGGCTGGACCCAAACCCACTCGGCTAGACCCAAACCCACACGGCTAGACCCAAACCCACTCAGCTAGACCCAAACCCATTCGGCTAGACCCAAACACACTCGGCTAGACCCAAACACACTCGGGTAGACTCAAACCCACTCGGCTAGACCCAAACCCACTCGGCTAGACCCAAACCCACTCGGCTGGACCCAAACCCACTCGGCTAGACCCAAACCCACTCGGCTGGACCCAAACCCACTCGGGTGCACCCAACCCACTCGACTAGACCCAAACCCACTCGGCTAGACCCAAACCCACGCAGCTAGACCGAAACCCACTCGGATAGACCCAAACATACTCGGCAAGAACCAAACCCACTCGGCTCGACCCAAACCCTCTCGGCTACACCCAAACCCACTCCGCTAGACCCAAACCCACTCGGCTAGACCCAAAACCACTCGGCTAGACCCAAACCTACTCGGCTAGACCCAAATCCACTCGGCTAGAACCAAACCCACTCGGCTAGACCCAAACCCACTCGGCTAGACCCAAACCCACTCGGCTAGACCCAAACCCACTCGGCTAGACCCAAACCCACTCCGCTAGCCCAAACCCACTCGGCTCGACCCAAACCCACTCGGCTAGACCCAAACCCACTCGGCTAGACCCAAAACCACTCGGCTAGACCCAAACCCACTCGGCTAGACCCAAATCCACTCGGCTTGACCCAAACCCACTCGGCTAGACCCAAACCCACTCGGCTGGACCCAAACCCACTTGGCTAGACCCAAACCCACTCGGCTAGACCGAAACCCACTCCGCTAGACCCAAACCCACTCGGCTGGACCCAAACCCACTCGGCCAGACCCAAACCCACTCGGCTATTCCCAAACCCACTCGTCTAGACCCAACCCACTTTGCTAGACCCAATCCCACTCGGCAAGTCCCAAACCCACTCGACTAGACCCAAACCCACTTTCCTAGACCCAAACCCACTCGGCAAGTCCCAAATCCAATCGGCTAGACCCTAACCCACTCGGCTAGACCCAAACCCACTCGGCTAGACCCAAACCCGCTCGAATAGACCCAAACCCACTAGGCTAGACCCAAATCGACTCGGCTAGACCCAAACCCACTCGGCTACACCCAAACCCACTCGGCTAGACCCAAACCCACTCCGCTAGACCCAAACCCACTCCGCTAGACCCAAACCCACTCGGCTATACCCAAACCCACTCGGCAAGTCCCAAACCGATTCGGCGACACCCAAACCCACTCGGCTACACCCAAACCCACTCGGCTAAACCCAATCCCACTCGGCTAGACCCAAACCCACTCGGCTAGACCCAAACCCACACGGCTAGTCCCAAACCCACTCGACCAGACCCAAACCCACTCGGCTAGACCCAAACCCACTCGGCTATACCCAAACCCACTCGGCAAGACCCAAACCGATTCGGCGACACCCAAACCCACTCGGCTACACCCAAACCCACTCGGCTACACCCAATCCCACTAGGCTAGACCCAAACCCACTCGGCTAGACCCAAACCCACTCGGCTAGTCCCAAACCCACTCGACTAGACCCAAACCCACTCGGCTAGACCCAAACACACTCGGGTAGACTCAAACCCACTCGGCTAGACCCAAACCCACTCGGCTAGACCCAAACCCACTCGGCTGGACCCAAACCCACTCGGGTGCACCCAACCCACTCGGCTAGACCCAAACCCACTCGGCTAGACCCAAACCCACGCAGCTAGACCGAAACCCACTCGGATAGACCCAAACATACTCGGCAAGAACCAAACCCACTCGGCTCGACCCAAACCCTCTCGGCTACACCCAAACCCACTCGGCTGGACCCAAACCCACTTGGCTAGACCCAAACCCACTCGGCTAGACCGAAACCCACTCCGCTAGACCCAAACCCACTCGGCTGGACCCAAACCCACTCGGCCAGACCCAAACCCACTCGGCTATTCCCAAACCCACTCGTCTAGACCCAACCCACTTTGCTAGACCCAATCCCACTCGGCAAGTCCCAAACCCACTCGACTAGACCCAAACCCACTTTCCTAGACCCAAACCCACTCGGCAAGTCCCAAACCCAATCGGCTAGACCCTAACCCACTCGGCTAGACCCAAACCCACTCGGCTAGACCCAAACCCGCTCGAATAGACCCAAACCCACTAGGCTAGACCCAAATCGACTCGGCTAGACCCAAACCCACTCGGCTACACCCAAACCCACTCGGTTAGACCCAAACCCACTCCGCTAGACCCAAACCCACTCCGCTAGACCCAAACCCACTCGGCTATACCCAAACCCACTCGGCAAGACCCAAACCGATTCGGCGACACCCAAACCCACTCGGCTACACCCAAACCCACTCGGCTAAACCCAATCCCACTCGGCTAGACCCAAACCCACTCGGCTAGACCCAAACCCACACGGCTAGTCCCAAACCCACTCGACCAGACCCAAACCCACTCGGCTAGACCCAAACCCACTCGGCTATACCCAAACCCACTCGGCAAGACCCAAACCGATTCGGCGACACCCAAACCCACTCGGCTACACCCAAACCCACTCGGCTACACCCAATCCCACTAGGCTAGACCCAAACCCACTCGGCTAGACCCAAACCCACTCGGCTAGTCCCAAACCCACTCGACTAGACCCAAACCCACTCGGCTAGACCCAAACACACTCGGGTAGACTCAAACCCACTCGGCTAGACCCAAACCCACTCGGCTAGACCCAAACCCACTCGGCTGGACCCAAACCCACTCGGGTGCACCCAACCCACTCGGCTAGACCCAAACCCACTCGGCTAGACCCAAACCCACGCAGCTAGACCGAAACCCACTCGGATAGACCCAAACATACTCGGCAAGAACCAAACCCACTCGGCTCGACCCAAACCCTCTCGGCTACACCCAAACCCACTCCGCTAGACCCAAACCCACTCGGCTAGACCCAAAACCACTCGGCTAGACCCAAACCTACTCGGCTAGACCCAAATCCACTCGGCTAGAACCAAACCCACTCGGCTAGACCCAAACCCACTCGGCTAGACCCAAACCCACTCGGCTAGACCCAAACCCACTCGGCTAGACCCAAACCCACTCGGCTAGACCCAAACCCACTCGGCTAGACCCAAACCCACTCAGCTACACCCAAACCCACTCGGCTAGACCCAAACCCACTCTGCTAGACCCAAACCCAATCCGCTAGACCCAAACCCACTCGGCTACACCCAAACCCACTCGGCTAGACCCAAACCCATTCGGCTGGACCCAAACCCACTCGGCCAGACCCAAACCCACTCGGCTATTCCCAAACCCACTCGGCTAGACCCAAACCCACTCCGCTAGACCCAAACCCACTCGGCTAGACACAAACCCACTCCGCTAGACCCAAACCCACTCGGCTAGACCCAAACCCACTCGGCTAGACCCAAACCCACTCGGCTAGACCCAAAACCACTCGGCTAGACCCAAACCCACTCGGCTAGACCCAAATCCACTCGGCTAGAACCAAACCTATTCGGCTAGACCCAAACACACTCGGCTAGACCCAAACACACTCGGGTAGACTCAAACCCACTCGGCTAGACCGAAAACCAATCGGCTAGACCCAAACCCACTCGGGTAGACCCAAATCCACTCGGCTAGAACCAAACCCACTCGGCTAGACCCAAACCCACTCGGCTAGACCCAAACCCACGCGGCTAGACCCAAACCCACTCGGCTAGACCCAAACCCACTCGGCTAGACCCAAACCCACTCGGCCATACCCAAACCCACTCCCCTAGACCCAAACCCACTCGGCTACACCCAAACCCACTCGGCTAGACCCAAACCCATTCGGCTGGACCCAAACCCACTCGGCCAGACCAAAACCCACTCGGCTATTCCCAAACCCACTCGGCTAGACCCAAACCCACTCCGCTAGACCCAAACCCACTCGGCTAGACCCAAACCCACTCCGCTAGCCCAAACCCACTCGGCTCGACCGAAACCCACTCGGCTAGACCCAAACCCACTCGGCTAGACCCAAAACCACTCGGCTAGACCCAAACTCACTCGGCTGGACCCAAATCCACTCGGCTAGACCCAAACCCACTCGGCTAGACCCAAACCCACTCGGCTGGACCCAAACCCACTTGGCTAGACCCAAACCCACTCGGCTAGACCCAAACCCACTCGGCTAGACCCAAACCCACTCAGCTAGACCGAAACCCACTCGGATAGACCCAAACATACACGGCTAGCCCCAAACCCACTCGGCTAGACCCAAACCCACTCGGCTAGACCGAAACCCACTCGGCTAGACCCAAACCCACTCGGCTAGACCCAAACCCACTCCGCTAGACCCAAACCCACTCGGCTGGACCCAAACCCACTCGGCCAGACCCAAACCCACTCGGCTATTCCCAAACCCACTCGGCTAGACCCAAACCCACTCGGCTAGACCCAAACCCACTCGGCTAGACCCAAACCCACTCGGCTAGACCCAAACCCACTCAGCCAGACCCAAACCCACTCGGCTAGACCCAAACCCACTCTGCTAGACCCAAACCCACTCCGCTAGACCCAAACCCACTCGGCTTCACCCAAACCCACTCGGCTAGACCCAAACCCATTCGGCTGGACCCAAACCCACTCGGCCAGACCCAAACCCACTCGGCTATTCCCAAACCCACTCGGCTAGACCCAAACCCACTCCGCTAGACCCAAACCCACTCGGCTAGACACAAACCCACTCCGCTAGACCCAAACCCACTCGGCTCGACCCAAACCCACTCGGCTAGACCCAAACCCACTCGGCTAGACCCAAAACCACTCGGCTAGACCCAAACCCACTCAGCTAGACCCAAATCCACTCGGCTAGAACCAAACCCATTCGGCTAGACCCAAACACACTCGGCTAGACCCAAACACACTCGGGTAGACTCAAACCCACTCGGGTAGACCGAAAACCACTCGGCTAGACCCAAACCCACTCGGCTAGACCCAAATCCACTCGGCTAGAACCAAACCCACTCGGCTAGACCCAAACCCACTCGGCTAGACCCAAAACCACTCGGCTAGACACAAACCTACTCGGCTAGACCCAAATCCACTCGACTAGTACCAAACCCACTCGGCTAGACCCACACCCACTCGGCTAGACCCAAACCCACTCCGCTAGACCCAAACCCACTCCGCTAGACCCAAACCCACTCGGCTATACCCAAACCCACTCGGCAAGACCCAAACCGATTCGGCGACACCCAAACCCACTCGGCTACACCCAAACCCACTCGGCTAAACCCAATCCCACTCGGCTAGACCCAAACCCACTCGGCTAGACCCAAACCCACACGGCTAGTCCCAAACCCACTCGACCAGACCCAAACCCACTCGGCTAGACCCAAACCCACTCGGCTATACCCAAACCCACTCGGCAAGACCCAAACCGATTCGGCGACACCCAAACCCACTCGGCTACACCCAAACCCACTCGGCTACACCCAATCCCACTAGGCTAGACCCAAACCCACTCGGCTGGACCCAAACCCACTCGGCTAGTCCCAAACCCACTCGACTAGACCCAAACCCACTCGGCTAGACCCAAACACACTCGGGTAGACTCAAACCCACTCGGCTAGACCCAAACCCACTCGGCTAGACCCAAACCCACTCGGCTGGACCCAAACCCACTCGGGTGCACCCAACCCACTCGGCTAGACCCAAACCCACTCGGCTAGACCCAAACCCACGCAGCTAGACCGAAACCCACTCGGATAGACCCAAACATACTCGGCAAGAACCAAACCCACTCGGCTCGACCCAAACCCTCTCGGCTACACCCAAACCCACTCCGCTAGACCCAAACCCACTCGGCTAGACCCAAAACCACTCGGCTAGACCCAAACCTACTCGGCTAGACCCAAATCCACTCGGCTAGAACCAAACCCACTCGGCTAGACCCAAACCCACTCGGCTAGACCCAAACCCACTCGGCTAGACCCAAACCCACTCGGCTAGACCCAAACCCACTCGGCTAGACCCAAACCCACTCGGCTAGACCCAAACCCACTCAGCTACACCCAAACCCACTCGGCTAGACCCAAACCCACTCTGCTAGACCCAAACCCAATCCGCTAGACCCAAACCCACTCGGCTACACCCAAACCCACTCGGCTAGACCCAAACCCATTCGGCTGGACCCAAACCCACTCGGCCAGACCCAAACCCACTCGGCTATTCCCAAACCCACTCGGCTAGACCCAAACCCACTCCGCTAGACCCAAACCCACTCGGCTAGACACAAACCCACTCCGCTAGACCCAAACCCACTCGGCTAGACCCAAACCCACTCGGCTAGACCCAAACCCACTCGGCTAGACCCAAAACCACTCGGCTAGACCCAAACCCACTCGGCTAGACCCAAATCCACTCGGCTAGAACCAAACCTATTCGGCTAGACCCAAACACACTCGGCTACACCCAAACACACTCGGGTAGACTCAAACCCACTCGGCTAGACCGAAAATCAATCGGCTAGACCCAAACCCACTCGGGTAGACCCAAATCCACTCGGCTAGAACCAAACCCACTCGGCTAGACCCAAACCCACTCGGCTAGACCCAAACCCACGCGGCTAGACCCAAACCCACTCGGCTAGACCCAAACCCACTCGGCTAGACCCAAACCCACTCGGCCAGACCCAAACCCACTCCCCTAGACCCAAACCCACTCGGCTACACCCAAACCCACTCGGCTAGACCCAAACCCATTCGGCTGGACCCAAACCCACTCGGCCAGACCAAAACCCACTCGGCTATTCCCAAACCCACTCGGCTAGACCCAAACCCACTCCGCTAGACCCAAACCCACTCGGCTAGACCCAAACCCACTCCGCTAGCCCAAACCCACTCGGCTCGACCGAAACCCACTCGGCTAGACCCAAACCCACTCGGCTAGACCCAAAACCACTCGGCTAGACCCAAACTCACTCGGCTGGACCCAAATCCACTCGGCTAGACCCAAACCCACTCGGCTAGACCCAAACCCACTCGGCTGGACCCAAACCCACTTGGCTAGACCCAAACCCACTCGGCTAGACCCAAACCCACTCGGCTAGACCCAAACCCACTCAGCTAGACCGAAACCCACTCGGATAGACCCAAACATACACGGCTAGCCCCAAACCCACTCGGCTAGACCCAAACCCACTCGGCTAGACCGAAACCCACTCGGCTAGACCCAAACCCACTCGGCTAGACCCAAACCCACTCCGCTAGACCCAAACCCACTCGGCTGGACCCAAACCCACTCGGCCAGACCCAAACCCACTCGGCTATTCCCAAACCCACTCGGCTAGACCCAAACCCACTCGGCTAGACCCAAACCCACTCGGCTAGACCCAAACCCACTCGGCTAGACCCAAACCCACTCAGCCAGACCCAAACCCACTCGGCTAGACCCAAACCCACTCTGCTAGACCCAAACCCACTCCGCTAGACCCAAACCCACTCGGCTTCACCCAAACCCACTCGGCTAGACCCAAACCCATTCGGCTGGACCCAAACCCACTCGGCCAGACCCAAACCCACTCGGCTATTCCCAAACCCACTCGGCTAGACCCAAACCCACTCCGCTAGACCCAAACCCACTCGGCTAGACACAAACCCACTCCGCTAGACCCAAACCCACTCGGCTCGACCCAAACCCACTCGGCTAGACCCAAACCCACTCGGCTAGACCCAAAACCACTCGGCTAGACCCAAACCCACTCAGCTAGACCCAAATCCACTCGGCTAGAACCAAACCCATTCGGCTAGACCCAAACACACTCGGCTAGACCCAAACACACTCGGGTAGACTCAAACCCACTCGGGTAGACCGAAAACCACTCGGCTAGACCCAAACCCACTCGGCTAGACCCAAATCCACTCGGCTAGAACCAAACCCACTCGGCTAGACCCAAACCCACTCGGCTAGACCCAAAACCACTCGGCTAGACACAAACCTACTCGGCTAGACCCAAATCCACTCGACTAGTACCAAACCCACTCGGCTAGACCCACACCCACTCGGCTAGACCCAAACCCACTCCGCTAGACCCAAACCCACTCCGCTAGACCCAAACCCACTCGGCTATACCCAAACCCACTCGGCAAGACCCAAACCGATTCGGCGACACCCAAACCCACTCGGCTACACCCAAACCCACTCGGCTAAACCCAATCCCACTCGGCTAGACCCAAACCCACTCGGCTAGACCCAAACCCACACGGCTAGTCCCAAACCCACTCGACCAGACCCAAACCCACTCGGCTAGACCCAAACCCACTCGGCTATACCCAAACCCACTCGGCAAGACCCAAACCGATTCGGCGACACCCAAACCCACTCGGCTACACCCAAACCCACTCGGCTACACCCAATCCCACTAGGCTAGACCCAAACCCACTCGGCTGGACCCAAACCCACTCGGCTAGTCCCAAACCCACTCGACTAGACCCAAACCCACTCGGCTAGACCCAAACACACTCGGGTAGACTCAAACCCACTCGGCTAGACCCAAACCCACTCGGCTAGACCCAAACCCACTCGGCTGGACCCAAACCCACTCGGGTGCACCCAACCCACTCGGCTAGACCCAAACCCACTCGGCTAGACCCAAACCCACGCAGCTAGACCGAAACCCACTCGGATAGACCCAAACATACTCGGCAAGAACCAAACCCACTCGGCTCGACCCAAACCCTCTCGGCTACACCCAAACCCACTCCGCTAGACCCAAACCCACTCGGCTAGACCCAAAACCACTCGGCTAGACCCAAACCTACTCGGCTAGACCCAAATCCACTCGGCTAGAACCAAACCCACTCGGCTAGACCCAAACCCACTCGGCTAGACCCAAACCCACTCGGCTAGACCCAAACCCACTCGGCTAGACCCAAACCCACTCGGCTAGACCCAAACCCACTCGGCTAGACCCAAACCCACTCAGCTACACCCAAACCCACTCGGCTAGACCCAAACCCACTCTGCTAGACCCAAACCCAATCCGCTAGACCCAAACCCACTCGGCTACACCCAAACCCACTCGGCTAGACCCAAACCCATTCGGCTGGACCCAAACCCACTCGGCCAGACCCAAACCCACTCGGCTATTCCCAAACCCACTCGGCTAGACCCAAACCCACTCCGCTAGACCCAAACCCACTCGGCTAGACACAAACCCACTCCGCTAGACCCAAACCCACTCGGCTAGACCCAAACCCACTCGGCTAGACCCAAACCCACTCGGCTAGACCCAAAACCACTCGGCTAGACCCAAACCCACTCGGCTAGACCCAAATCCACTCGGCTAGAACCAAACCTATTCGGCTAGACCCAAACACACTCGGCTACACCCAAACACACTCGGGTAGACTCAAACCCACTCGGCTAGACCGAAAATCAATCGGCTAGACCCAAACCCACTCGGGTAGACCCAAATCCACTCGGCTAGAACCAAACCCACTCGGCTAGACCCAAACCCACTCGGCTAGACCCAAACCCACGCGGCTAGACCCAAACCCACTCGGCTAGACCCAAACCCACTCGGCTAGACCCAAACCCACTCGGCCAGACCCAAACCCACTCCCCTAGACCCAAACCCACTCGGCTACACCCAAACCCACTCGGCTAGACCCAAACCCATTCGGCTGGACCCAAACCCACTCGGCCAGACCAAAACCCACTCGGCTATTCCCAAACCCACTCGGCTAGACCCAAACCCACTCCGCTAGACCCAAACCCACTCGGCTAGACCCACACCCACTCCGCTAGCCCAAACCCACTCGGCTCGACCGAAACCCACTCGGCTAGACCCAAACCCACTCGGCTAGACCCAAAACCACTCGGCTAGACCCAAACCCACTCGGCTGGACCCAAATCCACTCGGCTAGACCCAAACCCACTCGGCTAGACCCAAACCCACTCGGCTGGACCCAAACCCACTTGGCTAGACCCAAACCCACTCGGCTAGACCCAAACCCACTCGGCTGGACCCAAACCCACTTGGCTAGACCCAAACCCACTCGGCTAGACCCAAACCCACTCGGCTAGACCCAAACCCACTCAGCTAGACCGAAACCCACTCGGATAGACCCAAACATACACGGCTAGCCCCAAACCCACTCGGCTAGACCCAAACCCACTCGGCTAGACCGAAACCCACTCGGCTAGACCCAAACCCACTCGGCTAGACCCAAACCCACTCCGCTAGACCCAAACCCACTCGGCTGGACCCAAACCCACTCGGCCAGACCCAAACCCACTCGGCTATTCCCAAACCCACTCGGCTGGACCCAAACCCACTCGGCTAGACCCAAACCCACTCGGCTAGACCCAAACCCACTCGGCTAGACCCAAACCCACTCAGCCAGACCCAAACCCACTCGGCTAGACCCAAACCCACTCTGCTAGACCCAAACCCACTCCGCTAGACCCAAACCCACTCGGCTTCACCCAAACCCACTCGGCTAGACCCAAACCCATTCGGCTGGACCCAAACCCACTCGGCCAGACCCAAACCCACTCGGCTATTCCCAAACCCACTCGGCTAGACCCAAACCCACTCCGCTAGACCCAAACCCACTCGGCTAGACACAAACCCACTCCGCTAGACCCAAACCCACTCGGCTCGACCCAAACCCAATCGGCTAGACCCAAACCCACTCGGCTAGACCCAAACCCACTCGGCTAGACCCAAAACCACTCGGCTAGACCCAAACCCACTCAGCTAGACCCAAATCCACTCGGCTAGAACCAAACCCATTCGGCTAGACCCAAACACACTCGGCTAGACCCAAACACACTCGGGTAGACTCAAACCCACTCGGGTAGACCGAAAACCACTCGGCTAGACCCAAACCCACTCGGCTAGACCCAAATCCACTCGGCTAGAACCAAACCCACTCGGCTAGACCCAAACCCACTCGGCTAGACCCAAAACCACTCGGCTAGACACAAACCTACTCGGCTAGACCCAAATCCACTCGACTAGTACCAAACCCACTCGGCTAGACCCACACCCACTCGGCTAGACCCAAACCCACTCGGCTAGACCCAAACCCACTCGGCTAGACCCAAACCCACTCGGCTAGACCCAAACCCACTCAGCTAGACCCAAACCCACTCGTCTAGACCCAAACCCACTCTGCTAGACCCAAACCCACTCCGCTAGACCCAAACCCACTCGGCTACACCCAAACCCACTCGGCTAGACCCAAACCAAGTCGGCTAGACCCAAACCCACTCGGCCAGACCCAAACCCACTCGGCTATTCCCAAACCCACTCGGCTAGACCCAAACCCACTCCGCTGGACCCAAACCCACTCGGCTAGAAACAAACCCACTCCGCTAGACCCAAACCCACTCGGCTAGACCCAAACCCACTCGGCTAGACCCAAACCCACTCGGCTAGACCCAAAACCACTCGGCTAGACCCAAACCCACTCGGCTAGACCCAAATCCACTCGGCTAGAACCAAACCCATTCGGCTAGACCCAAACACACTCGTCTGGACCCAAACACACTCGGGTAGACTCAAACCCACTCGGCTAGACCGAAAACCACTCGGCTAGACCCAAACCCACTCGGCTAGACCCAAATCCACTCGGCTAGAACCAAACCCACTCGGCTAGACCCAAACCCACTCGGCTAGACCCAAACCCACGCGGCTAGACCCAAACCCACTCGGCTGGACCCAAACCCACTCGGCTAGACCCAAACCCACTCGGCTAGACCCAAACCCACTCCCCTAGACCCAAACTCACTCGGCTACACCCAAACCCACTCGGCTAGACCCAAACCCATTCGGCTGGACCCAAACCCACTCGGCCAGACCCAAACCCACTCGGCTATTCCCAAACCCACTCGGCTAGACCCAAACCCACTCCGCTAGACCCAAACCCACTCCGCTAGACCCAAACCCACTCCGCTAGACCCAAACCCACTCGGCTAGACCCAAACCCACTCGGCTAGACCCAAACCCACTCGGCTAGACCCAAAACCACTCGGCTAGACCCAAACGCACTTTGCTAGACCCAAACCCACTCGGCAAGTCCCAAACCCACTCGACTAGACCCAAACCCACTTTGCTTGACCCAAACCCACTCGGCAAGTCCCAAACCCACTCGACTCGACCCAAACCCACTTTTCTAGACCCAAACCCACTCGGCAAGTCCCAAACCCAATCGGCTAGACCCTAACCCACTCGGCTAGACCCAAACCCACTCGGCTAGACCCAAACCCGCTCGGATAGACCCAAACCCACTAGGCTAGACCCAAATCGACTCGGCTAGACTCAAACCCACTCGGCTACACCCAAACCCACTCGGCTAGACCCAAACCCACTCCGCTAGACCCAAACCCACTCCGCTAGACCCAAACCCACTCGGTTATACCCAAACCCAGTCGGCAAGACCCAAACCGATTCAGCGACACCCAAACCCACTCGGCTACACCCAAACCCACTCGGCTAAACCCAATCCCACTCGGCTAGACCCAAACCCAATCGGCTAGACCCAAACCCACTCGGCTAGTCCCAAACCCACTCGACTAGACCCAAACCCACTGGGCTACACCCAAACCCACTCCGCTAGACCCAAACCCACTCGGCTAGACCCAAAACCACTCGGCTAGACCCAAACCCACTCGGCTAGACCCAAATCCACTCGGCTAGAACCAAACCCACGCGGCTAGACCAAACCCACTCGGCTAGACCCAATACCCACTCGGCTAGACCCAAACCCAATCGGCTTGACCCAAACCCCCTTGCTAGAACCAAACCCACTTGGCTAGACCCAAACCAACTCGGCTAGACCCAATCCCACTCCGCTAGACCCAAACCCACTCCGCTGGACCCAAACCCACTCGGCTATACCCAAACCCAGTCGGCATGACCCAAACCGATCCGGCGACACCCAAACCCACTCGGCTACACCCAAACCCACTCGGCTAAACCCAATCCCACTCGGCTAGACCCAAACCCAATCGGCTAGACCCAAACCCACTCGGCTAGTCCCAAACCCACTCGGCTAGACCCAAACCCACTCGGCTAGACCAAAACCCACACGGCTAGACCCAAACCCACTCGGGTAGACTGAAACCCACTCGGCTAGACGCAAACATACTCGGCTAGACCCAAACCCACTCGGCTGGACCCAAACCCACTGGGCTACACCCAAACCCACTCGGCTGGACCCAAACCCACTCGGCTAGACCCAAAACCACTCGGCTAGACCCAAATCCACTCGGCTAGACCCAAATCCACTCGGCTAGAACCAAACCCACTCGGCTAGACCCAAACCCACTCGGCTAGACCCAAACCCACTCGGCTAGACCCAAACCCAATCGGCTTGACCCAAACCCCCTCGCTAGAACCAAACCCACTCGGCTAGACCCAAACCAACTCGGCTAGACCCAATCCCACTCGGCTAGACCTACACCCACTCGGCTAGACACAAACCCACTCGGCTAGACCCAAACCCACTCGGCTAGTCCCAAACCCACTTGGCTAGACCCAAACCCACTCGGCAAGTCCCAAACCCACTCGGCAAGACTCAAACCCACTCGGCTAGACCCAAACCCACTCGGCTAGACCCAAACCCACTCTGCTAGACCCATACCCACTCCGCTAGACCCAAACCCACTCGGCTAGACCCAAACCCACTCGGCTAGACCCAAACCCATTCGGCTAGACCCAAACCCACTCGGCTCGACCCAAACCCACTCGGCTCGTCCCAAACCCACTCGGCTCGACCCAACCCCACTCCGCTAGGCACAAACCCACTCGGCTAGACCCAAACCCACTCCGCTACACCCAAACCCACTCGGCTAGACCCAAACCCACTCGGCTAGACCCAAACCCACTCCTCTAGACCCAAACCCACTCGGCCAGACCCAAACCCACTCGGCTAGACCAAAACCCACTCGGCTAGACCCAAACCCACTATGCAAGTCCCAAACCCACTCGACTAGACCCAAACCCACTTTTCTAGACCCAAACCCACTCAGCAAGTCCCAAACCCACACGGCTAGACCCAAACCCACTCTGCTAGACCCAAACCCACTCCGCTGGACCCAAACCCACTCGGCTACACCCACACCCACTCGGCTAGACCCAAACCCATTCGGCTGGACCCAAACCCACTCGACTAGACCCAAACCCACTCGGCTATTCCCAAACCCACTCGGCTAGACCCAAACCCACTCCGCTAGACCCAAACCCACTCGGCTAGACCCAAACCCACTCCGCTAGACCCAAACCCACTCGGCTAGACCCAAACCGACTCGGCTAGACGTAAACCCACTCGGCTAGACCCAAAACCACTCGGCTAGACCCAAACCCACTCGGCTAGACCCAAATCCACTCGGCTAGAACCAAACCCACTTGGCTAGACCCAAACCCACTCCGCTAGACCCAAACCCACTCGGCTAGACCCAAACCCACTCGGCTAGACCCAAACCCACTCGGCTAGACCCAAACCCACTCGGCTGGACCCAAACCCACTCGGCTAGACCCAAACCCACTCGGCTAGACCCAAACCCACTCGGCTAGACCCAAACCCACTCGGCTAGACCCAAACCCACATTGCTAGACCCAAACCCACTCGGCAAGTCCCAAACCCACTCGACTAGACCCAAACCCACTTTTCTAGACCCAAACCCACTAGGCAAGTCCCAAACCCACTCGGCTGGACCCTAACCCACTCGGCTAGACCCAAACCCACTCGGCTAGACCCAAACCCATTTTGCTAGACCCAAACCCACTATGCAAGTCCCAAACCCACTCGACTAGACCCAAACCCACTTTTCTAGACCCAAACCCACTCAGCAAGTCGCAAACCCACTCGGCTAGACCCAAACCCACTCCGCTAGACCCAAACCCACTCGGCTAGACCCAAACCCACTCCGCTAGACCCAAACCCACTCGGCTAGACACAAACCCACTCGGCTAGACCCAAACCCACTCGGCTAGACCCAAACCCACTCGGCTAGACCCAAACCCACTCGGCTAGTCCCAAATCCACTCGGCTGGAACCAAACCCACTCGGCTAGACCCAAACCCACTCGGCTAGACCCAAACCCACTTGGCTAGACCCAAACCCACTCGGCTAGACCCAAACCCACTCGGGTAGACTGAAACCCACTCGGCTAGACCCAAACATACTCGGCTAGACCCAAACCCACTCGGCTTGTCCCAAACCCACTGGGCTACACCCAAACCCACTCCGCTAGACCCAAACCCACTCGGCTAGACCCAAAACCACTCGGCTAGACCCAAACCCACTCGGCTAGACCCAAATCCACTCGGCTAGAACCAAACCCACTCGGCTAGACCCAAACCCACTCGGCTAGACCCAAACCCACTTGGCTAGACCCAAACCCAATCGGCTTGACCCAAACCCCCTCGCTAGAACCAACCCCACTCGGCTAGACCCAAACCAACTCGGCTAGACCCAATCCCACTCCGCTAGACCCAAACGCACTCCGCTAGACCCAAACCCACTCGGCTATACCCAAACCCAGTCGGCAAGACCCAAACCGATTCGGCGACACCCACACCCACTCGGCTACACCCAAACGCACTCGGCTAAACCCAATCCCACTCGGCTAGACCCAAACCCAATCGGCTAGGCCCAAACCCACTCGGCTAGTCCCAAACCCACTCGACTAGACCCAAACCCACTCGGCTAGACCCAAACCCACTCGGCTAGACCCAAACCCACTCGGGTAGACTGAAACCCACTCGGCTAGACCCAAACATACTCGGCTAGACCCAAACCCACTCGGCTGGACCCAAACCCACTGGGCTACACCCAAACCCACTCCGCTAGACCCAAAGCCACTCGGCTAGACCCAAAACCACTCGGCTAGACCCAAACCCACTCGGCTAGACCCAAATCCACTCGGCTAGAACCAAACCCACTCGGCTAGACCCAAACCCACTCGGCTAGACCCAAACCCACTCGGCTAGACCCAAACCCAATCGGCTTGACCCAAACCCCCTCGCTAGAACCAAACCCACTCGGCTAGACCCAAACCAACTCGGCTAGACCCAAACCCACTCCGCTGGACCCAAACCCACTCGCCTAGACCCAAACCTACTCGGCTGGACCAAATCCACTCCGCTAGACCCATACCCAGTCCGCTAGACCCAAACCCACTCGGCTAGACCCAAACCCACTCGGCTAGACCCAAACCCATTCGTCTGGACCCAAACCCACTCGGCTCGACCCAAACCCACTCGGCTCATCCCAAACCCACTCGGCTAGACCCAAACCCACTCCGCTAGGCCCAAACCCACTCGGCTAGACCCAAACCCACTCCGCTACACCCAAACCCACTCGGCTAGTCCCAAACCCACTCGGCTAGACCCAAACCCACTCGGCTAGACCAAAACCCACACGGCTAGACCCAAACCCACTCGGGTAGACTGAAACCCACTCGGCTAGACGCAAACATACTCGGCTAGACCCAAACCCACTCGGCTGGACCCAAACCCACTGGGCTACACCCAAACCCACTCGGCTAGACCCAAACCCACTCGGCTAGACCCAAAACCACTCGGCTAGACCCAAACCCACTCGGCTAGACCCAAATCCACTCGGCTAGAACCAAACCCACTCGGCTAGACCCAAACCCACTCGGCTAGACCCAAACCCACTCGGCTAGACCCAAACCCAATCGGCTTGACCCAAACCCCCTCGCTAGAACCAAACCCACTCGGCTAGACCCAAACCAACTCGGCTAGACCCAATCCCACTCGGCTAGACCCACACCCACTCGGCTAGACGCAAACCCACTCGGCTAGACCCAAACCCACTCGGCTAGTCCCAAACCCACTTGGCTAGACCCAAACCCACTCGGCAAGTCCCAAACCTACTCGGCAAGACCCAAACCCACTTGGCTAGACCCAAACCCACTCGGCTAGACCCAAACCCACTCTGCTAGACCCATACCCACTCCGCTAGACCCAAACCCACTCGGCTAGACCCAAACCCACTCGGCTAGACCCAAACCCATTCGGCTAGACCCAAACCCACTCGGCTCGACCCAAACCCACTCGGCTCGTCCCAAACCCACTCGGCTCGACCCAACCCCACTCCGCTAGGCACAAACCCACTCGGCTAGACCCAAACCCACTCCGCTACACCCAAACCCACTCAGCTAGACCCAAACCCACTCGGCTAGACCCAAACCCACTCCTCTAGACCCAAACCCACTCGGCCAGACCCAAACCCACTCGGCTAGACCAAAACCCACTCGGCTAGACCCAAACCCACTATGCAAGTCCCAAACCCACTCGACTAGACCCAAACCCACTTTTCTAGACCCAAACCCACTCAGCAAGTCCCAAACCCACACGGCTAGACCCAAACCCACTCTGCTAGACCCAAACCCACTCCGCTGGACCCAAACCCACTCGGCTACACCCACACCCATTCGGCTAGACCCAAACCCACTCGGCTAGACCCAAACCCACTCCGCTAGACACAAACCCACTCGGCTAGACCCAAACCCACTCGGCTGGACCCAAACCCACTCGGCTAGACCCAAACCCACTCGGCTAGACCCAAACCCACTCGGCTAGACCCAAACCCACTCGGCTAGACCCAAACCCACATTGCTAGACCCAAACCCACTAGGCAAGTCCCAAACCCACTCGACTAGACCCAAACCCACTTTTCTAGACCCAAACCCACTAGGCAAGTCCCAAACCCACTCGGCTAGACCCTAACCCACTCGGCTAGACCCAAACCCACTCGGCTAGACCCAAACCCATTTTGCTAGACCCAAACCCACTATGCAAGTCCCAAACCCACTCGACTAGACCCAAACCCAATTTTCTAGACCCAAACCCACTCAGCAAGTCCCAAACCCACTCGGCTAGACCCAAACCCACTCCGCTAGACCCAAACCCACTCGGCTAGACCCAAACCCACTCCGCTAGACCCAAACCCACTCGGCTAGACCCAAACCCACTCGGCTAGACCCAAACCCACTCGGCTAGACCCAAACCCACTCGGCTAGACCCAAACCCACTCGGCTAGTCCCAAATCCACTCGGCTGGAACCAAACCCACTCGGCTAGACCCAAACCCACTCGGCTAGACCCAAACCCACTCGGCTAGACCCAAACCCACTCGGCTAGACCCAAACCCACTCGGGTAGACTGAAACCCACTCGGCTAGACCCAAACATACTCGGCTAGACCCAAACCCACTCGGCTTGTCCCAAACCCACTGGGCTACACCCAAACCCACTCCGCTAGACCCAAACCCACTCGGCTAGACCCAAAACCACTCGGCTAGACCCAAACCCACTCGGCTAGACCCAAATCCACTCGGCTAGAACCAAACCCACTCGGCTAGACCCAAACCCACTCGGCTAGACCCAAACCCACTTGGCTAGACCCAAACCCAATCGGCTTGACCCAAACCCCCTCGCTAGAACCAAACCCACTCGGCTAGACCCAAACCAACTCGGCTAGACCCAATCCCACTCCGCTAGACCCAAACCCACTCCGCTAGACCCAAACCCACTCGGCTATACCCAAACCCAGTCGGCAAGACCCAAACCGATTCGGCGACACCCAAACCCACTCGGCTACACCCAAACGCACTCGGCTAAACCCAATCCCACTCGGCTAGACCCAAACCCAATCGGCTAGGCCCAAACCCACTCGGCTAGTCCCAAACCCACTCGACTAGACCCAAACCCACTCGGCTAGATCCAAACCCACTCGGCTAGACCCAAACCCACTCGGGTAGACTGAAACCCACTCGGCTAGACCCAAACATACTCGGCTAGACCCAAACCCACTCGGCTGGACCCAAACCCACTGGGCTACACCCAAACCCACTCCGCTAGACCCAAAGCCACTCGGCTAGACCCAAAACCACTCGGCTAGACCCAAACCCACTCGGCTAGACCCAAATCCACTCGGCTAGAACCAAACCCACTCGGCTAGACCCAAACCCACTCGGCTAGACCCAAACCCACTCGGCTAGACCCAAACCCAATCGGCTTGACCCAAACCCCCTCGCTAGAACCAAACCCACTCGGCTAGACCCAAACCAACTCGGCTAGACCCAAACCCACTCCGCTGGACCCAAACCCACTCGCCTAGACCCAAACCTACTCGGCTGGACCCAAATCCACTCCGCTAGACCCATACCCAGTCCGCTAGACCCAAACCCACTCGGCTAGACCCAAACCCACTCGCCTAGACCCAAACCCATTTGTCTGGACCCAAACCCACTCGGCTCGACCCAAACCCACTCGGCTCATCCCAAACCCACTCGGCTAGACCCAAACCCACTCCGCTAGGCCCAAACCCACTCGGCTAGACCCAAACCCACTCCGCTACACCCAAACCCACTCGGCTAGACCCAAACTCACTCGGCTAGACCCAAACCCACTCCGCTAGACCCAAACCCACTCGGCCAGACCCAAACCCACTCGGCTAGACCAAAACCCACTCGGCTAGACCCAAACCCACTATGCAAGTCCCAAACCCACTCGACTAGACCCAAACCCACTTTTCTAGGCCCAAACCCACTCAGCAAGTCAAAACCCACACGGCTAGACCCAAACCCACTCTGCTAGACCCAAACCCACTCCGCTGGACCCAAACCCACTCGGCTACACCCAAACCCACTCGGCTAGACCCAAACCCATTCAGCTGGTTCCAAACCCACTCGACTAGACCCAAACCCACTCGGCTTTTCCCAAACCCACTCGGCTAGAGCCAAACCCACTCCGCTAGACCCAAACCCACTCGGCTAGACCCAAACCCACTCCGCTAAACCCAAACCCACTCGGCTAGACCCAAACCCACTCGGCTCGACGTAAACCCACTCGGCTAGACCCAAAACCACTCGGCCAGACCCAAATCCACTCGGCTAGAACCAAACCCACTCGGCTAGACCCAAACCCACTCGGCTAGACCCAAACCCACTCGGCTAGACCCAAACCCACTCGGCTAGACCCAAACCCACTTTGCTAGACCCAAACCCACTCGGCTAGACCCAAACCCACTCGGCAAGTCCCAAACCCACTCGACTAGACCCAAACCCACTTTGCTAGACCCAAACCCACTCGGCAAGTCCTAAACCCACTCGAATAGACCCAAACCCACTTTTCTAGACCCAAACCCACTCGGCAAGTCCCAAACCCAATCGGCTAGACCCTAACCCACTCGGCTAGACCCAAACCCACTCGGCTAGACCCAAACCCGCTCGGATAGACCCAAACCCACTAGGCTAGACCCAAATCGACTCGGCTAGACCCAAACCCACTCGGCTACACCCAAACCCACTCGGCTAGACCCAAACCCACTCCGCTAGACCCAAACCCACTCCGCTAGACCCAAACCCACTCGGCTATACCCAAACCCACTCGGCAAGAAACAAACCGATTCGGCGACACCCAAACCCACTCGGCTACACCCAAACCCACTCGGCTAACCCCAATCCCACTCGGCTAGACCCAAACCCAATCGGCTACACCCAAACCCACTCGGCTAGTCCCAAACCCACTCGACTAGACCCAAACCCACTCGGCTAGACCCAAACCCACTCGGCTAGACCCAAACCCACTCGGGTAGACTGAAACTCACTCGGCTAGACCCAAACATACTCGGCTAGACCCAAACCCACTCGGCTGGACCCAAACCCACTGGGCTACACCCAAACCCACTCCGCTAGACCCAAACCCACTCGGCTAGACCCAAAACCACTCGGCTAGACCCAAACCCACTCGGCTAGACCCAAATCCACTCGGCTAGAACCAAACCCACTCGGCTAGACCCAAACCCACTCGGCTAGACCCAAACCCACTTGGCTAGACCCAAACCCAATCGGTTTGACCCAAACCCCCTCGCTAGAACCAAACCCACTCGGCTAGACCCAAACCAACTCGGCTAGACCCAAACCCACTCCGCTAGACCCAAACCCAGTCGGCAAGACCCAAACCGATTCGGCGACACCCAAACCCACTCGGCTACACCCAAACGCACTCGGCTAAACCCAATCCCACTCGGCTAGACCCAAACCCAATCGGCTAGACACAAAACCCACTCGGCTAGTCCCAAACCCACTCGACTAGACCCAAACCCACTCGGCTGGACCCAAACCCACTCGGCTAGACCCAAACCCACTCGGGTAGACTGAAACCCACTCGGCTAGACCCAAACATACTCGGCTAGACCCAAACCCACTCGGCTGGACCCAAACCCACTGG
The DNA here is from genome assembly GCA_963514005.1 of Raja brachyura. Next base: position 10,537,256 of record OY740823.1, read on the forward strand.
GCTACACCCAAACCCACTCCGCTAGACCCAAACCCACTCGGCTAGACCCAAAACCATTCGGCTGGACCCAAACCCACTCGGCTCGACCCAAATCCACTCGGCTAGAACCAAACCCACTCGGCTAGACCCAAACCCACTCGGCTAGACCCAAACCCACTCGGCTAGACCCAAACCCAATCGGCTTGACCCAAACCCCCTCGCTAGAACCAAACCCACTCGGCTAGACCCAAACCAACTCGGCTAGACCCAATCCCACTCGGCTAGACCCACACCCACTCGGCTAGACCCAAACCCACTCGGCTAGACCCAAACCCACTCGGCTAGTCCCAAACCCACTTGGCTAGACCCAAACCCACTCGGCAAGTCCCAAACCTACTCGGCAAGACCCAAACCCACTCGGCTAGACCCAAACCCACTCGGCTAGACCCAAACCCACTCTGCTAGACCCATACCCAGTCCCCTAGACCCAAACCCACTCGGCTAGACCCAAACCCACTCGGCTAGACCCAAACCCATTCGGCTAGACCCAAACCCACTCGGCTCGACCCAAACCCACTCGGCTCATCCCAAACCCACTCGGCTAGACCCAAACCCACTCCGCTAGGCCCAAACCCACTCGGCGAGACCCAAACGCACTCCGCTACACCCAAACCCACTCGGCTAGACCCAACCCACTCGGCTAGACCCAAACCCACTCAGCTAGACCCAAACCCACTCGGCCAGACCCAAACCCACTCGGCTAGACCAAAACCCACTCGGCTAGACCCAAACCCACTATGCAAGTCCCAAACCCACTCGACTAGACCCAAACCCACTTTTCTAGACCCAAACCCACTCAGCAAGTCCCAAACCCACTCGGCTAGACCCAAACCCATTCAGCTGCTTCCAAACCCACTCGACTAGACCCAAACCCACTCGGCTTTTCCCAAACCCACTCGGCTAGACCCAAACCCACTCCGCTAGACCCAAACCCACTCGGCTAGACCCAAACCCACTCCGCTAGACCCAAACCCACTCGGCTAGACCCAAACCCACTCGGCTCGACGTAAACCCACTCGGCTAGACCCAAAACCACTCGGCTAGACCCAAACCCACTCGGCTAGACCCAAATCCACTCGGCTAGAACCAAACCCACTCGGCTAGACCCAAACCCACTCCGCTAGACCCAAACCCACTCGGCTAGACCCAAACCCACTCGGCTAGACCCAAACCCACTCGGCTAGACCCAAACCCACTCGGCTAGACCCAAACCCACTCGGCTAGACCCAAACCCACTCGGCTAGACCCAAACCCACTCGGCTAGACCCAAACCCACTTTTCTAGACCCAAACCCACTCGGCAAGTCCCAAACCCACTCGACTAGACCCAAACCCACTTTTCTAGACCCAAACCCACTAGGCAAGTCCCAAACCCACTCGGCTAGACCCTAACCCACTCGGCTAGACCCAAACCCACTCGGCTGGACCCAAACCCACTCGGCTAGACCCAAATCCACTCGGCTAGAACCAAACCCATTCGGCTAGACCCAAACACACTCGGCTAGACCCAAACACACTCGGGTAGACTCAAACCCACTCGGCTAGACCGAAAACCACTCGGCTAGACCCAAACCCACTCGGCTAGACCCAAATCCACTCGGCTAGAACCAAACCCACTCGGCTAGACCCAAACCCACTCGGCTAGACCCAAACCCACGCGGCTAGACCCAAACCCGCTCGGCTAGACCCAACCCCACTCGGCTAGACCCAAACCCACTCGGCTAGACCCAAACCAACTCGGCTAGACCCAAACCCACTCGGCTAGACCCAAACCAACTCGGCTAGACCCAAACCCACTTTGCTAGACCCAAACCCACTCGGCAAGTCCCAAACCCACTGGACTAGACCCAAACCCACTTTTCAAGACCCAAACCCACTAGGCAAGTCCCAAACCCACTCGGCTAGACCCTAACCCACTCGGCTAGACCCAAACCCACTCGGCTAGACCCAAACCCACTTTTCTAGACCCAAACCCACTCAGCAAGTCCCAAACCCACTCGGCTAGACCCAAACCCACTCCGCTAGACCCAAACCCACTCGGCTAGACCCAAACCCACTCGGCTCGACGTAAACCCACTCGGCTAGACCCAAAACCACTCGGCTAGACCCAAACCCACTCGGCTAGACCCAAATCCACTCGGCTAGAACCAAACCCACTCGGCTAGACCCAAACCCACTCCGCTAGACCCAAACCCACTCGGCTAGACCCAAACACACTCGGCTAGACCCAAACACACTCGGGTAGACTCAAACCCACTCGGCTAGACCCAAACCCACTCGGCTAGACCCAAACCCACGCGGCTAGACCCAAACCCACTCGGCTAGACCCAACCCCACTCGGCTAGACCCAAACCCACTCGGCTAGACCCAAACCAACTCGGCTAGACCCAAACCCACTCGGCTAGACCCAAACCAACTCGGCTAGACCCAAACCCACTTTGCTAGACCCAAACCCACTCGGCAAGTCCCAAACCCACTGGACTAGACCCAAACCCACTTTTCAAGACCCAAACCCACTAGGCAAGTCCCAAACCCACTCGGCTAGACCCTAACCCACTCGGCTAGACCCAAACCCACTCGGCTAGACCCAAACCCACTTTTCTAGACCCAAACCCACTCAGCAAGTCCCAAACCCACTCGGCTAGACCCAAACCCACTCGGGTAGACTGAAACCCACTCGGCTAGACCCAAACATACTCGGCTAGACCCAAACCCACTCGGCTGGACCCAAACCCACTGGGCTACACCCAAACCCACTCCGCTAGACCCAAACCCACTCGGCTAGACCCAAAACCATTCGGCTGGACCCAAACCCACTCGGCTCGACCCAAATCCACTCGGCTAGAACCAAACCCACTCGGCTAGACCCAAACCCACTCGGCTAGACCCAAACCCACTCGGCTAGACCCAAACCCAATCGGCTTGACCCAAACCCCCTCGCTAGAACCAAACCCACTCGGCTAGACCCAAACCAACTCGGCTAGACCCAATCCCGCTCGGCTAGACCCACACCCACTCGGCTAGACCCAAACCCACTCGGCTAGACCCAAACCCACTCGGCTAGTCCCAAACCCACTTGGCTAGACCCAAACCCACTCGGCAAGTCCCAAACCTACTCGGCAAGAGCCAAACCCACTCGGCTAGACCCAAACCCACTCGGCTAGACCCAAACCCACTCTGCTAGACCCATACCCAGTCCCCTAGACCCAAACCCACTCGGCTAGACCCAAACCCACTCGGCTAGACCCAAACCCATTCGGCTAGACCCAAACCCACTCGGCTCGACCCAAACCCACTCGGCTCATCCCAAACCCACTCGGCTAGACCCAAACCCACTCCGCTAGGCCCAAACCCACTCGGCGAGACCCAAACGCACTCCGCTACACCCAAACCCACTCGGCTAGACCCAACCCACTCGGCTAGACCCAAACCCACTCAGCTAGACCCAAACCCACTCGGCCAGACCCAAACCCACTCGGCTAGACCAAAACCCACTCGGCTAGACCCAAACCCACTATGCAAGTCCCAAACCCACTCGACTAGACCCAAACCCACTTTTCTAGACCCAAACCCACTCAGCAAGTCCCAAACCCACTCGGCTAGACCCAAACCCATTCAGCTGCTTCCAAACCCACTCGACTAGACCCAAACCCACTCGGCTTTTCCCAAACCCACTCGGCTAGACCCAAACCCACTCCGCTAGACCCAAACCCACTCGGCTAGACCCAAACCCACTCCGCTAGACCCAAACCCACTCGGCTAGACCCAAACCCACTCGGCTCGACGTAAACCCACTCGGCTAGACCCAAAACCACTCGGCTAGACCCAAACCCACTCGGCTAGACCCAAATCCACTCGGCTAGAACCAAACCCACTCGGCTAGACCCAAACCCACTCCGCTAGACCCAAACCCACTCGGCTAGACCCAAACCCACTCGGCTAGACCCAAACCCACTCGGCTAGACCCAAACCCACTCGGCTAGACCCAAACCCACTCGGCTAGACCCAAACCCACTCGGCTAGACCCAAACCCACTCGGCTAGACCCAAACCCACTTTTCTAGACCCAAACCCACTCGGCAAGTCCCAAACCCACTCGACTAGACCCAAACCCACTTTTCTAGACCCAAACCCACTAGGCAAGTCCCAAACCCACTCGGCTAGACCCTAACCCACTCGGCTAGACCCAAACCCACTCGGCTGGACCCAAACCCACTCGGCTAGACCCAAATCCACTCGGCTAGAACCAAACCCATTCGGCTAGACCCAAACACACTCGGCTAGACCCAAACACACTCGGGTAGACTCAAACCCACTCGGCTAGACCGAAAACCACTCGGCTAGACCCAAACCCACTCGGCTAGACCCAAATCCACTCGGCTAGAACCAAACCCACTCGGCTAGACCCAAACCCACTCGGCTAGACCCAAACCCACGCGGCTAGACCCAAACCCGCTCGGCTAGACCCAACCCCACTCGGCTAGACCCAAACCCACTCGGCTAGACCCAAACCAACTCGGCTAGACCCAAACCCACTCGGCTAGACCCAAACCAACTCGGCTAGACCCAAACCCACTTTGCTAGACCCAAACCCACTCGGCAAGTCCCAAACCCACTGGACTAGACCCAAACCCACTTTTCAAGACCCAAACCCACTAGGCAAGTCCCAAACCCACTCGGCTAGACCCTAACCCACTCGGCTAGACCCAAACCCACTCGGCTAGACCCAAACCCACTTTTCTAGACCCAAACCCACTCAGCAAGTCCCAAACCCACTCGGCTAGACCCAAACCCACTCCGCTAGACCCAAACCCACTCGGCTAGACCCAAACCCACTCGGCTCGACGTAAACCCACTCGGCTAGACCCAAAACCACTCGGCTAGACCCAAACCCACTCGGCTAGACCCAAATCCACTCGGCTAGAACCAAACCCACTCGGCTAGACCCAAACCCACTCCGCTAGACCCAAACCCACTCGGCTAGACCCAAACACACTCGGCTAGACCCAAACACACTCGGGTAGACTCAAACCCACTCGGCTAGACCCAAACCCACTCGGCTAGACCCAAACCCACGCGGCTAGACCCAAACCCACTCGGCTAGACCCAACCCCACTCGGCTAGACCCAAACCCACTCGGCTAGACCCAAACCAACTCGGCTAGACCCAAACCCACTCGGCTAGACCCAAACCAACTCGGCTAGACCCAAACCCACTTTGCTAGACCCAAACCCACTCGGCAAGTCCCAAACCCACTGGACTAGACCCAAACCCACTTTTCAAGACCCAAACCCACTAGGCAAGTCCCAAACCCACTCGGCTAGACCCTAACCCACTCGGCTAGACCCAAACCCACTCGGCTAGACCCAAACCCACTTTTCTAGACCCAAACCCACTCAGCAAGTCCCAAACCCACTCGGCTAGACCCAAACCCACTCTGCTAGACCCAAACCCACTCCGCTGGACCCAAACCCACTCGGCTAGACCCAAACCCACTCGGCTAGACCCAAACCCACTTTTCTAGACCCAAACCCACTCAGCAAGTCCCAAACCCACTCGGCTAGACCCAAACCCACTCTGCTAGACCCAAACCCACTCCGCTGGACCCAAACCCACTCGGCTAGACCCAAACCCACTCGGCTAGACCCAAATCCACTCGGCTACAACCAAACCAATTCGGCTAGACCCAAACCCACTCCGCTAGACCCAAACCCACTCGGCTAGACCCAAACCCACTCCGCTAGTCCCAAACCCACTTGGCTAGACCGAAACCAACTCGGCAAGTCCCAAACCTACTCGGCAAGACCCAAACCCACTCGGCTGGACCCAAACCCACTCGGCTAGACCCAAACCCACTCTGCTAGACCCATACCCAGTCCCCTAGACCCAAACCCACTCGGCTAGACCCAAACCCACTCGGCTAGACCCAAACCCATTCGGCTAGACCCAAACCCACTCGGCTCGACCCAAACCCACTCGGCTCATCCCAAACCCACTCGGCTAGACCCAAACCCACTCCGCTAGGCCCAAACCCACTCGGCGAGACCCAAACGCACTCCGCTACACCCAAACCCACTCGGCTAGACCCAAACCCACTCGGCTAGACCCAAACCCACTCAGCGAGACCCAAACCCACTCGGTCAGACCCAAACCCACTCGGCTAGACCAAAACCCACTCGGCTAGACCCAAACCCACTATGCAAGTCCCAAACCCACTCGACTAGACCCAAACCCACTTTTCTAGACCCAAACCCACTCAGCAAGTCCCAAACCCACACGGCTAGACCCAAACCCACTCTGCTAGACCCAAACCCACTCCGCTGGAACCAAACCCACTCGGCTACACCCAAACCCACTCGGCTAGACCCAAACCCATTCAGCTGCTTCCAAACCCACTCGACTAGACCCAAACCCACTCGGCTTTTCCCAAACCCACTCGGCTAGACCCAAACCCACTCCGCTAGACCCAAACCCAATCGGCTAGACCCAAACCCACTCCGCTAGACCCAAACCCACTCGGCTAGACCCAAACCCACTCGGCTCGACGTAAACCCACTCGGCTAGACCCAAAACCACTCGGCTAGACCCAAACCCACTCGGCTAGACCCAAATCCACTCCGCTAGACCCAAACCCACTCCGCTAGACCCAAACCCAATCGGCTAGAACCAAACCCACTCGGCTAGACCCAAACCCACTCCGCTAGATCCAAACCCACTCGGCTAGACCCAAACCCACTCGGCTAGCCCAAACCCACTCGGCTAGACCCAAACCCACTCGGCTAGACCCAAACCCACTCGGCTAGACCCAAACCCACTCGGCTAGACCCAAACCCACTCGGCTAGACCCAAACCCACTTTTCTAGACCCAAACCCACTCGGCAAGTCCCAAACCCACTCGACTAGACCCAAACCCACTTTTCTAGACCCAAACCCACTAGGCAAGTCCCAAACCCACTCGGCTAGACCCTAACCCACTCGGCTAGACCCAAACCCACTCGGCTGGACCCAAACCCACTCGGCTAGGCCCAAATCCACTCGGCTAGAACCAAACCCATTCGGCTAGACCCAAACACACTCGGCTAGACCCAAACACACTCGGGTAGACTCAAACCCACTCGGCTAGACCCAAACCCACGCGGCTAGACCCAAACCCGCTCGGCTAGACCCAACCCCACTCGGCTAGACCCAAACCCACTCGGCTAGACCCAAACCAACTCGGCTAGACCCAAACCCACTCGGCTAGACCCAAACCAACTCGGCTAGACCCAAACCCACTTTGCTAGACCCAAACCCACTCGGCAAGTCCCAAACCCACTCGGCTAGACCCAAACCCACTCGGCTAGACCCAAACCCACGCGGCTAGACCCAAACCCGCTCGGCTAGACCCAACCCCACTCGGCTAGACCCAAACCCACTCGGCTAGACCCAAACCAACTCGGCTAGACCCAAACCCACTCGGCTAGACCCAAACCAACTCGGCTAGACCCAAACCCACTTTGCTAGACCCAAACCCACTCGGCAAGTCCCAAACCCACTGGACCAGACCCAAACCCACTTTTCAAGACCCAAACCCACTAGGCAAGTCCCAAACCCACTCGGCTAGACCCTAACCCACTCGGCTAGACCCAAACCCACTCGGCTAGACCCAAACCCACTTTTCTAGACCCAAACCCACTCAGCAAGTCCCAAACCCACTCGGCTAGACCCAAACCCACTCCGCTAGCCCCAAACCCACTCGGCTAGACCCAAACCCACTCGGCTCGACGTAAACCCACTCGGCTAGACCCAAAACCACTCGGCTAGACCCAAACCCACTCGGCTAGACCCAAATCCACTCGGCTAGAACCAAACCCACTCGGCTAGACCCAAACCCACTCCGCTAGACCCAAACCCACTCGGCTAGACCCAAACACACTCGGCTACACCCAAACACACTCGGGTAGACTCAAACCCACTCGGCTAGACCCAAACCCACTCGGCAAGACCCAAACCCACGCGGCTAGACCCAAACCCACTCGGCTAGACCCAACCCCACTCGGCTAGACCCAAACCCACTCGGCTAGACCCAAACCAACTCGGCTAGACCCAAACCCACTCGGCTAGACCCAAACCAACTCGGCTAGACCCAAACCCACTTTGCTAGACCCAAACCCACTCGGCAAGTCCCAAACCCACTGGACTAGACCCAAACCCACTTTTCAAGACCCAAACCCACTAGGCAAGTCCCAAACCCAATCGGCTAGACCCTAACCCACTCGGCTAGACCCAAACCCACTCGGCTAGACCCAAACCCACTTTTCTAGACCCAAACCCACTCAGCAAGTCCCAAACCCACTCGGCTAGACCCAAACCCACTCTGCTAGACCCAAACCCACTCCGCTGGACCCAAACCCACTCGGCTAGACCCAAACCCACTCGGCTAGACCCAAATCCACTCGGCTAGAACCAAACCAATTTGGCTAGACCCAAACACACTCGGCTAGACCCAAACACACTCGGGTAGACTCAAACCCACTCGGCTAGACCGAAAACCACTCGGCTATACCCAAACCCACTCGGCTAGACCCAAATCCACTCGGCTAGAACCAAACCCACTCGGCTAGACCCAAACCCACTCGGCTAGACCCAAACCCACGCGGCTAGACCCAAACCCACTCGGCTAGACCCAAACCCACTCGGCTAGACCCAAACCCACTCGGCTAGACCCAAACCCACTCCCCTAGACCCAAACCCACTCGGCTACACCCAAACCCACTCGGCTGGACCCAAACCCATTCGGCTGGACCCAAACCCACTCGGCCAGACCCAAACCCACTCGGCTATTCCCAAACCCACTCGGCTAGACCCAAACCCACTCCGCTAGACCCAAACCCACTCGGCTAGACCCAAACCCACTCCGCTAGACCCAAACCCACTCGGCTAGACGCAAACCCACTCGGCTAGACCCAAACCCACTCGGCTAGACCCAAAACCACTCGGCCAGACCCAAACCCACTCGGCTAGACCCAAATCCACTCGGCTAGAACCAAACCCACTCGGCTAGACCCAAACCCACTCTGCTAGACCCAAACCCACTTGGCCAGACCCAAACCCACTCGGCTAGACCCAAACCCACTCGGCTAGACCCAAACCCACTCGGCTAGACCCAAACCCACTCGGCGAGACCCAAACCCACTCGGCTAGACCCAAACCCACTCGGCTAGACCCAAACCCACTCGGCTAGACCCAAACCCACTTTGCTAGACCCAAACCCACTCGGCAGGTCCCAAACCCACTCGACTAGACCCAAACCCACTTTTCTAGACCCAAACCCACTCGGCAAGTCCCAAACCCAATCGGCTAGACCCTAACCCACTCGGCTAGACCCAAACCCACTCGGCTAGACCCAAACCCGCTCGGATAGACCCAAACCCACTCGGCTAGACCCTAACCCACTCGGCTAGACCCAAACCCACTCGGCTAGACCCAAACCCACTTTTCTAGACCCAAACCCACTCAGCAAGTCCCAAACCCACTCGGCTAGACCCAAACCCACTCTGCTAGACCCAAACCCACTCCGCTGGACCCAAACCCACTCGGCTAGACCCAATCCCACTCGGCTAGACCCAAATCCACTCGGCTAGAACCAAACCAATTCGGCTAGACCCAAACACACTCGGCTAGACCCAAACACACTCGGGTAGACTCAAACCCACTCGGCTAGACCGAAAACCACTCGGCTATACCCAAACCCACTCGGCTAGACCCAAATCCACTCGGCTAGAACCAAACCCACTCGGCTTGACCCAAACCCACTCGGCTAGACCCAAACCCACGCGGCTAGACCCAAACCCACTCGGCTAGACCCAAACCCACTCGGCTAGACCCAAACCCACTCGGCTAGACCCAAACCCACTCCCCTAGACCCAAACCCACTCGGCTACACCCAAACCCACTCGGCTGGACCCAAACCCATTCGGCTGGACCCAAACCCACTCGGCCAGACCCAAACCCACTCGGCTATTCCCAAACCCACTCGGCTAGACCCAAACCCACTCCGCTAGACCCAAACCCACTCGGCTAGACCCAAACCCACTCCGCTAGACCCAAACCCACTCGGCTAGACGCAAACCCACTCGGCTAGACCCAAACCCACTCGGCTAGACCCAAAACCACTCGGCCAGACCCAAACCCACTCGGCTAGACCCAAATCCACTCGGCTAGAACCAAACCCACTCGGCTAGACCCAAACCCACTCCGCTAGACCCAAACCCACTTGGCTAGACCCAAACCCACTCGGCTAGACCCAAACCCACTCGGCTAGACCCAAACCCACTCGGCTAGACCCAAACCCACTCGGCGAGACCCAAACCCACTCGGCTAGACCCAAACCCACTCGGCTAGACCCAAACCCACTCGGCTAGACCCAAACCCACTTTGCTAGACCCAAACCCACTCGGCAAGTCCCAAACCCACTCGACTAGACCCAAACCCACTTTTCTAGACCCAAACCCACTCGGCAAGTCCCAAACCCAATCGGCTAGACCCTAACCCACTCGGCTAGACCCAAACCCACTCGGCTAGACCCAAACTCGCTCGGAGAGACCCAAACCCACTAGGCTAGACCCAAATCGACTCGGCTAGACCCAAACCCACTCGGCTACACCCAAACCCACTCGGCTAGACCCAAACCCACTCCGCTAGACCCAAACCCACTCCGCTAGACCCAAACCCACTCGGCTTTTCCCAAACCCAGTCGGCAAGACCCAAACCGATTCGGCGACACCCAAACCCACTCGGCTACACAAAAACCCACTCGGCTAAACCCAATCCCACTCGGCTAGACCCAAACCCAATCGGCTAGACCCAAACCCACTCGGCTAGTCCCAAACCCACTCGACTAGACCCAAACCCACTCGGCTAGACCCAAACCCACTCGGCTAGACCCAAACCCACTCGGGTAGACTGAAACCCACTCGGCTAGACCCAAACATACTCGGCTAGACCCAAACCCACTCGGCTGGACCCAAACCCACTCGGCAAGTCCCAAACCCACTCGGCAAGACCCAAACCCACTCGGCTAGACCCAAACCCACTCGGCTAGACCCAAACCCACTCTGCTAGACCCATACCCACTCCGCTACACCCAAACCCACTGGGCTAGACCCAAACCCACTCCGCTAGACCCAAACCCACTCGGCTAGACCCAAAACCACTCGGCTAGACCCAAACCCACTCGGCTAGACCCAAACCCACTCGGCTAGAACCAAACCCACTCGGCTAGACCCAAACCCACTCGGCTAGACCCAAACCCACTCGGCTGGACCCAAACCCACTGGGCTAGACCCAAACCCACTCCGCTAGACCCAAACCCACTCGGCTAGACCCAAAACCACTGGGCTAGACCCAAACCCACTCGGCTAGACCGAAATCCACTCGGCTAGAACCAAACCCACTCGGCTAGACCCAAACCCACTCGGCTAGACCCAAACCCACTCGGCTAGACCCAAACCCAATCGGCTTGACCCAAACCCCCTCGCTAGAACCAAACCCACTCAGCTAGAACCAAACCAACTCGGCGAGACCCAATCCCACTCGGCTAGACCCACACCCACTCGGCTAGACCCAAACCCACTCGGCTAGACCCAAACCCACTCGGCTAGACCCAAACCCACTTGGCTAGACCCAAACCCACTCGGCAAGTCCCAAACCCACTCGGCAAGACCCAAACCCACTCGGCTGGACCCAAACCCACTCGGCTAGACCCAAACCCACTCTGCTATACCCATACCCACTCCGCTACACCCAAACCCACTCGGCTAGACCCAAACCCACTCGGCTAGACCCACACCCATTCGGCTAGACCCAAACCCACTCGGCTCGACCCAAACCCACTCGGCTCGTCCCAAACCCACTCGGCTAGACCCAAACCCACTCCGCTAGGCCCAAACCCACTCGGCTAGACCCAAACCCACTCCGCTACACCCAAACCCACTCGGCTAGACCCAAACCCACTCGGCTAGACCCAAACCCACTCCGCTAGACGCAAACCCACTCGGCCAGACCCAAACCCACTCGGCTAGATCAAAACCCACTCGGCTAGACCCAAACCCACTGTGCAAGTCCCAAACCCACTCGACTAGACCCAAACCCACTTTTCTAGACCCAAACCCACTCAGCAAGTCCCAAACCCACACGGCTAGACCCAAACCCACTCTGTTAGACCCAAACCCACTCCGCTGGACCCAAACCCACTCGGCTACACCCAAACCCACTCGGCTAGACCCAAACCCACTCCGCTAGACCCAAACCCACTCCGCTAGACCCAAACCCACTCGGCTTTTCCCAAACCCAGTCGGCAAGACCCAAACCGATTCGGCGACACCCAAACCCACTCGGCTACACCCAAACCCACTCGGCTAAACCCAATCCCACTCGGCTAGACCCAAACCCAATCGGCTAGACCCAAACCCACTCGGCTAGTCCCAAACCCACTCGACTAGACCCAAACCCACTCGGCTAGACCCAAACCCACTCGGCTAGACCCAAACCCACTCGGGTAGACTGAAACCCACTCGGCTAGACCCAAACATACTCGGCTAGACCCAAACCCACTCCGCTGGACCCAAACCCACTCAGCAAGTCCCAAACCCACTCGGCTAGACCCAAACCCACTCTGCTAGACCCAAACCCACTCCGCTGGACCCAAACCCACTCGGCTAGACCCAAACCCACTCGGCTAGACCCAAATCCACTCGGCTAGAACCAAACCAATTCGGCTAGACCCAAACACACTCGGCTAGACCCAAACACACTCGGGTAGACTCAAACCCACTCGGCTAGACCGAAAACCACTCGGCTATACCCAAACCCACTCGGCTAGACCCAAATCCACTCGGCTAGAACCAAACCCACTCGGCTAGACCCAAACCCACTCGGCTAGACCCAAACCCACGCGGCTAGACCCAAACCCACTCGGCTAGACCCAAACCCACTCGGCTAGACCCAAACCCACTCGGCTAGACCCAAACCCACTCCCCTAGACCCAAACCCACTCGGCTACACCCAAACCCACTCGGCTGGACCCAAACCCATTCGGCTGGACCCAAACCCACTCGGCCAGACCCAAACCCACTCGGCTAGACGCAAACCCACTCGGCTAGACCCAAACCCACTCGGCTAGACCCAAAACCACTCGGCCAGACCCAAACCCACTCGGCTAGACCCAAATCCACTCGGCTAGAACCAAACCCACTCGGCTAGACCCAAACCCACTCCGCTAGACCCAAACCCACTTGGCTAGACCCAAACCCACTCGGCTAGACCCAAACCCACTCGGCTAGACCCAAACCCACTCGGCTAGACCCAAACCCACTCGGCGAGACCCAAACCCACTCGGCTAGACCCAAACCCACTCGGCTAGACCCAAACCCACTCGGCTAGACCCAAACCCACTTTGCTAGACCCAAACCCACTCGGCAAGTCCCAAACCCACTCGACTAGACCCAAACCCACTTTTCTAGACCCAAACCCACTCGGCAAGTCCCAAACCCAATCGGCTAGACCCTAACCCACTCGGCTAGACCCAAACCCACTCGGCTAGACCCAAACCCGCTCGGATAGACCCAAACCCACTATGCTAGACCCAAATCGACTCGGCTAGACCCAAACCCACTCGGCTACACCCAAACCCACTCGGCTAGACCCAAACCCACTCCGCTAGACCCAAACCCACTCCGCTAGACCCAAACCCACTCGGCTTTTCCCAAACCCAGTCGGCAAGACCCAAACCGATTCGGCGACACCCAAACCCACTCGGCTACACAAAAACCCACTCGGCAAAACCCAATCCCACTCGGCTAGACCCAAACCCAATCGGCTAGACCCAAACCCACTCGGCTAGTCCCAAACCCACTCGACTAGACCCAAACCCACTCGGCTAGACCCAAACCCACTCGGCTAGACCCAAACCCACTCGGGTAGACTGAAACCCACTCGGCTAGACCCAAACATACTCGGCTAGACCCAAACCCACTCGGCTGGACCCAAACCCACTGGGCTAGACCCAAACCCACTCCGCTAGACCCAAACCCACTCGGCTAGACCCAAACCCACTCGGCTAGACCCAAACCCACTCGGCTAGACCCAAACCCACTCGGGTAGACTGAAACCCACTCGGCTAGACCCAAACATACTCGGCTAGACCCAAACCCACTCGGCTGGACCCAAACCCACTCGGCAAGTCCCAAACCCACTCGGCAAGACCCAAACCCACTCGGCTAGACCCAAACCCACTCGGCTAGACCCAAACCCACTCTGCTAGACCCATACCCACTCCGCTACACCCAAACCCACTGGGCTAGACCCAAACCCACTCCGCTAGACCCAAACCCACTCGGCTAGACCCAAAACCACTCGGCTAGACCCAAACCCACTCGGCTAGACCCAAACCCACTCGGCTAGAACCAAACCCACTCGGCTAGACCCAAACCCACTCGGCTAGACCCAAACCCACTCGGCTGGACCCAAACCCACTGGGCTAGACCCAAACCCACTCCGCTAGACCCAAACCCACTCGGCTAGACCCAAAACCACTGGGCTAGACCCAAACCCACTCGGCTAGACCGAAATCCACTCGGCTAGAACCAAACCCACTCGGCTAGACCCAAACCCACTCGGCTAGACCCAAACCCACTCGGCTAGACCCAAACCCAATCGGCTTGACCCAAACCCCCTCGCTAGAACCAAACCCACTCAGCTAGAACCAAACCAACTCGGCGAGACCCAATCCCACTCGGCAAGTCCCAAACCCACTCGGCAAGACCCAAACCCACTCGGCTAGACCCAAACCCACTCGGCTAGACCCAAACCCACTCTGCTAGACCCATACCCACTCCGCTACACCCAAACCCACTCGGCTAGACCCAAACCCACTCGGCTAGACCCACACCCATTCGGCTAGACCCAAACCCACTCGGCTCGACCCAAACCCACTCGGCTCGTCCCAAACCCACTCGGCTAGACCCAAACCCACTCCGCTAGGCCCAAACCCACTCGGCTAGACCCAAACCCACTCCGCTACACCCAAACCCACTCGGCTAGACCCAAACCCACTCGGCTAGACCCAAACCCACTCCGCTAGACGCAAACCCACTCGGCCAGACCCAAACCCACTCGGCTAGACCAAAACCCACTCGGCTAGACCCAAACCCACTGTGCAAGTCCCAAACCCACTCGACTAGACCCAAACCCACTTTTCTAGACCCAAACCCACTCCGCTAGACCCAAACCCACTCGGCTAGACCCAAAACCACTGGGCTAGACCCAAACCCACTCGGCTAGACCGAAATCCACTCGGCTAGAACCAAACCCACTCGGCTAGACCCAAACCCACTCGGCTAGACCCAAACCCACTCGGCTAGACCCAAACCCAATCGGCTTGACCCAAACCCCCTCGCTAGAACCAAACCCACTCAGCTAGAACCAAACCAACTCGGCGAGACCCAATCCCACTCGGCAAGTCCCAAACCCACTCGGCAAGACCCAAACCCACTCGGCTAGACCCAAACCCACTCGGCTAGACCCAAACCCACTCTGCTAGACCCATACCCACTCCGCTACACCCAAACCCACTCGGCTAGACCCAAACCCACTCGGCTAGACCCACACCCATTCGGCTAGACCCAAACCCACTCGGCTCGACCCAAACCCACTCGGCTCGTCCCAAACCCACTCGGCTAGACCCAAACCCACTCCGCTAGGCCCAAACCCACTCGGCTAGACCCAAACCCACTCCGCTACACCCAAACCCACTCGGCTAGACCCAAACCCACTCGGCTAGACCCAAACCCACTCCGCTAGACGCAAACCCACTCGGCCAGACCCAAACCCACTCGGCTAGACCAAAACCCACTCGGCTAGACCCAAACCCACTGTGCAAGTCCCAAACCCACTCGACTAGACCCAAACCCACTTTTCTAGACCCAAACCCACTCAGCAAGTCCCAAACCCACACGGCTAGACCCAAACCCACTCTGTTAGACCCAAACCCACTCCGCTGGACCCAAACCCACTCGGCTACACCCAAACCCACTCGGCTAGACCCAAACCCACTCCGCTAGACCCAAACCCACTCCGCTAGACCCAAACCCACTCGGCTTTTCCCAAACCCAGTCGGCAAGACCCAAACCGATTCGGCGACACCCAAACCCACTCGGCTACACCCAAACCCACTCGGCTAAACCCAATCCCACTCGGCTAGACCCAAACCCAATCGGCTAGACCCAAACCCACTCGGCTAGTCCCAAACCCACTCGACTAGACCCAAACCCACTCGGCTAGACCCAAACCCACTCGGCTAGACCCAAACCCACTCGGGTAGACTGAAACCCACTCGGCTAGACCCAAACATACTCGGCTAGACCCAAACCCACTCGGCTGGACCCAAACCCACTCGGCTAGGCCCAAACCCACTCGGCTAGAACCAAACCCACTCGGCTAGACCCAAACCCACTCAGCTAGACCCAAACCCACTCGGCTAGACCCAAACCCACACGGCTAGACCCAAACCCACTCCGCTAGACGCAAACCCACTCGGCCAGACCCAAACGCACTCGGCTAGACCCAAACCCACTCGGCTAGACCCAAACCCACTATGCAAGTCCCAAACCCACTCGACTGGACCCAAACGCACTATTCTAGACCCAAACCCACTCAGCAAGTCCCAAACCCACACGGCTAGACCCAAACCCACTCTGCTAGACCCAAACCCACTCCGCTGGACCCAAACCCACTCGGCTACACCCAAACCCACTCGGCTAGACCCAAACCCACTCCGCTAGACCCAAACCCACTCCGCTAGACCCAAACCCACTCGACTTTTCCCAAACCCAGTCGGCAAGACCCAAACCGATTCGGCGACACCCAAACCCACTCGGCTACACCCAAACCCACTCGGCTAAACCCAATCCCACTCGGCTAGACCCAAACCCACTCGGCTAGACCCAAACCCACTCTGCTAGACCCATACCCACTCCGCTACACCCAAACCCACTCGGCTAGACCCAAACCCACTCGGCTAGACCCACACCCATTCGGCTAGACCCAAACCCACTCGGCTCGACCCAAACCCACTCCGCTACACCCAAACCCACTCGGCTAGACCCAAACCCACTCGGCTAGACCCAAACCCACTCCGCTAGATGCAAACCCACTCGGCCAGACCCAAACCCACTCGGCTAGACCAAAACCCACTCGGCTAGACCCAAACCCACTGTGCAAGTCCCAAACCCACTCGACTAGACCCAAACCCACTTTTCTAGACCCAAACCCACTCAGCAAGTCCCAAACCCACACGGCTAGACCCAAACCCACTCTGTTAGACCCAAACCCACTCCGCTTGACCCAAACCCACTCGGCTACACCCAAACCCACTCGGCTAGACCCAAACCCACTCCGCTAGACCCAAACCCACTCCGCTAGACCCAAACCCACTCGGCTTTTCCCAAACCCAGTCGGCAAGACCCAAACCGATTCGGCGACACCCAAACCCACTCGGCTACACCCAAACCCACTCGGCTAAACCCAATCCCACTCGGCTAGACCCAAACCCAATCGGCTAGACCCAAACCCACTCGGCTAGTCCCAAACCCACTCGACTAGACCCAAACCCACTCGGCTAGACCCAAACCCACTCGGCTAGACCCAAACCCACTCGGGTAGACTGAAACCCACTCGGCTAGACCCAAACATACTCGGCTAGACCCAAACCCACTCGGCTGACCCAAACCCACTGGGCTGGACCCAAACCCACTCCGCTAGACCCAAACCCACTCGGCTAGACCCAAAACCACTCGGCTAGACCCAAACCCACTCGGCTAGGCCCAAACCCACTCGGCTAGAACCAACCCCACTCGGCTAGACCCAAACCCACACGGCTAGACCCAAATCCACTCGGCTAGACCCAAACCCACTCGGCTAGACCCAAACCCACTCCGCTAGACGCAAACCCACTCGGCCAGACCCAAACCCACTCGGCTAGACCAAAACCCACTCGGCTAGACCCAAACCCACTATGCAAGTCCCAAACCCACTCGACTAGACCCAAACGCACTTTTCTAGACCCAAACCCACTCAGCAAGTCCCAAACCCACACGGCTAGACCCAAACCCACTCTGCCAGACCCAAACCCACTCCGCTGGACCCAAACCCACTCGGCTACACCCAAACCCACTCGGCTAGACCCAAACCCACTCCGCTAGACCCAAACCCACTCCGCTAGACCCAAACCCACTCGACTTTTCCCAAACCCAGTCGGCAAGACCCAAACCGATTCGGCGACACCCAAACCCACTCGGCTACACCCAAACCCACTCGGCTAAACCCAATCCCACTCGGCTAGACCCAAACCCAATCGGTTAGACCCAAACCCACTCGGCTAGTCCCAAACCCACTCGACTAGACCCAAACCCACTCGGCTAGACCCAAACCCACTCGGCTAGACCCAAACCCACTCGGGTAGACTGAAACCCACTCGGCTAGACCCAAACATACTCGGCTAGACCCAAACCCACTCGGCTAGACCCAAACCCACTCCGCTAGACCCAAACCCACTCCGCTAGACCCAAACCCACTCGGCTTTTCCCAAACCCAGTCGGCAAGACCCAAACCGATTCGGCGACACCCAAACCCACTCGGCGACACCCAAACCCACTCGGCTAAACCCAATCCCACTCGACTAGACCCAAACCCAATCGGCTAGACCCAAACCCACTCGGCTAGTCCCAAACCCACTTGACTAGACCCAAACCCACTCGGCTAGACCCAAACCCACTCGGCTAGACCCAAACCCACTCGGGTAGACTGAAACCCACTCGGCTAGACCCAAACATACTCGGCTAGACCCAAACCCACTCGGCTGGACCCAAACCCACTGGGCTAGACCCAAACCCACTCCGCTAGACCCAAACCCACTCGGATAGACCCAAAACCACTCGGCTAGACCCAAACCCACTCGGCTAGACCCAAACCCACTCGGCTAGAACCAAACCCACTCGGCTAGACCCAAACCCACTCGGCTAGACCCAAACCCACTCGGCTAGACCCAAACCCACTCGGCTAGACCCAAACCCACTCCGCTAGACGCAAACCCACTCGGCCAGACCCAAACCCACTCGGCTAGACCAAAACCCACTCGGCTAGACCCAAACCCACTATGCAAGTCCCAAACCCACTCGACTAGACCCAAACCCACTTTTCTAGACCCAAACCCACTCAGCAAGTCCCAAACCCACACGGCTAGACCCAAACCCACTCTGTTAGACCCAAACTCACTCCGCTGGACCCAAACCCACTCGGCTACACCCAAACCCACTCGGCTAGACCCAAACCCACTCCGCTAGACCCAAACCCACTCCGCTAGACCCAAACCCACTCGGCTTTTCCCAAACCCAGTCGGCAAGACCCAAACCGATTCGGCGACACCCAAACCCACTCGGCTACACCCAAACCCACTCGGCTAAACCCAATCCCACTCGGCTAGACCCAAACCCAATCGGCTAGACCCAAACCCACTCGGCTAGTCCCAAACCCACTCGACTAGACCCAAACCCACTCGGCTAGACCCAAACCCACTCGGCTAGACCCAAACCCACTCGGGTAGACTGAAACCCACTCGGCTAGACCCAAACATACTCGGCTAGACCCAAACCCACTCGGCTGGACCCAAACCCACTGGGCTAGACCCAAACCCACTCCGCTAGACCCAAACCCACTCGGCTAGACCCAAAACCACTCGGCTAGACCCAAACCCACTCGGCCAGACCCAAACCCACTCGGCTAGAACCAAACCCACTCGGCTAGACCCAAACCCACTCGGCTAGACCCAAACCCACTCGGCTAGACCCAAACACACTCGGCTAGACCCAAACCCACTCCGCTAGACGCAAACCCACTCGGCCAGACCCAAACCCACTCGGCTAGACCAAAACCCACTCGGCTAGACCCAAACCCACTATGCAAGTCCCAAACCCACTCGACTAGACCCAAACCCACTTTTCTAGACCCAAACCCACTCAGCAAGTCCCAAACCCACACGGCGAGACCCAAACCCACTCTGCTAGACCCAAACCCACTCCGCTGGACCCAAACCCACTCGGCTACACCCAAACCCACTCGGCTAGACCCAAACCCACTCCGCTAGACCCAAACCCACTCCGCTAGACCCAAACCCACTCGGCTTTTCCCAAACCCAGTCGGCAAGACCCAAACCGATTCGGCGACACCCAAACCCACTCGGCTACACCCAAACCCACTCGGCTAAACCCAATCCCACTCGGCTAGACCCAAACCCAATCGGCTAGACCCAAACCCACTCGACTAGTCCCAAACCCACTCGACTAGACCCAAACCCACTCGGCTAGACCCAAACCCACTCGGCTAGACCCAAACCCACTCGGGTAGACTGAAACCCACTCGGCTAGACCCAAACATACTCGGCTAGACCCAAACCCACTCCGCTAGACCCAAACCCACTCCGCTAGACCCAAACCCACTCTGCTAGACCCAAACCCACTCCGCTGGACTCAAACCCACTCGGCTACACCCAAACCCACTCGGCTAGACCCAAACCCACTCCGCTAGACCCAAACCCACTCCGCTAGACCCAAACCCACTCGGCTTTTCCCAAACCCAGTCGGCAAGACCCAAACCGATTCGGCGACACCCAAACCCACTCGGCTACACCCAAACCCACTCGGCTAAACCCAATCCCACTCGGCTAGACCCAAACCCAATCGGCTAGACCCAAACCCACTCGACTAGTCCCAAACCCACTCGACTAGACCCAAACCCACTCGGCTAGACCCAAACCCACTCGGCTAGACCCAAACCCACTCGGGTAGACTGAAACCCACTCGGCTAGACCCAAACATACTCGGCTAGACCCAAACCCACTCGGCTGGACCCAAACCCTTTGGGCTAGACCCAAACCCACTCCGCTAGACCCAAACCCACTCGGCTAGACCCAAAACCACTCGGCTAGACCCAAACCCACTCGGCTAGACCCAAACCCACTCGGCTAGAACCAAACCCACTCGGCTAGACCCAAACCCACTCGGCTAGACCCAAACCCACTCGGCTAGACCCAAACCCACTCGGCTAGACCCAAACCCAATCGGCTTGACCCAAACCCCCTCGCTAGAACCAAACCCACTCAGCTAGACCCAAACCAACTCGGCCAGACCCAATCCCACTCGGCTAGACCCACACCCACTCGGCTAGACCAAAACCCACTCGGCTAGACCCAAACCCACTCGGCTAGACCCAAACCCACTTGGCTAGACTCAAACCCACTCGGCAAGTCCCAAACCCACTCGGCAAGACCCAAACCCACTCGGCTAGACCCAAACCCACTCGGCTAGACCCAAACCAACTCGGCTAGTCCCAAACCCACTCGACTAGACCCAAACCCACTCGGCTAGACCCAAACCCACTCGGCTAGACCCAAACCCACTCGGGTAGACTGAAACCCACTCGGCTAGACCCCAACATATTCGGCTAGACCCAAACAAACTCGGCTGGACCCAAACCCACTGGGCTAGACCAAAACCCACTCCGCTAGACCCAAACCCACTCGGCTACACCCAAAACCACTCGGCTAGACCCAAACCCACTCGGCTAGACCCAAATCCACTCGGCTAGAACAAACCCACTCGGCTAGACCCAAACCCACTCGGCTAGACCCAAACCCACTCGGCTAGACCCAAACCCAATCGGCTTGACCCAAACCCCCTCGCTAGAACCAAACCCACTCAGCTAGACCCAAACCAACTCGGCTAGACCCAATCCCACTCGGCTAGACCCACACCCACTCGGCTAGACCAAAACCCACTCGGCTAGACCCAAACCCACTCGGCTAGACCCAAACCCACTTGGCTAGACCCAAACCCACTCGGCAAGTCCCAAACCCACTCGGCAAGACCCAAAACCAATCGGCTAGACCCAAACCCACTCGGCTAGACCCAAACCCACTCTGCTAGACCCATACCCACTCCGCTAGACCCAAACCCACTCGGCTAGACCCAAACCCACTCGGCTAGACCCAAACCCATTCGGCTAGACCCAAACCCACTCGGCTCGACCCAAACCCACTCGGCTAGACCCAAACCCACTATGCAAGTCCCAAACCCACTCGACTAGACCCAAACCCACTTTTCTAGACCCAAACCCACTCAGCAAGTCCCAAACCCACACGGCTAGACCCAAACCCACTCTGCTAGACCCAAACCCACTCCGCTGGACCCAAACCCACTCGGCTACTCCCAAACCCACTCGGCTAGACCCAAACCCATTCGGCTGGACCCAAACCCACTCGACTAGACCCAAACCCACTCGGCTATTCCCAAACCCACTCGGCTAGACCCAAACCCACTCCGCTAGACCCAAACCCACTAGGCTAGACCAAAACCCACTCCGCTAGACCCAAACCCACTCCGCTAGACCCAAACCCACTCGGCTAGACGTAAACCCACTCGGCTAGACCCAAAACCACTCGGCTAGACCCAAACCCACTCGGCCAGACCCAAATCCACTCGGCGAGAACCAAACCCACTCGGCTAGACCCAAACCCACTCCGCTAGACCCAAACCCACTCGGCTAGACCCAAACCCACTCGGCTAGACCCAAACCCACTCGGCTAGACCCAAACCCACTCGGCTAGACCCAAACCCACTCGGCTAGACCCAAACCCACTCGGCTAGACCCAAACCCACTTTGCTAGACCCAAACCCACTCGGCAAGTCCCAAACCCACTCGACTAGACCCAAACCCACTTTTCTAGACCCAAACCCACTAGGCAAGTCCCAAACCCACTCGGCTAGACCCTAACCCACTCGGCTAGACCCAAACCCACTCGGCTAGACCCAAACCCGCTCGGATAGACCAAAACCCACTAGGCTAGACGCAAATCCACTCGGCTAGACCCAAACCCACTCGGCTCGACCCAAACCCACTCGGCTAGACCCAAACCCACTCGGCTAAACCCAAACCCACTCGGCTAGACCCAAACCCACTCGGCTAGACCTAAACCCACTCGGCTAGACCCAAACCCACTCGGCTGGACCCAAACCCACTCGGCTAGATCCAAACCCATTTTGCTAGACCCAAACCCACTATGCAAGTCCCAAACCCACTCGACTAGACCCAAACCCACTTTTCTAGACCCAAACCCACTCAGCAAGTCCCAAACCCACTCGGCTACACCCAAACCCACTCGGCTAGACCCAAACCCATTCGGCTGCACCCAAACCCACGCGGCTAGACCCAAACCCACTCGGATATTCCCAAACCCACTCGGCTAGACCCAAACCCACTCCCGTAGACCCAAACCCACTCGGCTAGACGCAAACCCACTCCGCTAGACCCAAACCCACTCGGCTAGACCCAAACCCACTCGGCTAGACCCAAACCCACTCGGCTAGAACCAAAACCACTCGGCTAGACCCTAACCCACTCGGCTAGACCCAAATCCACTCGGCTAGAACCAAACCCACTCGGCTAGACCCAAACCCACTCCACTAGACCCAAACCCACTCAGCTAGACCCAAACCCACTCGGCTAGACCCAAACCCACTCGGCTAGACCCAAACCCACTCGGCTAGACCCAAACCCACTCGGCTAGACCCAAACCCACTCGGCTAGACCCAAACCCACTCGGCTAGACCTAAACCCACTTTGCTAGACCCAAACCCACTCGGCAAGTCCCAAACCCACTCGACTGGACCCAAACCCACTTTTCTAGACCCAAACCCACTCGGCAAGTCCCAAACCCACTTGGCTAGACCCTAACCCACTCGGCTAGACCCAAACCCACTCGGCTAGACCCAAACCCGCTCGGATAGACCCAACCCCACTAGGCTAGACCCAAATCCACTCGGCTAGACCCAAACCCACTCGGCTAGACCCAAACCCACTCGGCTAGACCCAAACCCACTCGGCTAAACCCAAACCCACTCGGCTACACCCAAACCCACTCGGCGAGACCCAAACCCACTCGGCTAGACCCAAACCCACTCGGCTGGACCCAAACCCACTCGGCTGGACCGAAACCCATTTTGCTAGACCCAAACCCACTATGCAAGTCCCAAACCCACTCGACTAGACCCAAACCCACTTTTCTAGACCCAAACCCACTCAGCAAGTCCCAAACCCACTCGGCTAGACCCAAACCCACTCGGCTAGACCCAAACCCACTCCGCTAGACCCAAACCCACTCGGCTAGACCCAAACCCACTCGGCTAGACCCAAACCCACTCGGCTACACCCAAACCCACTCGGCTAGACCCAAACCCATTCGGCTAGACTCAAACCCACTCGGCTAGACCCAAGCCCACTCGGCTAGTCCCAAACCCACTCGGCTAGACCCAAACCCACTCCGCTAGACCCAAACCCACTCGGCTAGACCCAAACCCACTCCGCTAGACCCTAACCCACTCGGCTAGACCCAAACCCACTCGGCTAGACCCAAACCCACTCCTCTAGACCCAAACCCACTTCGATAGACCCAAACCCACTCGGCTAGCCCCAAACCCACTCGGCTAGACCCAAACCCACTCCGCTAGACCCAAACCCACTCCGCTAGACCCAAACCCACTCGGCTAGACCCAAACCCACTCGGCTAGACCCAAACCCACTCGGCTAGACCCAAACCCACTCGGCTAGACCCAAACCCACTCCGCTAGACCCAAACCCACTCCGCTACACCCAAACCCACTCGGCTAGACCCAAACCCACTCGGCTAGACCCAAACCCACTCGGCTAGACCCAAACCCACTCCGCTAGACCCAAACTCACTCGGCTAGACCCAAACCCACTCGGCTAGACCCAAACCCACTCGGCTAGACCCAAACCAACTCGGCTAGACCCAAACCCACTCGGCTAGACCCAAACCCACTCGGCTAGACCCAAACCCACTTTGCTAGACTCAAACCCACTATGCAAGTCCCAAACCCACTCGACTAGACCCAAACCCACTCCGCTAGACCAAAACCCACTTTGCTAGACTCAAACCCACTATGCAAGTCCCAAACCCACTCGACTAGACCCAAACCCACTCGGCTAGACCCAAACCCACTCGGCTAGACCAAAACCCACTTGGCTAGACCCAAACCCACTCCGCTAGACCCAAACCCACTCGGCTAGACCCAAACGGACTGGGCTAGACCCAAACC
The DNA here is from genome assembly GCA_963514005.1 of Raja brachyura. The sequence continues at coordinate 10,562,498 of OY740823.1, forward strand.
CACTCGGCTAGACGCAAATCCACTCGGCTAGACCCAAACCCACTCGGCTAGACCCAAACCCACTCGGCTAGACCCAAACCCACTCGGCTAAACCCAAACCCACTCGGCTAGACCCAAACCCACTCGGCTAGACCCAAACCCACTCGGCTAGACCCAAACCCACTCGGCTGGACCCAAACCCACTCGGCTAGACCCAAACCCATTTTGCTAGACCCAAACCCACTATGCAAGTCCCAAACCCACTCGACTAGACCCAAACCCACTTTTCTAGACCCAAACCCACTCAGCAAGTCCCAAACCCACTCGGCTAGACCCAAACCCACTCTGCTAGACCCAAACCCACTCCGCTGGACCCAAACCCACTCGGCTACACCCAAACCCACTCGGCTAGACCCAAACCCATTCGGCTGCACCCAAACCCACTCGGCTAGACCCAAACCCACTCGGCTATTCCCAAACCCACTCGGCTAGACCCAAACCCACTCCCGTAGACCCAATCCCACTCGGCTAGACGCAAACCCACTCCGCTAGACCCAAACCCACTCGGCTAGACCCAAACCCACTCGGCTAGACCCAAACCCACTCGGCTAGACCCAAAACCACTCGGCTAGACCCAAACCCACTCGGATAGACCCAAATCCACTCGGCTAGAACCAAACCCACTCGGCTGGACCCAAACCCACTCCGCTGGACCCAAACCAACTCGGATAGACCCAAACCCACTCGGCTAGACCCAAACCCACTCGGCTGGACCCAAACCCACTCGGCTAAACCCAAACCCACTCGGCTAGACCCAAACCCACTCGGCTAGACCCAAACCCACTCGGCTAGATCTAAACCCACTTTGCTAGACCCAAACCCACTCGGCAAGTCCCAAACCCACTCGACTAGACCCAAACCCACTTTTCTAGACCCAAACCCACTCGGCCAGTCCCAAACCCACTCGGCTAGACCCTAACCCACTCGGCTAGACCCAAACCCACTCGGCTAGACCCAAACCCGCTCGGATAGACCCAACCCACTAGGCTAGACCCAAATCCACTCGGCTTGACCCAAACCCACTCGGCTAGACCCAAACCCACTCGGCTGGACCCAAACCCATTCGGTTAGACCCAAACCCACTCCGCTAGACCCAAACCCACTCGGCTCGACCCAAACCCACTCAGCTAGACCCAAACCCACTCGTCTAGACCCAAACCCGCTCGGCTAGACCCAAACCCACTCGGCTAGACCCAAACCCACTCGGCTAGACCCAAACCCACTCCGCTAGACCCAAACCCACTCGGCTAGACCCAAACCCACTCGGCTAGACCCAAACCCACTCGGCTAGACCCAAACCCACTCGGCCACACCGAAACCCACTCGGCTAGACCCAAACCCACTAGGCTAGACCCAAACCCACTCGTCTAGACCCAAACCCACTCGGCTAGACCCAAACCCACTCTGCTAGACCCAAAGCCACTCCGCTAGACCCAAACCCACTCGCCTAGACCCAAACCCACTCCGCTAGACCCAAACTCACTCGGCTAGACCCAAACCCACTCGACTAGACCCAAACCCACTCCGCTAGACCCAAACCCACTCCGCTAGACCCAAACCCACTCGGCTAGACCCAAACCCACTCGGCTAGACCCAAACCCACTTTGCTAGACCCAAACCCAATGCAAGTCCCAAACCCACTCGACTAGACCCAAACCCACTCGGCTAGACCCAAACCCACTCGGCTAGACCCAAACCCACTTGGCTAGACCCAAACCCACTCCGCTAGACCCAAACCCACTCGGCTAGACCCAAACGGACTGGGCTAGACCCAAACCCACTCGGCTAGACCCAAACCCACTCCGCTAGACCCAAACCCACTCGGCTAGACCCAAACGGACTCGGCTAGACCCAAACCCACACAGATAGACCCAAACCCACTAGGCCAGACCCAAACCCACTCGGCTAGACCCAAACCCACTCGGCTAGACCCAAACCCACTCGGCTAGACCCAAACACACCCCGCTAGACCCAAAAGCACTCCGCTAGACCCAAACCCACTCGGCTAGACCCAAACACACACGGCTAGACCCAAACCGATTCGGCTGGAGCCAAACCCACTCGGCTACACCAAAACCCACTCGGCTAAACCCAATCCCATTCGGCTAGACCCAAACCCACTCGGCTAGACCCAAACCCACTCGGCTAGACCCAAACCCACTCGGCTAGACCCAAACCCACTCGGCTAGAACCAAACCCACTCCGCTAGACCCAAACCCACTCGGCTAGACACAAACCCACGCGGCTAGACCCACACCCACTCGGCTAGACCGAAACCCACTCGGCTCGACCCAAACCCACTCGGCGAGACCCAAACCCACTCGGCGAGACCCAGACCCACTCGGCTAGACCCAAACCCACTCCGCTAGACCCAAACCCACTCCGCTAGACCCAAACCCACTCGGCTAGACCCAAACCCACTCGGCTAGACCCAAACCCACTCCGCTCGACACAAACTCACTCGGCTAGGGTTAGGGTTAGGGTTAGGGTTAAGATTAGGTTTAGGGTTATGTTTCTGGTTGTATACACCTTAAAACCGCTTTACACGATTCTAAGCAACTGTTCACGCCTCAAAACAGCTTTATACGTCTCTATCCCACCCTAAAGCCGTCTAAACGACGCTAAACAATATTGCCGGCAAAACATCTCTAAACCCGCATAAACCGTTCCAATCCCCACCGAATCCCATTAAAACCCTTAGAATTGATTAAAACACGCCTAAACTCCTCTAAACACCCCTTCCCAATCCAATCCCATCTAAAACCCACCTAACTAATTCAAACCTCTAAAAATTCCTTAAACACGTCGAAAACCATCCAAACGCTTCTAAACATCTCGAAACCACCAGAACCACTCGACTGCCCTCCAAAATCACTCATAATCAATCAAAAGCGATGGAAACACTCTAAACCTCTCCTAACCAATCCAAACCATTCCAAACTACTCTTTGCCTCTCTGAACCCGTCCAAACACCTTCTAAATCCATCCAGCGTTTAAACCACACCAAACAGCTTTACATCGTATGAAACCACTCCAAACACTTCTAAACCCTAAAGCTCGCTAAACAGCTCGTCGAAACACATCGATATGCATCTAAACCTAGGGTTAGGGTTAGGGTTAGCGTTGGGGTACCTGTTAGGGTTAGGGATAGGGTTAGCGTTAGGGTTGGTGTTGGGGTTAGGGTTAGGGTTAGGGTTATGGGCTACGGTTAGCGTTAGGGTTAGTGTGAGCGTGAGGGTTAGGGTTAGCGTTAGGGTTAGGGTTAGGGTTAGGGTTAGGGTTAGGGTTACGGTTAGGGTTAGGGTTAGGGTTAGGTTTAGGGTAAGGGGTAGGGTTAGGGTTAGGGTTAGGGTTAGGGTTAGGGTTAGGGTTAGGGTTAGGGTTAGGGTTAGGGTTAGGGTTAGGGTTATGATTAGGTTTAGGGTTATGGTTCTGGTTGTATACACCTTAAAACCGCTTTACACGATTCTAAGCAACTGTTCACGCCTCAAAACAGCTTTATACGTCTCTATCCCACCCTAAAGCCGTCTAAACGACGCTAAACAATATTGCCGGCAAAACATCTCCAAACCCGCATAAACGTTCCAATCCCCACCGAATCCCATGAAAACCCTTAAAATTGATTAAAACACGCCTAAAGTCCTCTAAACACCTCTTCCCAATCTAATCCCATCTAAAACCCACCAAACTAATTCAAACATCTCCAAATTCCTTAAACACGTCGAAAACTATCCAAACCCTTCTAAACATCTCGAAACCACCAGAACCACTCGACTGCCCTCCAAAATCACTCATAATCAATCTAAAGCGATGGAAACACTCTAAACCTCTCCTAACCAATCCAAACCATTCCAAACTACTCTTTACCTCTCTGAACCCCTCCAAACACCTTCTAAATCCATCCAGCGTTTAAACCACACTAAACAGCTTTGCATCGTATGAAACCACTCCAAACACTTCTAAACCCTAAAGCTCGCTAAACAGCTCGTCGAAACACATCGATATGCATCTAAACCTAGGGTTAGGGTTAGGGTTAGCGTTGGGGTACCGGTTAGGGTTAGGGATAGGGTTAGCGTTAGGGTTATGGCCTACGGTTAGGGTTAGGGGTAGGGTGAGCGTGAGGGTTAGGGTTAGCGTTAGGGTTAGGGTTAGGGTTAGGGTTAGGGTTAGGGTTAGGGTTAGGCTTAGGATTAGGGTTAGGGTTAGGGTTCGTGTTAGGGTTAGGGTTAGGCGTAGGGTTAGCGTTAGGGTTGGGTTTGGGGTTAGGGTTAGGGTTAGGGTTACGGTTAGGGTTAGGGTTAGGGTTAGGTTTAGGTTTAGGGTTAGGGTTAGGGTTAGGGTTAGGCATAGGGTTAGTGTTAGGGTTAGGGTTAGGGTTAGGGTTAGTGTTAGGGTTAGGGTTAGGCATAGGGTTAGCGTTAGGGTTGGGTTTGGGGTTAGGGTTAGGGTTAGGGTTAGGGTTAGGGTTAGGGTTAGGGTTAAGATTAGGTTTAGGGTTACGTTTCTGGTTGTATACACCTTAAAACCGCTTTACACGATTCTAAGCAACTGTTCACGCCTCAAACAGCTCATACGTCTCTATCCCACCGTAAAGCCGTCTAAACGACGCTAAACAATATTGCCGGCAAAACATCTCTAAACCCGCATAAACCGTTCCCATCCCCACCGAATCCCATTAAAACCCTTAAAATTGATTAAAACACGCCTAAACTCCTCTAAACACCTCTTCCCAATCTAATCCCATCTAAAACCCACCTAACTAATTCAAATTTCTCCAAAGTCCTTAAACACGTCGAAAACCATCCAAACGCTTCTAAACATCTCGAAACCGCCAGAACCACTCGACTGCCCTCCAAAATCTCTCATAATCAATCAAAAGCGATGTAAACACTCTAAACCTCTCCTAACCAATCCAAACCATTCCAAACTACTCTTTACCTTTCTGAACCCCTCCAAACACCTTCTAAATCCATCCAGCGTTTAAACCACACCAAACAGCTTCACATCGTATTAAACCACTCCAAACACTTCTAAACCCTAAAGCTCGCTAAACAGCTCGTCGAAACACATCGATATGCATCTAAACCTAGGGTTAGGGTTAGGGTTAGCGTTGGGGTACCGGTTAGGGTTAGGGATAGAGTTAGCGTTAGGGTTGGTGTTGGGGTTAGGGTTAGGGTTAGGGTTATGGGCTACGGTTAGGGTTAGGGTGAGCGTGAGCGTGAGGGTTAGGGTTAGCGTTAGGGTTAGGGTTAGGGTTAGGCTTAGGGTTAGGGTTAGGGTTAGGGTTAGTGTTAGGGTTAGGGTTAGGCATAGGATTAGCGTTAGGGTTGGGTTTGGGGTTAGGGTTAGGGTTAGGGTTACGGTTAGGGTTAGGGTTAGGGTCAGGGTTAGGGTTAGGGTTAGGGTTAGTGTTAGGGTTAGGGTTAGGGTTAGGGTTAGGGTTAGGGTTAGGGTTAAGATTAGGTTTTGGGTTATGTTTCTGGTTGTATACACCTTAAAACCGCTTTACACGATTCTAAGCAACTGTTCACGCCTCAAACAGCTCATACATCTAAACCTAGGGTTAGGGTTTGGGTTAGCGTTGGGGTACCGTTTAGGGTTATGGATAGGGTTAGCGTTAGGGTTGGTGTTGGGGTTAGGGTTAGGGTTAGGGTTATGGGCTACGGTTAGGGTTAGGGTGAGCGTGAGGGTTAGGGTTAGCGTTAGGGTTAGGGTTAGGGTTAGGGTTAGGGTTAGGCTTAGTGTTAGGGTTAGGGTTAGCGTTAGGGTTAGTGTTAGGGTTAGGGTTAGGCATAGGGTTAGCGGTAGGGTTGGGTTTGGGGTTAGGGTTAGTGTTAGGGTTAGTGTTAGGGTTAGGGTTAGGGTTAGGGTTAGGGTTAGGGTTAGGCTTAGGGTTAGGGTTAGGGTTAGGGTTAGTGTTAGGGTTAGGGTTAGGCATAGGGTTAGCGTTAGGGTTGGGTTTGGGGTTAGGGTTAGGGTTAGGGTTACGGTTAGGGTTAGGTTTAGGGTTAGGTTTAGGGTTAGGGTTAGGGTTAGGGTTAGGGTTAGGGTTAGTGTTAGGGTTAGGGTTAGGGTTAGGTTTAGTGTTAGGGTTAGGGTAAGGCATAGGGTTAGCGGTAGGGTTGGGTTTGGGGTTAGGGTTAGGTTTAGGGTTAGGGTTACGGTTACGGTTAGGGTTAGGGTTAGGGTTAGGGTTAAGATTAGGTTTAGGGTCATATTTCTGGTTGTATACACCTTAAAACCGCTTTACACGATTCTAAGCAACTGTTCACGCCTCAAAACAGCTTTATACGTCTCTATCCCACCCTAAAGCCGTCTAAACGACGCTAAACAATATTGCCGGCAAAACATCTCTAAACCCGCATAAACCGTTCCAATCCCCACCGAATCCCATTAAAACCCTTAAAATTGATTAAAACACGCCTAAACTCCTCTAAACACCCCTTCCCAATCTAATCCCATCTAAAACCCACCTAACTAATTTAAACCGCTAAAAATTCCTTAAACACGTCGAAAACCATCCAAACGCTTCTAAACATCTCGAAACCACCAGAACCACTCGACTGCCCTCCAAAATCACTCATAATCAATCAAAAGCGATGGAAACACTCTAAACCTCTCCTAACCAATCCAAACCATTCCAAACTACTCTTTACCTCTCTGAACCCCTCCAAACACCTTCTAAATCCATCCAGCATTTAAACCACACCAAACAGCTTTACATCGCATGAAACCACTCCAAACACTTCTAAACCCTAAAGCTCGCTAAACAGCTCGTCGAAACACATCGATATGCATCTAAACCTAGGGTTAGGGTTAGGGTTAGCGTTGGGGTACCGGTTAGGGTTAGGGATAGGGTTAGCGTTAGGGTTGGTGTTGGGGTTAGGGTTAGGGTTAGGGTTATGGGCTACGGTTAGCGTTAGGGTTAGTGTGAGCGTGAGGGTTAGGGTTAGCGTTAGGGTTAGGGTTAGGGTTAGGGTTAGGGTTAGGGTTACGGTTAGGGTTAGGGTTAGGGTTAGGTTTAGGGTAAGGGTTAGGGTTAGGGTTAGGGTTAGGGTTAGGGTTAGGGTTAGGGTTAGGGTTAGGGTTATGATTAGGTTTAGGGTTATGGTTCTGGTTGTATACACCTTAAAACCGCTTTACACGATTCTAAGCAACTTTTCACGCCTCAAAACAGCTTTATACGTCTCTATCCCACCCTAAACCCGTCTAAACGACGCTAAACAATATTGCCGGCAAAACATCTCTAAACCCGCATAAACGTTCCAATCCCCACCGAATCCCATGAAAACCCTTAAAATTGATTAAAACACGCCTAAAGTCCTCTAAACACCTCTTCCCAATCTAATCCCATCTAAAACCCACCAAACTAATTCAAACCTCTCCAAATTCCTTAAACACGTCGAAAACTATCCAAACCCTTCTAAACATCTCGAAACCACCAGAACCACTCGACTGCCCTCCAAAATCACTCATAATAAATCAAAAGCGATGGAAACACTCTAAACCTCTCCTAACCAATCCAAACCATTCCAAACTACTCTTTACCTCTCTGAACCCCTCCAAACACCTTCTAAATCCATCCAGCGTTTAAACCACACCAAACAGCTTCACATCGTATGAAACCACTCCAAACACTTCTAAACCCTAAAGCTCGCTAAACAGCTCGTCGAAACACATCGATATGCATCTAAACCTAGGGTTATGGTTAGGGTTAGCGTTGGGGTACCGGTTAGGGTTAGGGATAGGGTTAGCGTTAGGGTTGGTGTTGGGGTTAGGGTTAGGGTTAGGGTTATGGGCTACGGTTAGGGTTAGGGTGAGCGTGAGGGTGAGGGTTAGCGTTAGGGTTAGGGTTAGGGTTAGGGTTTGGGTTAGGCTTAGGGTTAGGGTTAGGGTTAGGGTTAGGGTTAGTGTTAGGGATAGGGTTAGGCATAGGGTTAGCGTTAGGGTTGGTTTTGGGGTTAGGGTAAGGGTTAGGGTTACGGTTAGGGTTAGGGTTAGGTTTAGGGTTAGGGTTATGGTTAGGGTAAGGGTTAGGCTTAGGGTTAGTGTTAGGGTTAGGGTTAGGGTTAGGGTTAGGGTTAGGGTTAGGGTTAAGATTAGGTTTAGGGTTATGGTTCTGGTTGTATACACCTTAAAACCGCTTTACACGATTCTAAGCAACTGTTCACGCCTCAAAACAGCTTTATACGTCTCCATCCCACTCTAAAGCCGTCTGAACGACGCTAAACAATATTGCCGGCAAAACATCTCTAAACCCACATAAACGTTCCAATCCCCACCGAATCCCATGAAAACCCTTAAAATGGATTAAAACACGCCTAAAGTCCTCTAAACACCTCTTCCCAATCTAATCCCATCTAAAACCCACCTAACTAATTCAAACCTCTCCAAATTCCTTAAACACGTCGAAAACTATCCAAACCCTTCTAAACATCTCGAAACCACCAGAACCACTCGACTGCCCTCCAAAATCTCTCATAATCAATCAAAAGAGATGGAAACACTCTAAACCTCTCCTAACCAATCCAAACCATTCCAAACTACTCTTTACCTCTCTGAACCCCTCCAAACACCTTCTAAATCCATCCAGCGTTTAAACCACACCAAACAGCTTTACATCGTATGAAACCACTCCAAACACTTCTAAACCCTAAAGCTCCCTAAACAGCTCGTCGAAACACATCGATATGCATCTAAACCTAGGGTTAGGGTTTGGGTTAGCGTTGGGGTACCGGTTAGGGTTAGGGATAGGGTTAGCGTTAGGGTTGGTGTTGGGGTTAGGGTTAGGGTTAGGGTTATGGGCTACGGTTAGGGTTAGGGTGAGCGTGAGGGTTAGGGTTAGCGTTAGGGTTAGGGTTAGGGTTAGGGTTAGGGTTAGGCTTAGTGTTAGGGTTAGGGTTAGCGTTAGGGTTAGTGTTAGGGTTAGGGTTAGGCATAGGGTTAGCGTTAGGGTTGGGTTTGGGGTTAGGGTTAGGGTTAGTGTTACGGTTAGGGTTAGGGTTAGGGTTAGGTTTAGGTTTAGGGTTAGGGTTAGGGTTAGGGTTAGGCATAGGGTTAGTGTTAGGGGTAGGGTTAGGGTTAGGGTTAGTGTTAGGGTTAGGGTTAGGCATAGGGTTAGCGTTAGGGTTGGGTTTGGGGTTAGGGCTAGGGTTAGGGTTAGGGTTACGGTTACGGTTACGGTTACGGTTAGGGTTAGGGTTAGGGTTAGGGTTAGGGTTACGGTTACGGTTAGGGTTTGGGTTAGGGTTAGGGTTAAGATTAGGTTTTGGGTTATGTTTCTGGTTGTATACACCTTAAAACCGCTTTACACGATTCTAAGCAACTGTTCACGCCTCAAACAGTTTCATACGTCTCTATCCCACCGTAAAGCCGTCTAAACGACGCTAAACAATATTGCCGGCAAAACATCTCTAAACCCGCATAAACCGTTCCAATCCCCACCGAATCCCATTGAAACCCTTAAAATTGATTAAAACACGCCTAAACTCCTCTAAACACTTCTTCCCAATCTAATCCCATCTAAAACCCACCTAACTAATTCAAATTTCTCCAATTCCTTAAACACGTCGAAAACCATCCAAACCCTTCTAAACATCTCGAAACCACCAGAACCACTCGACTGCCCTGCAAAATCTCTCATAATCAATCAAAAGCGATGTAAACACTCTAAACCTCTCCTAACCAATCCAAACCATTCCAAACTACTCTTTACCTCTCTGAACCCCTCCAAACACCTTCTAAATCCATCCAGCGTTTAAACCACACCAAACAGCTTCACATCGTATGAAACCACTCCAAACACTTCTAAACCCTAAAGCTCCCTAAACAGCTCGTCGAAACACATCGATATGCATCTAAACCTAGTGTTAGGGTTTGCGTTAGCGTTGGGGTACCGGTTAGGGTTAGGGATAGGGTTAGCGTTAGGGTTGGTGTTGGGGTTAGGGTTAGGGTTAGGGTTATGGGCTACGGTTAGGGTTAGGGTGAGCGTGAGGGTTAGGGTTAGCGTTAGGGTTAGGGTTAGGGTTAGGGTTAGGGTTAGGGTTAGGGTTAGGCTTAGTGTTAGGGTTAGGGTTAGCGTTAGGGTTAGTGTTAGGGTTAGGGTTAGGCATAGGGTTAGCGTTAGGGTTGGGTTTGGGGTTAGGGTTAGTGTTAGGGTTACGGTTAGGGTGAGGGTTAGGGTTAGGTTTAGGGTTAGGGTTAGGGTTAGGTTAGGGTTAGGCTTAGGGTTAGTGTTAGGGTTAGGGTTAGGGTTAGGGTTAGCGGTAGGGTTGGGTTTGGGGTTAGGGTTAGTGTTACGGTTAGGGTTAGGGTTAGGGTTAGGGTTAGGGTTAGGGTTAAGATTAGGTTTAGGGTTATGGTTCTGGTTGTATACACCTTAAAACCGCTTTACACGATTCTAAGCAACTGTTCACGCCTCAAAACAGCTTTATACGTCTCTATCCCACCCTAAAGCCGTCTAAACGACGCTAAACAATATTGCCGGCAAAACATCTCTAAACCCGCATAAACCGTTCCATTCCCCACCGAATCCCATTAAAACCCTTAAAATTGATTAAAACAGGCCTAAACTCCTCTAAACATCCCTTCCCAATCTAATCCCATCTAAAACCCACCTAACTAATTCAAACCTCTAAAAATTCCTTAAACACGTCGAAAACCATCCAAACCCTTCTAAACATCTCGAAACCACCAGAACCACTCGACTCCCCTCCAAAATCTCTCATAATCAATCAAAAGCGATGTAAACACTCTAAACCTCTCCTAACCAATCCAAACCATTCCAAACTACTCTTTACCTCCCTGAACCCCTCCAAACACCTTCTAAATCCATCCAGCGTTTAAACCACACCAAACAGCTTCACATCGTATGAAACCACTCCAAACACTTCTAAACCCTAAAGCTCGCTAAACAGCTCGTCGAAACACATCGATATGCATCTAAACCTAGGGTTATGGTTCGGGTTAGCGTTGGGGTACCGGTTAGGGTTAGGGATAGGGTTAGCGTTAGGGTTGGTGTTGGGGTTAGGGTTAGGGTTAGGGTTATGGGCTACGGTTAGGGTTAGGGTGAGCGTGAGGGTGAGGGTTAGCGTTAGGGTTAGGGTTAGGGTTAGGGTTTGGGTTAGGCTTAGGGTTAGGGTTAGGGTTAGGGTTAGGGTTAGTGTTAGGGTTAGGGTTAGGCATAGGGTTAGCGTTAGGGTTGGTTTTGGGGTTAGGGTAAGGGTTAGGGTTACGGTTAGCGTTAGGGTTAGGGTTAGGTTTAGGGTTAGGGTTATGGTTAGGGTTAGGGTTAGGCTTAGGGTTAGTGTTAGGGTTAGGGTTAGGGTTAGGGTTAGGGTTAGTGTTAGGGTTAGGGTTAGGCATAGGGTTAGCGGTAGGGTTGGGTTTGAGGTTAGGGTTAGGGTTAAGGTTAGGGTTAGGGTTAGGGTTAGGGTTTGGGGTTAGGGTTAGGGTTAGGGTTACGGTTAGGGTTAGGGTTAGGTTTAGGGTTAGGGTTAGGGTTAGGGTTAGGGTTAGGCTTAGGGTTAGTGTTAGGGTTAGGGTTAGGGTTAGGGTGAGCGTGAGGGTTAGGGTTAGGGTTAGGGTTAGGGTTAGGGTTAGTGTTAGGGTTAGGGTTAGGCATAGGGTTAGCGGTAGGGTTGGGTTTGGGGTTAGGGTTAGGGTTAGGGTTAGGGTTACGGTTACGGTTAGGGTTAGGGTTAGGGTTAGGGTTAAGATTAGGTTTAGGGTTATGTTTCTGGTTGTATACACCTTAAAACCGCTTTACACGATTCTAAGCAACTGTTCACGCCTCAAAACAGCTTTATACGTCTCTATCCCACCCTAAAGCCGTCTAAACGACGCTAAACAATATTGCCGGCAAAACATCTCTAAACCCGCATAAACCGTTCCAATCCCCACCGAATCCCATTAAAATTCTTAAAATTGATTAAAACACGCCTAAACTGCTCTAAACACCCCTTCCCAATCTAATCCCATCTAAAACCCACCTAACTAATTCAAACCTCTCCAAATTCCTTAAACACGTCGAAAACCATCCAACCCCTTCTAAACATCTCGAAACCACCAGAACCACTCGACTGCCCTCCCAAATCTCTCATAATCAATCAAAAGCGATGGAAACACTCTAAACCTCTCCTAACCAATCCAAACCATTCCAAACTACTCTTTACCTCTCTGAACCCCTCCAAACACCTTCTAAATCCATCCAGAGTTTAAACCACACCAAACAGCTTCACATCGTATGAAACCACTCCAAACACTTCTAAACCCTAAATCTCGCTAAACAGCTCGTCGAAACACATCGATATGCATCTAAACCTAGGGTTAGGGTTAGCGTTGGGGTACCGGTTAGGGTTAGGGATAGGGTTAGCGTTAGGGTTGGTGTTGGGGTTAGGGTTAGGGTTAGGGTTATGGGCTACGGTTAGGGTTAGGGTGAGCGTGAGCGTGAGGGTTAGCGTTAGGGTTAGGGTTAGGGTTAGGATTAGGGTTAGGGTTAGGATTAGGGTTAGGGTTAGGGTTAGGGTTAGGGTTAGTGTTAGGGTTAGGGTTAGGCATAGGGTTAGCGTTAGGGTTGGGTTTGGGGTTAGGGTTAGGGTTACGGTTAGTGTTAGGTTTAGGGTTAGGTTTAGGGTTAGGGTTAGGGTTATGATTAGGTTTAGGGTTATGTTTCTGGTTGTATACACCTTAAAACCGCTTTACACGATTCTAAGCAACTGTTCACGCCTCAAAACAGCTTTATACGTCTCTATCCCACCCTAAAGCCGTCTGAACGACGCTAAGCAATATTGCCGGCAAAACATCTCTAAACCCACATAAACGTTCCAATCCCCACCGAATCCCATGAAAACCCTTAAAATGGATTAAAACACGCCTAAAGTCCTCTAAACACCTCTTCCCAATCTAATCCCATCTAAAACCCACTTAACTAATTCAAACCTCTCCAAATTCCTTAAACACGTCGAAAACTATCCAAACCCTTCTAAACATCTCGAAACCACCAGAACCACTCGACTGCCCTCCAAAATCTCTCATAATCAATCAAAAGAGATGGAAACACTCTAAACCTCTCCTAACCAATCCAAACCATTCCAAACTACTCTTTACCTCTCTGAACCCCTCCAAACACCTTCTAAATCCATCCAGCGTTTAAACCACACCAAACAGCTTTACATCGTATGAAACCACTCCAAACACTTCTAAACCCTAAAGCTCCCTAAACAACTCGTCGAAACACATCGATATGCATCTAAACCTAGGGTTAGGGTTAGGGTTAGCGTTGGGGTACCGGTTAGGGTTAGGGATAGGGTTAGCGTTAGGGTTATGGGCTACGGTTAGGGTTAGGGGTAGGGTGAGCGTGAGGGTTAGGGTTAGCGTTAGGGTTAGGGTTAGGGTTAGGGTTAGGGTTAGGGTTAGGCTTAGGGTTAGGGTTAGGGTTAGGGTTAGGGTTCGTGTTAGGGTTAGGGTTAGGCATAGGGATAGCGTTAGGGTTGGGTTTCGGGTTAGGGTTAGGGTTAGGGTTACGGTTAGGGTTAGGGTTAGGGTTACGTTTAGGTTTAGGGTTAGGGTTAGGGTTAGGGTTAGGCTTAGGGTTAGTGTTAGGGTTAGGGTTAGGGTTAGGGTTAGTGTTAGGGTTAGGGTTAGGCATAGGGTTGGCGTTAGGGTTGGGTTTGGGGTTAGGGTTAGGGTTAGGGTTAGGGTTAGGGTTAAGGTTACGGTTACGGTTACGGTTAGGGTTAGGGTTAGGGTTAGGGTTAGGGTTAAGATTAGGTTTAGAGTTATGTTTCTGGTTGTATACACATTAAAACCGCTTTACACGATTCTAAGCACTGTTCACGCCTCAAAACAGCTTTATACGTCTCTATCCCTCCCAAAAGCCGTCTTAACGACGCTAAACAATATTGCCGGCACAACATCTCTAAACCCGCATAAACCGTTCCAATCCCCACCGAATCACATTAAAACCCTTAAAATTGATTAAAACACGCCTAAACTCCTCTAAACACCCCTTCCCAATCTAATCCCATCTAAAACCCACCTAACTAATTCAAACCTCTAAAAATTCCTTAAACACGTCGAAAACCATCCAAACGCTTCTAAACATCTCGAAACCACCAGAACCACTCGACTGCCCTCCAAAATCTCTCATAATCAATCAAAAGAGATGGAAACACTCTAAACCTCTCCTAACCAATCCAAACCATTCCAAACTACTCTTTACCTCTCTGAACCCCTCCAAACACCTTCTAAATCCATCCAGCGTTTAAACCACACCAAACAGCTTTACATCGTATGAAACCACTCCAAACACTTCTAAACCCTAAAGCTCCCTAAACAGCTCGTCGAAACACATCGATATGCATCTAAACCTAGGGTTAGGGTTAGCGTTGGGGTACCGGTTAGGGTTAGGGATAGGGATAGCGTTAGGGTTATGGGCTACGGTTAGGGTTAGGGGTAGGGTGAGCGTGAGGGTTAGGGTTAGCGTTAGGGTTAGGGTTAGGGTTAGGGTTAGGCTTAGGGTTAGGGTTAGGGTTAGGGTTAGGGTTCGTGTTAGGGTTAGGGTTAGGCATAGGGTTAGCGTTAGGGTTGGGTTTGGGGATTAGGGTTAGGGTTAGGGTTACGGTTAGGGTTAGGGTCAGGGTTACGTTTAGGTTTAGGGTTAGGGTTAGGGTTAGGGTTAGGCTTAGGCTTAGTGTTAGGGTTAGGGTTAGGGTTAGGGTTAGTGTTAGGGTTAGGGTTAGGCATAGGGTTGGCGTTAGGGTTGGGTTTGGGGTTAGGGTTAGGGTTAGGGTTAGGGTTAGGGTTAAGGTTACGGTTACGGTTACGGTTAGGGTTAGGGTTAGGGTTAAGATTAGGTTTAGAGTTATGTTTCTGGTTGTATACACATTAAAACCGCTTTACACGATTCTAAGCAACTGTTCACGCCTCAAAACAGCTTTATACGTCTCTATCCCTCCCAAAAGCCGTCTTAACGACGCTAAACAATATTGCCGGCACAACATCTCTAAACCCGCATAAACCGTTCCAATCCCCACCGAATCCCATTAAAACCCTTAAAATTGATTAAAACATGCCTAAACTCCTCTAAACACCCCTTCCCAATCTAATCCCATCTAAAACCCACCTAACTAATTCAAACCTCTAAAAATTCCTTAAACACGTCGAAAACCATCCAAACGCTTCTAAACATCTCGAAACCACCAGAACCACTCGACTGCCCTCCAAAATCACTCATAATCAATCAAAAGCGATGGAAACACTCTAAACCTCTCCTAACCAATCCAAACCATTCCAAACTACTCTTTACCTCTCTGAACCCCTCCAAACACCTTCTAAATCCATCCAGCGTTTAAACCACACCAAACAGCTTTACATCGTATGAAACCACTCCAAACACTTCTAAACCCTAAAGCTCGCTAAACAGCTCGTCGAAACACATCAATATGCATCTAAACCTAGGGTTAGGGTTAGGGTTAGCGTTGGGGTACCGGTTAGGGTTAGGGATAGGGTTAGCGTTAGGGTTGGTGTTGGGGTTAGGGTTAGGGTTAGGGTTATGGGCTACGGTTAGCGTTAGGGTTAGTGTGAGCGTGAGGGTTAGGGTTAGCGTTAGGGTTAGGGTTAGGGTTAGGGTTAGGGTTAGGGTTAGGGTTACGGTTAGGGTTAGGGTTAGGGTTAGGTTTAGGGTAAGGGGTAGGGTTAGGGTTAGGGTTAGGGTTAGGGTTAGGGTTAGGGTTAGGGTTAGGGTTAGGGTTATGATTAGGTTTAGGGTTATGGTTCTGGTTGTATACACCTTAAAACCGCTTTACACGATTCTAAGCAACTGTTGACGCCTCAAAACAGCCTTATACGTACTTAAAACATACTTTATTACAAAACAGCTTTAGCCTAACCCTAACCCTAACCCTAACCCTAACCCTAACCCTAACCCTAACCCTAACCCTAACCCTAACCCTAACCCTAACCCCTAACCCTAACCCTAACCCTAACCCTAACCCTAACCCTAACCCTAACCCTAACCCTAACCCTAACCCTAACCCTAACCCTAACCCTAACCCTAACCCTAACCCTAACCCTAACCCTAACCCTAACCCTAACCCTAACCCTCACGCTCACCCTACCCCTAACCCTAACCGTAGCCCATAACCCTAACGCTAACCCTATCCCTAACCCTAACCGGTACCCCAACGCTAACCCTAACCCTAACCCTAGGTTTAGATGCATATCGATGTGTTTCGGCGAGCTGTTTAGGGAGCTTTAGGGTTTAGAAGTGTTTGGAGTGGTTTCATACGATGTTAAGCTGTTTGGTGTGGTTTAAACGCTGGATGGATTTAGAAGGTGTTTGGAGGGGTTCAGAGAGGTAAAGAGTAGTTTGGAATGGTTTGGATTGGTTAGGAGAGGTTTAGAGTGTTTCCATCTCTTTTGATTGATTATGAGAGATTTTGGAGGGCAGTCGAGTGGTTCTGGTGGTTTCGAGATGTTTAGAAGGGTTTGGATAGTTTTCGACGTGTTTAAGGAATTTGGAGAGGTTTGAATTAGTTAGGTGCGTTTTAGATGGGATTAGATTGGGAAGAGGTGTTTAGAGGACTTTAGGCGTGTTTTAATCCATTTTAAGGGTTTTCATGGGATTCGGTGGGGATTCGAACGTTTATGCGGGTTAGGGTTAGGGTTAGGGTTAGGGTTACGTTTAGGTTTAGGGTTAGGGTTAGGGTTGGGGTTAGGGTTAGGCTTAGGGTTAGTGTTAGGGTTAGGGTTAGTGTTAGGGTTAGGGTTAGGCATAGGGTTGGCCTTAGGGTTGGGTTTGGGGTTAGGGTTAGGGTTAGGGTTAGAGTTAGGGTTAAGGATACGGTTACGGTTAGGGTTAGGGTTAGGGTTAGGGTTAGGGTTAGGGTTAGGGTTAAGATTAGGTTTAGAGTTATGTTTCTGGTTGTATACACCTTAAAACCGCTTTACACGATTCTAAGCAACTGTTCACGCCTCAAAACAGCTTTATACGTCTCTATCCCACCCTAAAGCCGTCTAAACGACGCTAAACAATATTGCCGGCAAAACATCTCTATACCCGCATAAACCCGTTCCAATCCCCACCGAATCCCATTAAAACCCTTAAAATTGATTAAAACACGCCTAAACTCCTCTAAACTGACCTTCCCAATCTAATCCCATCTAAACCCCACCTAACTAATTCAAACCTCTAAAAATTCCTTAAACACGTCGAAAACCATCCAAACGCTTCTAAACATCTCGAAACCACCAGAACCACTCGACTGCCCTCCAAAATCACTCATAATCAATCAAAAGCGATGGAAACACTCTAAACCTCTCCTAACCAATCCAAACCATTCCAAACTACTCTTTACCTCTCTGAACCCCTCCAAACACCTTCTAAATCCATCCAGCATTTAAACCACACCAAACAGCTTTACATCGCATGAAACCACTCCAAACACTTCTAAACCCTAAAGCTCGCTAAACAGCTCGTCGAAACACATCGATATGCATCTAAACCTAGGGTTAGGGTTAGGGTTAGCGTTGGGGTACCGGTTAGGGTTAGGGATAGGGTTAGCGTTAGGGTTGGTGTTGGGGTTAGGGTTAGGGTTAGGGTTATGGGCTACGGTTAGCGTTAGGGTTAGTGTGAGCGTGAGGGTTAGGGTTAGGGTTAGGGTTAGGGTTAGGGTTAGGGTTAGGGTTACGGTTAGGGTTAGGGTTAGGGTTAGGTTTAGGGTAAGGGTTAGGGTTAGGGTTAGGGTTAGGGTTAGGGTTAGGGTTAGGGTTAGGGTTATGATTAGGTTTAGGGTTATGGTTCTGGTTGTATACACCTTAAAACCGCTTTACACGATTCTAAGCAACTTTTCACGCCTCAAAACAGCTTTATACGTCTCTATCCCACCCTAAACCCGTCTAAACGACGCTAAACAATATTGCCGGCAAAACATCTCTAAACCCGCTTAAACGTTCCAATCCCCACCGAATCCCATGAAAACCCTTAAAATTGATTAAAACACGCCTAAAGTCCTCTAAACACCTCTTCCCAATCTAATCCCATCTAAAACCCACCAAACTAATTCAAACCTCTCCAAATTCCTTAAACACGTCGAAAACTATCCAAACCCTTCTAAACATCTCGAAACCACCAGAACCACTCGACTGCCCTCCAAAATCACTCATAATAAATCAAAAGCGATGGAAACACTCTAAACCTCTCCTAACCAATCCAAACCATTCCAAACTACTCTTTACCTCTCTGAACCCCTCCAAACACCTTCTAAATCCATCCAGCGTTTAAACCACACCAAACAGCTTCACATCGTATGAAACCACTCCAAACACTTCTAAACCCTAAAGCTCGCTAAACAGCTCGTCGAAACACATCGATATGCATCTAAACCTAGGGTTATGGTTAGGGTTAGCGTTGGGGTACCGGTTAGGGTTAGGGATAGGGTTAGCGTTAGGGTTGGTGTTGGGGTTAGGGTTAGGGTTAGGGTTATGGGCTACGGTTAGGGTTAGGGTGAGCGTGAGGGTGAGGGTTAGCGTTAGGGTTAGGGTTAGGGTTAGGGTTTGGGTTAGGCTTAGGGTTAGGGTTAGGGTTAGGGTTAGGGTTAGTGTTAGGGTTAGGGTTAGGCATAGGGTTAGCGTTAGGGTTGGTTTTGGGGTTAGGGTAAGGGTTAGGGTTACGGTTAGGGTTAGGGTTAGGTTTAGGGTTAGGGTTATGGTTAGGGTAAGGGTTAGGCTTAGGGTTAGTGTTAGGGTTAGGGTTAGGGTTAGGGTTAGGGTTAGGGTTAGGGTTAAGATTAGGTTTAGGGTTATGGTTCTGGTTGTATACACCTTAAAACCGCTTTACACGATTCTAAGCAACTGTTCACGCCTCAAAACAGCTTTATACGTCTCCATCCCACTCTAAAGCCGTCTGAACGACGCTAAACAATATTGCCGGCAAAACATCTCTAAACCCACATAAACGTTCCAATCCCCACCGAATCCCATGAAAACCCTTAAAATGGATTAAAACACGCCTAAAGTCCTCTAAACACCTCTTCCCAATCTAATCCCATCTAAAACCCACCTAACTAATTCAAACCTCTCCAAATTCCTTAAACACGTCGAAAACTATCCAAACCCTTCTAAACATCTCGAAACCACCAGAACCACTCGACTGCCCTCCAAAATCTCTCATAATCAATCAAAAGAGATGGAAACACTCTAAACCTCTCCTAACCAATCCAAACCATTCCAAACTACTCTTTACCTCTCTGAACCCCTCCAAACACCTTCTAAATCCATCCAGCGTTTAAACCACACCAAACAGCTTTACATCGTATGAAACCACTCCAAACACTTCTAAACCCTAAAGCTCGCTAAACAGCTCGTCGAAACACATCAATATGCATCTAAACCTAGGGTTAGGGTTAGGGTTAGCGTTGGGGTACCGGTTAGGGTTAGGGATAGGGTTAGCGTTAGGGTTGGTGTTGGGGTTAGGGTTAGGGTTAGGGTTATGGGCTACGGTTAGCGTTAGGGTTAGTGTGAGCGTGAGGGTTAGGGTTAGCGTTAGGGTTAGGGTTAGGGTTAGGGTTAGGGTTAGGGTTAGGGTTACGGTTAGGGTTAGGGTTAGGGTTAGGTTTAGGGTAAGGGGTAGGGTTAGGGTTAGGGTTAGGGTTAGGGTTAGGGTTAGGGTTAGGGTTAGGGTTAGGGTTATGATTAGGTTTAGGGTTATGGTTCTGGTTGTATACACCTTAAAACCGCTTTACACGATTCTAAGCAACTGTTGACGCCTCAAAACAGCCTTATACGTACTTAAAACATACTTTATTACAAAACAGCTTTAGCCTAACCCTAACCCTAACCCTAACCCTAACCCTAACCCTAACCCTAACCCTAACCCTAACCCTAACCCTAACCCTAACCCTAACCCCTAACCCTAACCCTAACCCTAACCCTAACCCTAACCCTAACCCTAACCCTAACCCTAACCCTAACCCTAACCCTAACCCTAACCCTAACCCTAACCCTAACCCTAACCCTAACCCTAACCCTAACCCTAACCCTAACCCTAACCCTCACGCTCACCCTACCCCTAACCCTAACCGTAGCCCATAACCCTAACGCTAACCCTATCCCTAACCCTAACCGGTACCCCAACGCTAACCCTAACCCTAACCCTAGGTTTAGATGCATATCGATGTGTTTCGGCGAGCTGTTTAGGGAGCTTTAGGGTTTAGAAGTGTTTGGAGTGGTTTCATACGATGTTAAGCTGTTTGGTGTGGTTTAAACGCTGGATGGATTTAGAAGGTGTTTGGAGGGGTTCAGAGAGGTAAAGAGTAGTTTGGAATGGTTTGGATTGGTTAGGAGAGGTTTAGAGTGTTTCCATCTCTTTTGATTGATTATGAGAGATTTTGGAGGGCAGTCGAGTGGTTCTGGTGGTTTCGAGATGTTTAGAAGGGTTTGGATAGTTTTCGACGTGTTTAAGGAATTTGGAGAGGTTTGAATTAGTTAGGTGCGTTTTAGATGGGATTAGATTGGGAAGAGGTGTTTAGAGGACTTTAGGCGTGTTTTAATCCATTTTAAGGGTTTTCATGGGATTCGGTGGGGATTCGAACGTTTATGCGGGTTAGGGTTAGGGTTAGGGTTAGGGTTACGTTTAGGTTTAGGGTTAGGGTTAGGGTTGGGGTTAGGGTTAGGCTTAGGGTTAGTGTTAGGGTTAGGGTTAGTGTTAGGGTTAGGGTTAGGCATAGGGTTGGCCTTAGGGTTGGGTTTGGGGTTAGGGTTAGGGTTAGGGTTAGAGTTAGGGTTAAGGATACGGTTACGGTTAGGGTTAGGGTTAGGGTTAGGGTTAGGGTTAGGGTTAGGGTTAAGATTAGGTTTAGAGTTATGTTTCTGGTTGTATACACCTTAAAACCGCTTTACACGATTCTAAGCAACTGTTCACGCCTCAAAACAGCTTTATACGTCTCTATCCCACCCTAAAGCCGTCTAAACGACGCTAAACAATATTGCCGGCAAAACATCTCTATACCCGCATAAACCCGTTCCAATCCCCACCGAATCCCATTAAAACCCTTAAAATTGATTAAAACACGCCTAAACTCCTCTAAACTGACCTTCCCAATCTAATCCCATCTAAACCCCACCTAACTAATTCAAACCTCTAAAAATTCCTTAAACACGTCGAAAACCATCCAAACGCTTCTAAACATCTCGAAACCACCAGAACCACTCGACTGCCCTCCAAAATCACTCATAATCAATCAAAAGCGATGGAAACACTCTAAACCTCTCCTAACCAATCCAAACCATTCCAAACTACTCTTTACCTCTCTGAACCCCTCCAAACACCTTCTAAATCCATCCAGCATTTAAACCACACCAAACAGCTTTACATCGCATGAAACCACTCCAAACACTTCTAAACCCTAAAGCTCGCTAAACAGCTCGTCGAAACACATCGATATGCATCTAAACCTAGGGTTAGGGTTAGGGTTAGCGTTGGGGTACCGGTTAGGGTTAGGGATAGGGTTAGCGTTAGGGTTGGTGTTGGGGTTAGGGTTAGGGTTAGGGTTATGGGCTACGGTTAGCGTTAGGGTTAGTGTGAGCGTGAGGGTTAGGGTTAGGGTTAGGGTTAGGGTTAGGGTTAGGGTTAGGGTTACGGTTAGGGTTAGGGTTAGGGTTAGGTTTAGGGTAAGGGTTAGGGTTAGGGTTAGGGTTAGGGTTAGGGTTAGGGTTAGGGTTAGGGTTATGATTAGGTTTAGGGTTATGGTTCTGGTTGTATACACCTTAAAACCGCTTTACACGATTCTAAGCAACTTTTCACGCCTCAAAACAGCTTTATACGTCTCTATCCCACCCTAAACCCGTCTAAACGACGCTAAACAATATTGCCGGCAAAACATCTCTAAACCCGCTT
The DNA here is from genome assembly GCA_963514005.1 of Raja brachyura. Next base: position 10,584,432 of record OY740823.1, read on the forward strand.
AAACGTTCCAATCCCCACCGAATCCCATGAAAACCCTTAAAATTGATTAAAACACGCCTAAAGTCCTCTAAACACCTCTTCCCAATCTAATCCCATCTAAAACCCACCAAACTAATTCAAACCTCTCCAAATTCCTTAAACACGTCGAAAACTATCCAAACCCTTCTAAACATCTCGAAACCACCAGAACCACTCGACTGCCCTCCAAAATCACTCATAATAAATCAAAAGCGATGGAAACACTCTAAACCTCTCCTAACCAATCCAAACCATTCCAAACTACTCTTTACCTCTCTGAACCCCTCCAAACACCTTCTAAATCCATCCAGCGTTTAAACCACACCAAACAGCTTCACATCGTATGAAACCACTCCAAACACTTCTAAACCCTAAAGCTCGCTAAACAGCTCGTCGAAACACATCGATATGCATCTAAACCTAGGGTTATGGTTAGGGTTAGCGTTGGGGTACCGGTTAGGGTTAGGGATAGGGTTAGCGTTAGGGTTGGTGTTGGGGTTAGGGTTAGGGTTAGGGTTATGGGCTACGGTTAGGGTTAGGGTGAGCGTGAGGGTGAGGGTTAGCGTTAGGGTTAGGGTTAGGGTTAGGGTTTGGGTTAGGCTTAGGGTTAGGGTTAGGGTTAGGGTTAGGGTTAGTGTTAGGGTTAGGGTTAGGCATAGGGTTAGCGTTAGGGTTGGTTTTGGGGTTAGGGTAAGGGTTAGGGTTACGGTTAGGGTTAGGGTTAGGTTTAGGGTTAGGGTTATGGTTAGGGTAAGGGTTAGGCTTAGGGTTAGTGTTAGGGTTAGGGTTAGGGTTAGGGTTAGGGTTAGGGTTAAGATTAGGTTTAGGGTTATGGTTCTGGTTGTATACACCTTAAAACCGCTTTACACGATTCTAAGCAACTGTTCACGCCTCAAAACAGCTTTATACGTCTCCATCCCACTCTAAAGCCGTCTGAACGACGCTAAACAATATTGCCGGCAAAACATCTCTAAACCCACATAAACGTTCCAATCCCCACCGAATCCCATGAAAACCCTTAAAATGGATTAAAACACGCCTAAAGTCCTCTAAACACCTCTTCCCAATCTAATCCCATCTAAAACCCACATAACTAATTCAAACCTCTCCAAATTCCTTAAACACGTCGAAAACTATCCAAACCCTTCTAAACATCTCGAAACCACCAGAACCACTCGACTGCCCTCCAAAATCTCTCATAATCAATCAAAAGAGATGGAAACACTCTAAACCTCTCCTAACCAATCCAAACCATTCCAAACTACTCTTTACCTCTCTGAACCCCTCCAAACACCTTCTAAATCCATCCAGCGTTTAAACCACACCAAACAGCTTTACATCGTATGAAACCACTCCAAACACTTCTAAACCCTAAAGCTCCCTAAACAGCTCGTCGAAACACATCGATATGCATCTAAACCTAGGGTTAGGGTTTGGGTTAGCGTTGGGGTACCGGTTAGGGTTAGGGATAGGGTTAGCGTTAGGGTTGGTGTTGGGGTTAGGGTTAGGGTTAGGGTTATGGGCTACGGTTAGGGTTAGGGTGAGCGTGAGGGTTAGGGTTAGCGTTAGGGTTAGGGTTAGGGTTAGGGTTAGGGTTAGGATTAGTGTTAGGGTTAGGGTTAGCGTTAGGGTTAGTGTTAGGGTTAGGGTTAGGCATAGGGTTAGCGTTAGGGTTGGGTTTGGGGTTAAGGTTAGGGTTAGTGTTACGGTTAGGGTTAGGGTTAGGGTTAGGTTTAGGTTTAGGGTTAGGGTTAGGGTTAGGGTTAGGCATAGGGTTAGTGTTAGGGGTAGGGTTAGGGTTAGGGTTAGTGTTAGGGTTAGGGTTAGGCATAGGGTTAGCGTTAGGGTTGGGTTTGGGGTTAGGGCTAGGGTTAGGGTTAGGGTTACGGTTACGGTTACGGTTACGGTTAGGGTTAGGGTTAGGGTTAGGGTTAGGGTTACGGTTACGGTTAGGGTTTGGGTTAGGGTTAGGGTTAAGATTAGGTTTTGGGTTATGTTTCTGGTTGTATACACCTTAAAACCGCTTTACACGATTCTAAGCAACTGTTCACGCCTCAAACAGTTTCATACGTCTCTATCCCACCGTAAAGCCGTCTAAACGACGCTAAACAATATTGCCGGCAAAACATCTCTAAACCCGCATAAACCGTTCCAATCCCCACCGAATCCCATTGAAACCCTTAAAATTGATTAAAACACGCCTAAACTCCTCTAAACACTTCTTCCCAATCTAATCCCATCTAAAACCCACCTAACTAATTCAAATTTCTCCAATTCCTTAAACACGTCGAAAACCATCCAAACCCTTCTAAACATCTCGAAACCACCAGAACCACTCGACTGCCCTGCAAAATCTCTCATAATCAATCAAAAGCGATGTAAACACTCTAAACCTCTCCTAACCAATCCAAACCATTCCAAACTACTCTTTACCTCTCTGAACCCCTCCAAACACCTTCTAAATCCATCCAGCGTTTAAACCACACCAAACAGATTCACATCGTATGAAACCACTCCAAACACTTCTAAACCCTAAAGCTCCCTAAACAGCTCGTCGAAACACATCGATATGCATCTAAACCTAGTGTTAGGGTTTGCGTTAGCGTTGGGGTACCGGTTAGGGTTAGGGATAGGGTTAGCGTTAGGGTTGGTGTTGGGGTTAGGGTTAGGGTTAGGGTTATGGGCTACGGTTAGGGTTAGGGTGAGCGTGAGGGTTAGGGTTAGCGTTAGGGTTAGGGTTAGGGTTAGGGTTAGGGTTAGGGTTAGGGTTAGGCTTAGTGTTAGGGTTAGGGTTAGCGTTAGGGTTAGTGTTAGGGTTAGGGTTAGGCATAGGGTTAGCGTTAGGGTTGGGTTTGGGGTTAGGGTTAGTGTTAGGGTTACGGTTAGGGTGAGGGTTAGGGTTAGGTTTAGGGTTAGGGTTAGGGTTAGGTTAGGGTTAGGCTTAGGGTTAGTGTTAGGGTTAGCGGTAGGGTTGGGTTTGGGGTTAGGGTTAGTGTTACGGTTAGGGTTAGGGTTAGGGTTAGGGTTAGGGTTAGGGTTAGGGTTAGGGTTAAGATTAGGTTTAGGGTTATGGTTTTGGTTGTATACACCTTAAAACCGCTTTACACGATTCTAAGCAACTGTTCACGCCTCAAAACAGCTTTATACGTCTCTATCCCACCCTAAAGCCGTCTAAACGACGCTAAACAATATTGCCGGCAAAACATCTCTAAACCCGCATAAACCGTTCCAATCCCCACCGAATCCCATTAAAACCCTTAAAATTGATTAAAACACGCCTAAACTCCTCTAAACACCCCTTCCCAATCTAATCCCATCTAAAACCCACCTAACTAATTCAAACCTCTAAAAATTCCTTAAACACGTCGAAAACCATCCAAACCCTTCTAAACATCTCGAAACCACCAGAACCACTCGACTCCCCTCCAAAATCTCTCATAATCAATCAAAAGCGATGTAAACACTCTAAACCTCTCCTAACCAATCCAAACCATTCCAAACTACTCTTTACCTCCCTGAACCCCTCCAAACACCTTCTAAATCCATCCAGCGTTTAAACCACACCAAACAGCTTCACATCGTATGAAACCACTCCAAACACTTCTAAACCCTAAAGCTCGCTAAACAGCTCGTCGAAACACATCGATATGCATCTAAACCTAGGGTTATGGTTCGGGTTAGCGTTGGGGTACCGGTTAGGGTTAGGGATAGGGTTAGCGTTAGGGTTGGTGTTGGGGTTAGGGTTAGGGTTAGGGTTATGGGCTACGGTTAGGGTTAGGGTGAGCGTGAGGGTGAGGGTTAGCGTTAGGGTTAGGGTTAGGGTTAGGGTTTGGGTTAGGCTTAGGGTTAGGGTTAGGGTTAGGGTTAGGGTTAGTGTTAGGGTTAGGGTTAGGCATAGGGTTAGCGTTAGGGTTGGTTTTGGGGTTAGGGTAAGGGTTAGGGTTACGGTTAGCGTTAGGGTTAGGGTTAGGTTTAGGGTTAGGGTTATGGTTAGGGTTAGGGTTAGGCTTAGGGTTAGTGTTAGGGTTAGGGTTAGGGTTAGGGTTAGTGTTAGGGTTAGGGTTAGGCATAGGGTTAGCGGTAGGGTTGGGTTTGAGGTTAGGGTTAGGGTTAAGGTTAGGGTTAGGGTTAGGGTTAGGGTTTGGGGTTAGGGTTAGGGTTAGGGTTACGGTTAGGGTTAGGGTTAGGTTTAGGGTTAGGGTTAGGGTTAGGGTTAGGGTTAGGCTTAGGGTTAGTGTTAGGGTTAGGGTTAGGGTTAGGGTGAGCGTGAGGGTTAGGGTTAGGGTTAGGGTTAGGGTTAGGGTTAGTGTTAGGGTTAGGGTTAGGCATAGGGTTAGCGGTAGGGTTGGGTTTGGGGTTAGGGTTAGGGTTAGGGTTAGGGTTACGGTTACGGTTAGGGTTAGGGTTAGGGTTAGGGTTAAGATTAGGTTTAGGGTTATGTTTCTGGTTGTATACACCTTAAAACCGCTTTACACGATTCTAAGCAACTGTTCACGCCTCAAAACAGCTTTATACGTCTCTATCCCACCCTAAAGCCGTCTAAACGACGCTAAACAATATTGCCGGCAAAACATCTCTAAACCCGCATAAACCGTTCCAATCCCCACCGAATCCCATTAAAACCCTTAAAATTGATTAAAACACGCCTAAACTGCTCTAAACACCCCTTCCCAATCTAATCCCATCTAAAACCCACCTAACTAATTCAAACCTCTCCAAATTCCTTAAACACGTCGAAAACCATCCAACCCCTTCTAAACATCTCGAAACCACCAGAACCACTCGACTGCCCTCCCAAATCTCTCATAATCAATCAAAAGCGATGGAAACACTCTAAACCTCTCCTAACCAATCCAAACCATTCCAAACTACTCTTTACCTCTCTGAACCCCTCCAAACACCTTCTAAATCCATCCAGAGTTTAAACCACACCAAACAGCTTCACATCGTATGAAACCACTCCAAACACTTCTAAACCCTAAATCTCGCTAAACAGCTCGTCGAAACACATCGATATGCATCTAAACCTAGGGTTAGGGTTAGCGTTGGGGTACCGGTTAGGGTTAGGGATAGGGTTAGCGTTAGGGTTGGTGTTGGGGTTAGGGTTAGGGTTAGGGTTATGGGCTACGGTTAGGGTTAGGGTGAGCGTGAGCGTGAGGGTTAGCGTTAGGGTTAGGGTTAGGGTTAGGATTAGGGTTAGGGTTAGGATTAGGGTTAGGGTTAGGGTTAGGGTTAGGGTTAGTGTTAGGGTTAGGGTTAGGCATAGGGTTAGCGTTAGGGTTGGGTTTGGGGTTAGGGTTAGGGTTACGGTTAGTGTTAGGTTTAGGGTTAGGTTTAGGGTTAGGGTTAGGGTTAAGATTAGGTTTAGGGTTATGTTTCTGGTTGTATACACCTTAAAACCGCTTTACACGATTCTAAGCAACTGTTCACGCCTCAAAGCAGCTTTATACGTCTCTATCCCACCCTAAAGCCGTCTAAACGACGCTAAACAATATTGCCGGCAAAACATCTCTAAACCCGCATAAACCGTTCCAATCCCCACCGAATCCCATTAAAACCCTTAAAATTGATTAAAACACGCCTAAACTGCTCTAAACACCCCTTCCCAATCTAATCCCATCTAAAACCCACCTAACTAATTCAAACCTCTCCAAATTCCTTAAACACGTCGAAAACCATCCAACCCCTTCTAAACATCTCGAAACCACCAGAACCACTCGACTGCCCTCCAAAATCACTCATAATCAATCAAAAGCGATGGAAACACTCTAAACCTCTCCTAACCAATCCAAACAATTCCAAGCTACTCTTTACCTCTCTGAACCCCTCCAAACACCTTCTAAATCCATCCAGCGTTTAAACCACACCAAACAGCTTTACATCGTATGAAACCACTCCAAACACTTCTAAACCCTAAAGCTCGCTAAACAGCTCGTCGAAACACATCGATATGCATCTAAACCTAGGGTTAGGGTTAGCGTTGGGGTACCGGTTAGGGTTAGGGATAGGGTTAGCGTTAGGTTTGGTGTTGGGGTTAGGGTTAGGGTTAGGGTTATGGGCTACGGTTAGCGTTAGGGTTAGTGTGAGCGTGAGGGTTAGGGTTAGCGTTAGGGTTAGGGTTAGGGTTAGGGTTAGGGTTAGGGTTAGGGTTACGGTTAGGGTTAGGGTTAGGGTTAGGTTTAGGGTAAGGGGTAGGGTTAGGGTTAGGGTTAGGGTTAGGGTTACGGTTACGGTTAGGGTTAGGGTTAGGGTTAGGGTTAGGGTTATGATTAGGTTTAGGGTTATGGTTCTGGTTGTATACACCTTAAAACCGCTTTACACGATTCTAAGCAACTGTTCACGCCTCAAAACAGCTTTATACGTCTCTATCCCACCCTAAAGCCGTCTGAACGACGCTAAACAATATTGCCGGCAAAACATCTCTAAACCCACATAAACGTTCCAATCCCCACCGAATCCCATGAAAACCTTTAAAATGGATTAAAACACGCCTAAAGTCCTCTAAACACCTCTTCCCAATCTAATCCCATCTAAAACCCACCTAACTAATTCAAACCTCTCCAAATTCCTTAAACACGTCGAAAACTATCCAAACCCTTCTAAACATCTCGAAACCACCAGAACCACTCGACTGCCCTCCAAAATCTCTCATAATCAATCAAAAGAGATGGAAACACTCTAAACCTCTCCTAACCAATCCAAACCATTCCAAACTACTCTTTACCTCTCTGAACCCCTCCAAACACCTTCTAAATCCATCCAGCGTTTAAACCACACCAAACAGCTTTACATCGTATGAAACCACTCCAAACACTTCTAAACCCTAAAGCTCCCTAAACAACTCGTCGAAACACATCGATATGCATCTAAACCTAGGGTTAGGGTTAGGGTTAGCGTTGGGGTACCGGTTAGGGTTAGGGATAGGGTTAGCGTTAGGGTTATGGGCTACGGTTAGGGTTAGGGGTAGGGTGAGCGTGAGGGTTAGGGTTAGCGTTAGGGTTAGGGTTAGGGTTAGGGTTAGGGTTAGGCTTAGGGTTAGGGTTAGGGTTAGGGTTAGGGTTCGTGTTAGGGTTAGGGTTAGGCATAGGGATAGCGTTAGGGTTGGGTTTGGGGTTAGGGTTAGGGTTAGGGTTACGGTTAGGGTTAGGGTTAGGGTTACGTTTAGGTTTAGGGTTAGGGTTAGGGTTAGGGTTAGGCTTAGGGTTAGTGTTAGGGTTAGGGTTAGGGTTAGGGTTAGTGTTAGGGTTAGGGTTAGGGTTAGGGTTAGGGTTAAGATTAGGTTTAGAGTTATGTTTCTGGTTGTATACACATTAAAACCGCTTTACACGATTCTAAGCAACTGTTCACGCCTCAAAACAGCTTTATACGTCTCTATCCCTCCCAAAAGCCGTCTTAACGACGCTAAACAATATTGCCGGCACAACATCTCTAAACCCGCATAAACCGTTCCAATCCCCACCGAATCACATTAAAACCCTTAAAATTGATTAAAACACGCCTAAACTCCTCTAAACACCCCTTCCCAATCTAATCCCATCTAAAACCCACCTAACTAATTCAAACCTCTAAAAATTCCTTAAACACGTCGAAAACCATCCAAACGCTTCTAAACATCTCGAAACCACCAGAACCACTCGACTGCCCTCCAAAATCTCTCATAATCAATCAAAAGAGATGGAAACACTCTAAACCTCTCCTAACCAATCCAAACCATTCCAAACTACTCTTTACCTCTCTGAACCCCTCCAAACACCTTCTAAATCCATCCAGCGTTTAAACCACACCAAACAGCTTTACATCGTATGAAACCACTCCAAACACTTCTAAACCCTAAAGCTCCCTAAACAGCTCGTCGAAACACATCGATATGCATCTAAACCTAGGGTTAGGGTTAGCGTTGGGGTACCGGTTAGGGTTAGGGATAGGGATAGCGTTAGGGTTATGGGCTACGGTTAGGGTTAGGGGTAGGGTGAGCGTGAGGGTTAGGGTTAGCGTTAGGGTTAGGGTTAGGGTTAGGGTTAGGGTTAGGCTTAGGGTTAGGGTTAGGGTTAGGGTTAGGGTTCGTGTTAGGGTTAGGGTTAGGCATAGGGTTAGCGTTAGGGTTGGGTTTGGGGTTAGGGTTAGGGTTAGGGTTACGGTTAGGGTTAGGGTTAGGGTTACGTTTAGGTTTAGGGTTAGGGTTAGGGTTAGGGTTAGGCTTAGGCTTAGTGTTAGGGTTAGGGTTAGGGTTAGGGTTAGTGTTAGGGTTAGGGTTAGGCATAGGGTTGGCGTTAGGGTTGGGTTTGGGGTTAGGGTTAGGGTTAGGGTTAGGGTTAGGGTTAAGGTTACGGTTACGGTTACGGTTAGGGTTAGGGTTAGGGTTAAGATTAGGTTTAGAGTTATGTTTCTGGTTGTATACACATTAAAACCGCTTTACACGATTCTAAGCAACTTTTCACGCCTCAAAACAGCTTTATACGTCTCTATCCCTCCCAAAAGCCGTCTTAACGACGCTAAACAATATTGCCGGCACAACATCTCTAAACCCGCATAAACCGTTCCAATCCCCACCGAATCCCATTAAAACCCTTAAAATTGATTAAAACACGCCTAAACTCCTCTAAACACCCCTTCCCAATCTAATCCCATCTAAAACCCACCTAACTAATTCAAACCTCTAAAAATTCCTTAAACACGTCGAAAACCATCCAAACGCTTCTAAACATCTCGAAACCACCAGAACCACTCGACTGCCCTCCAAAATCACTCATAATCAATCAAAAGCGATGGAAACACTCTAAACCTCTCCTAACCAATCCAAACCATTCCAAACTACTCTTTACCTCTCTGAACCCCTCCAAACACCTTCTAAATCCATCCAGCGTTTAAACCACACCAAACAGCTTTACATCGTATGAAACCACTCCAAACACTTCTAAACCCTAAAGCTCGCTAAACAGCTCGTCGAAACACATCGATATGCATCTAAACCTAGGGTTAGGGTTAGCGTTGGGGTACCGGTTAGGGTTAGGGATAGGGTTAGCGTTAGGTTTGGTGTTGGGGTTAGGGTTAGGGTTAGGGTTATGGGCTACGGTTAGCGTTAGGGTTAGTGTGAGCGTGAGGGTTAGGGTTAGCGTTAGGGTTAGGGTTAGGGTTAGGGTTAGGGTTAGGGTTAGGGTTACGGTTAGGGTTAGGGTTAGGGTTAGGTTTAGGGTAAGGGGTAGGGTTAGGGTTAGGGTTAGGGTTAGGGTTACGGTTACGGTTAGGGTTAGGGTTAGGGTTAGGGTTAGGGTTATGATTAGGTTTAGGGTTATGGTTCTGGTTGTATACACCTTAAAACCGCTTTACACGATTCTAAGCAACTGTTCACGCCTCAAAACAGCTTTATACGTCTCTATCCCACCCTAAAGCCGTCTGAACGACGCTAAACAATATTGCCGGCAAAACATCTCTAAACCCACATAAACGTTCCAATCCCCACCGAATCCCATGAAAACCTTTAAAATGGATTAAAACACGCCTAAAGTCCTCTAAACACCTCTTCCCAATCTAATCCCATCTAAAACCCACCTAACTAATTCAAACCTCTCCAAATTCCTTAAACACGTCGAAAACTATCCAAACCCTTCTAAACATCTCGGAACCACCAGAACCACTCGACTGCACTCCAAAATCTCTCATAATCAATCAAAAGAGATGGAAACACTCTAAACCTCTCCTAACCAATCCAAACCATTCCAAACTACTCTTTACCTCTCTGAACCCCTCCAAACACCTTCTAAATCCATCCAGCGTTTAAACCACACCAAACAGCTTTACATCGTATGAAACCACTCCAAACACTTCTAAACCCTAAAGCTCCCTAAACAACTCGTCGAAACACATCGATATGCATCTAAACCTAGGGTTAGGGTTAGGGTTAGCGTTGGGGTACCGGTTAGGGTTAGGGATAGGGTTAGCGTTAGGGTTATGGGCTACGGTTAGGGTTAGGGGTAGGGTGAGCGTGAGGGTTAGGGTTAGCGTTAGGGTTAGGGTTAGGGTTAGGGTTAGGGTTAGGCTTAGGGTTAGGGTTAGGGTTAGGGTTAGGGTTCGTGTTAGGGTTAGGGTTAGGCATAGGGATAGCGTTAGGGTTGGGTTTGGGGTTAGGGTTAGGGTTAGGGTTACGGTTAGGGTTAGGGTTAGGGTTACGTTTAGGTTTAGGGTTAGGGTTAGGGTTAGGGTTAGGCTTAGGGTTAGTGTTAGGGTTAGGGTTAGGGTTAGGGTTAGTGTTAGGGTTAGGGTTAGGGTTAGGGTTAGGGTTAAGATTAGGTTTAGAGTTATGTTTCTGGTTGTATACACATTAAAACCGCTTTACACGATTCTAAGCAACTGTTCACGCCTCAAAACAGCTTTATACGTCTCTATCCCTCCCAAAAGCCGTCTTAACGACGCTAAACAATATTGCCGGCACAACATCTCTAAACCCGCATAAACCGTTCCAATCCCCACCGAATCACATTAAAACCCTTAAAATTGATTAAAACACGCCTAAACTCCTCTAAACACCCCTTCCCAATCTAATCCCATCTAAAACCCACCTAACTAATTCAAACCTCTAAAAATTCCTTAAACACGTCGAAAACCATCCAAACGCTTCTAAACATCTCGAAACCACCAGAACCACTCGACTGCCCTCCAAAATCTCTCATAATCAATCAAAAGAGATGGAAACACTCTAAACCTCTCCTAACCAATCCAAACCATTCCAAACTACTCTTTACCTCTCTGAACCCCTCCAAACACCTTCTAAATCCATCCAGCGTTTAAACCACACCAAACAGCTTTACATCGTATGAAACCACTCCAAACACTTCTAAACCCTAAAGCTCCCTAAACAGCTCGTCGAAACACATCGATATGCATCTAAACCTAGGGTTAGGGTTAGCGTTGGGGTACCGGTTAGGGTTAGGGATAGGGATAGCGTTAGGGTTATGGGCTACGGTTAGGGTTAGGGGTAGGGTGAGCGTGAGGGTTAGGGTTAGCGTTAGGGTTAGGGTTAGGGTTAGGGTTAGGGTTAGGCTTAGGGTTAGGGTTAGGGTTAGGGTTAGGGTTCGTGTTAGGGTTAGGGTTAGGCATAGGGTTAGCGTTAGGGTTGGGTTTGGGGTTAGGGTTAGGGTTAGGGTTACGGTTAGGGTTAGGGTTAGGGTTACGTTTAGGTTTAGGGTTAGGGTTAGGGTTAGGGTTAGGCTTAGGCTTAGTGTTAGGGTTAGGGTTAGGGTTAGGGTTAGTGTTAGGGTTAGGGTTAGGCATAGGGTTGGCGTTAGGGTTGGGTTTGGGGTTAGGGTTAGGGTTAGGGTTAGGGTTAGGGTTAAGGTTACGGTTACGGTTACGGTTAGGGTTAGGGTTAGGGTTAAGATTAGGTTTAGAGTTATGTTTCTGGTTGTATACACATTAAAACCGCTTTACACGATTCTAAGCAACTTTTCACGCCTCAAAACAGCTTTATACGTCTCTATCCCTCCCAAAAGCCGTCTTAACGACGCTAAACAATATTGCCGGCACAACATCTCTAAACCCGCATAAACCGTTCCAATCCCCACCGAATCCCATTAAAACCCTTAAAATTGATTAAAACACGCCTAAACTCCTCTAAACACCCCTTCCCAATCTAATCCCATCTAAAACCCACCTAACTAATTCAAACCTCTAAAAATTCCTTAAACACGTCGAAAACCATCCAAACGCTTCTAAACATCTCGAAACCACCAGAACCACTCGACTGCCCTCCAAAATCACTCATAATCAATCAAAAGCGATGGAAACACTCTAAACCTCTCCTAACCAATCCAAACCATTCCAAACTACTCTTTACCTCTCTGAACCCCTCCAAACACCTTCTAAATCCATCCAGCGTTTAAACCACACCAAACAGCTTTACATCGTATGAAACCACTCCAAACACTTCTAAACCCTAAAGCTCGCTAAACAGCTCGTCGAAACACATCAATATGCATCTAAACCTAGGGTTAGGGTTAGGGTTAGCGTTGGGGTACCGGTTAGGGTTAGGGATAGGGTTAGCGTTAGGGTTGGTGTTGGGGTTAGGGTTAGGGTTAGGGTTATGGGCTACGGTTAGCGTTAGGGTTAGTGTGAGCGTGAGGGTTAGGGTTAGCGTTAGGGTTAGGGTTAGGGTTAGGGTTAGGGTTAGGGTTAGGGTTACGGTTAGGGTTAGGGTTAGGGTTAGGTTTAGGGTAAGGGGTAGGGTTAGGGTTAGGGTTAGGGTTAGGGTTAGGGTTAGGGTTAGGGTTAGGGTTATGATTAGGTTTAGGGTTATGGTTCTGGTTGTATACACCTTAAAACCGCTTTACACGATTCTAAGCAACTGTTGACGCCTCAAAACAGCCTTATACGTACTTAAAACATACTTTATTACAAAACAGCTTTAGCCTAACCCTAACCCTAACCCTAACCCTAACCCTAACCCTAACCCTAACCCTAACCCTAACCCTAACCCTAACCCTAACCCCTAACCCTAACCCTAACCCTAACCCTAACCCTAACCCTAACCCTAACCCTAACCCTAACCCTAACCCTAACCCTAACCCTAACCCTAACCCTAACCCTAACCCTAACCCTAACCCTAACCCTAACCCTAACCCTAACCCTAACCCTCACGCTCACCCTACCCCTAACCCTAACCGTAGCCCATAACCCTAACGCTAACCCTATCCCTAACCCTAACCGGTACCCCAACGCTAACCCTAACCCTAACCCTAGGTTTAGATGCATATCGATGTGTTTCGACGAGCTGTTTAGGGAGCTTTAGGGTTTAGAAGTGTTTGGAGTGGTTTCATACGATGTAAAGCTGTTTGGTGTGGTTTAAACGCTGGATGGATTTAGAAGGTGTTTGGAGGGGTTCAGAGAGGTAAAGAGTAGTTTGGAATGGTTTGGATTGGTTAGGAGAGGTTTAGAGTGTTTCCATCTCTTTTGTATGATTATGAGAGATTTTGGAGGGCAGTCGAGTGGTTCTGGTGGTTTCGAGATGTTTAGAAGGGTTTGGATAGTTTTCGACGTGTTTAAGGAATTTGGAGAGGTTTGAATTAGTTAGGTGCGTTTTAGATGGGATTAGATTGGGAAGAGGTGTTTAGAGGACTTTAGGCGTGTTTTAATCCATTTTAAGGGTTTTCATGGGATTCGGTGGGGATTCGAACGTTTATGCGGGTTAGGGTTAGGGTTAGGGTTAGGGTTACGTTTAGGTTTAGGGTTAGGGTTAGGGTTGGGGTTAGGGTTAGGCTTAGGGTTAGTGTTAGGGTTAGGGTTAGTGTTAGGGTTAGGGTTAGGCATAGGGTTGGCCTTAGGGTTGGGTTTGGGGTTAGGGTTAGGGTTAGGGTTAGAGTTAGGGTTAAGGATACGGTTACGGTTAGGGTTAGGGTTAGGGTTAGGGTTAGGGTTAGGGTTAAGATTAGGTTTAGAGTTATGTTTCTGGTTGTATACACCTTAAAACCGCTTTACACGATTCTAAGCAACTGTTCACGCCTCAAAACAGCTTTATACGTCTCTATCCCACCCTAAAGCCGTCTAAACGACGCTAAACAATATTGCCGGCAAAACATCTCTATACCCGCATAAACCCGTTCCAATCCCCACCGAATCCCATTAAAACCCTTAAAATTGATTAAAACACGCCTAAACTCCTCTAAACTCCAAAATCACTCATAATCAATCAAAAGCGATGGAAACACTCTAAACCTCTCCTAACCAATCCAAACCATTCCAAACTATTCTTTACCTCTCTGCACCCCACCAAACACCTTCCAAATCCATCCAGCGTTTAAACCACACCAAACAGCTTTACATCGTATGAAACCACTCCAAACACTTCTCCACCCCAAAGCTCGCTAAACAGCTCGTCGAAACACATCGATATGCATCTAAACCTAGGGTTAGGGTTAGCGTTGGGGTACCGGTTAGGGTTAGGGATAGGGTTAGCGTTAGGGTTGGTGTTGGGGTTAGTGTTAGGGTTAGGGTTATGGGCTACGGTTAGCGTTAGGGTTAGTGTGAGCGTGAGGGTTAGGGTTAGCGTTAGGGTTAGGGTTAGGGTTAGGGTTAGGGTTAGGGTTAGGGTTACGGTTAGGGTTAGGGTTAGGGTTAGGTTTAGGGTAAGGGTTAGGGTTAGGGTTAGGGTTAGGGTTATGGTTAGGGTTAGGGTTAGGGTTAGGGTTAGGGATAGGGTTATGATTAGGTTTAGGGTTATGGTTCTGGTTGTATACACCTTAAAACCGCTTTACACGATTCTAAGCAACTGTTCACGCCTCAAAACAGCTTTATACGTCTCTATCCCACCCTAAAGCCGTCTGAACGTCGCTAAACAATATTGCCGGCAAAACATCTCTAAACCCACATAAACGTTCCAATCCCCACCGAATCCCATGAAAACCCTTAAAATGGATTAAAACACGCCTAAAGTCCTCTAAACACCTCTTCCCAATCTAATCCCATCTAAAACCCACCTAACAAATTCAAACCTCTCCAAATTCCTTAAACACGTCGAAAACTATCCAAACCCTTCTAAACATCTCGAAACCACCAGAACCACTCGACTGCCCTCCAAAATCTCTCATAATCAATCAAAAGAGATGGAAACACTCTAAACCTCTCCTAACCAATCCAAACCATTCCAAACTACTCTTTACCTCTCTGAACCCCTCCAAACACCTTCTAAATCCATCCAGCGTTTAAACCACACCAAACAGCTTTACATCGTATGAAACCACTCCAAACACTTCTAAACCCTAAAGCTCCCTAAACAGCTCGTCGAAACACATCGATATGCGTCTAAACCTAGGATTAGGGTTAGGGTTAGCGTTGGGGTACCGGTTAGGGTTAGGGATAGGGTTAGCGTTAGGGTTATGGGCTACGGTTAGGGTTAGGGGTAGGGTGAGCGTGAGGGTTAGGGTTAGCGTTAGGGTTAGGGTTAGGGTTAGGGTTAGGGTTAGGGTTAGGCTTAGGGTTAGGGTTAGGTTTAGGGTTAGGGTTCGTGTTAGGGATAGGGTTAGGCATAGGGTTAGCGTTAGGGTTGGGCTTGGGGTTAGGGTTAGGGTTAGGGTTACGGTTAGGGTTAGGGTTAGGGTTACGTTTAGGTTTAGGGTTAGGGTTAGGGTTAGGGTTTGGCTTAGGGTTAGTGTTAGGGTTAGGGTTCGGGTTAGGGTTAGTGTTAGGGTTAGGGTTAGGCATAGTGTTGGCGTTATGGTTGGGTTTGGGGTTAGGGTTAGTGTTAGGGTTAGGGTTAGGGTTAAGATTACGGTTACGGTTACGGTTAGGGTTAGGGTTAGGGTTAGGGTTAAGATTAGGTTTAGAGTTATGTTTCTGGTTGTATACACATTAAAACCGCTTTACACGATTCTAAGCAACTGTTCGCGCCTCAAAACAGCTTTATACGTCTCTATCCCTCCCTAAAGCCGTCTTAACGACGCTAAACAATATTGCCGGCACAACATCTCTGAACCCGCATAAACCGTTCCAATCCCCACCGAATCCCATTAAAACCCTTAAAATTGATTAAAACACGCCTAAACTCCTCTAAACACCCCTTCCCAATCTAATCCCATCTAAAACCCACCTAACTAATTCAAACCTCTAAAAATTCCTTAAACACGTCGAAAACCATCCAAACGCTTCTAAACATCTCGAAACCACCAGAACCACTCGACTGCCCTCCAAAATCACTCATAATCAATCAAAAGCGATGGAAACACTCTAAACCTCTCCTAACCAATCCAAACCATTCCAAACTACTCTTTACCTCTCTGAACCCCTCCAAACACCTTCTAAATCCATCCAGCGTTTAAACCACACCAAACAGCTTTACATCGTATGAAACCACTCCAAACACTTCTAAACCCTAAAGCTCGCTAAACAGCTCGTCGAAACACATCGATATGCATCTAAACCTAGGGTTAGGGTTAGGGTTAGCGTTGGGGTACCGGTTAGGGTTAGGGATAGGGTTAGCGTTAGGGTTGGTGTTGGGGTTAGGGTTAGGGTTAGGGTTAGGGTTATGGGCTACGGTTAGCGTTAGGGTTAGTGTGAGCGTGAGGGTTAGGGTTAGCGTTAGGGTTAGGGTTAGGGTTAGGGTTAGGGTTAGGGTTAGGGTTACGGTTAGGGTTAGGGTTAGGGTTAGGTTTAGGGTAAGGGGTAGGGTTAGGGTAAGGCTTAGGGTTAGGGTTAGGGTTAGGGTTAGGGTTAGGGTTAGGGTTATGATTAGGTTTAGGGTTATGGTTCTGGTTGTATACACCTTAAAACCGCTTTACACGATTCTAAGCAACTGTTCACGCCTCAAAACAGCTTTATACGTCTCTATCCCACCCTAAAGCCGTCTAAACGACGCTAAACAATATTGCCGGCAAAACATCTCTAAACCCGCATAAACCGTTCCAATCCCCACCGAATCCCATGAAAACCCTTAAAATGGATTAAAACACGCCTAAAGTCCTCTAAACACCTCTTCCCAATCTAATCCCATCTAAAACCCACCTAACTAATTCAAACCTCTCCAAATTCCTTAAACACGTCGAAAACTATCCAAACCCTTCTAAACATCTCGAAACCACCAGAACCACTCGACTGCCCTCCAAAATCTCTCATAATCAATCAAAAGAGATGGAAACACTCTAAACCTCTCCTAACCAATCCAATCCATTCCAAACTGCTCTTTACCTCTCTGAACCCCTCCAAACACCTTCTAAATCCATCCAGCGTTTAAACCACACCAAACAGCTTTACATCGTATGAAACCACTCCAAACACTTCTAAACCCTAAAGCTCCCTAAACAGCTCGTCGAAACACATCGATATGCATCTAAACCTAGGGTTAGGGTTAGGGTTAGCGTTGTGGTACCGGTTAGGGTTAGGGATAGGGTTAGCGTTAGGGTTATGGGCTACGGTTAGGGTTAGGGGTAGGGTGAGCGTGAGGGTTAGGGTTAGCGTTAGGGTTAGGGTTAGGGTTAGGGTTAGGGTTAGGGTTAGGCTTAGGGTTAGGGTTAGGTTTAGGGTTAGGGTTCGTGTTAGGGTTAGGGTTAGGCATAGGGTTAGCGTTAGGGTTGGGTTTGGGGTTAGGGTTAGGGTTAGGGTTACGGTTAGGGTTAGGGTTACGTTTAGGTTTAGGGTTAGGGTTAGGGTTAGGGTTAGGCTTAGGGTTAGTGTTAGGGTTAGGGTTAGGGTTAGGGTTAGTGTTAGGGTTAGGGTTAGGCATAGGGTTGGCGTTATGGTTGGGTTTGGGGTTAGGGTTAGGGTTAGGGTTAGGGTTAGGGTTAAGGTTACGGTTACGGTTACGGTTACGGTTAGGGTTAGGGTTAAGATTAGGTTTAGAGTTATGTTTCTGGTTGTATACACATTAAAACCGCTTTACACGATTCTAAGCAACTGTTCACGCCTCAAAACAGCTTTATACGTCTCTATCCCTCCCTAAAGCCGTCTTAACGACGCTAAACAATATTGCCGGCACAACATCTCTAAACCCGCATAAACCGTTCCAATCCCCACCGAATCCCATTAAAACCCTTAAAATTGATTAAAACACGCCTAAACTCCTCTAAACACCCCTTCCCAATCTAATCCCATCTAAAACCCACCTAACTAATTCAAACCTCTAAAAATTCCTTAAACACGTCGAAAACCATCCAAACGCTTCTAAACATCTCGAAACCACCAGAACCACTCGACTGCCCTCCAAAATCACTCATAATCAATCAAAAGCGATGGAAACACTCTAAACCTCTCCTAACCAATCCAAACCATTCCAAACTACTCTTTACCTCTCTGAACCCCTCCAAACACCTTCTAAATCCATCCAGCGTTTAAACCACACCAAACAGCTTTACATCGTATGAAACCACTCCAAACACTTCTAAACCCTAAAGCTCGCTAAACAGCTCGTCGAAACACATCGATATGCATCTAAACCTAGGGTGAGGGTTAGGGTTAGCGTTGGGGTACCGGTTAGGGTTAGGGATAGGGTTAGCGTTAGGGTTGGTGTTGGGGTTAGGGTTAGGGTTAGGGTTAGGGTTATGGGCTACGGTTAGCGTTAGGGTTAGTGTGATGTGAGGGTTAGGGTTAGCGTTAGGGTTAGGGTTAGGGTTAGGGTTAGGGTTAGGGTTACGGTTAGGGTTAGGGTTAGGTTTAGGTTTAGGGTAAGGGGTAGGGTTAGGGTAAGGCTTAGGGTTAGGGTTAGGGTTAGGGTTAGGGTTAGGGTTAGGGTTATGATTAGGTTTAGGGTTATGGTTCTGGTTGTATACACCTTAAAACCGCTTTACACGATTCTAAGCAACTGTTCACGCCTCAAAACAGCTTTATACGTCTCTATCCCACCCTAAAGCCGTCTAAACGACGCTAAACAATATTGCCGGCAAAACATCTCTAAACCCGCATAAACCGTTCCAATCCCCACCGAATCCCATGAAAACCCTTAAAATGGATTAAAACACGCCTAAAGTCCTCTAAACACCTCTTCCCAATCTAATCCCATCTAAAACCCACCTAACTAATTCAAACCTCTCCAAATTCCTTAAACACGTCGAAAACTATCCAAACCCTTCTAAACATCTCGAAACCACCAGAACCACTCGACTGCCCTCCAAAATCTCTCATAATCAATCAAAAGAGATGGAAACACTCTAAACCTCTCCTAACCAATCCAAACCATTCCAAACTACTCTTTACCTCTCTGAACCCCTCCAAACACCTTCTAAATCCATCCAGCGTTTAAACCACACCAAACAGCTTTACATCGTATGAAACCACTCCAAACACTTCTAAACCCTAAAGCTCCCTAAACAACTCGTCGAAACACATCGATATGCATCTAAACCTAGGGTTAGGGTTAGGGTTAGCGTTGGGGTACCGGTTAGGGTTAGGGATAGGGTTAGCGTTAGGGTTATGGGCTACGGTTAGGGTTAGGGTTATGGGCTACGGTTAGGGTTAGGGTGAGCGTGAGGGTTAGGGTTAGCGTTAGGGTTAGGGTTAGGGTTAGGGTTAGGGTTAGGCTTAGGGTTAGTGTTAGCGTTAGGGTTAGGGTTAGTGTTAGGGTTAGGGTTAGTCATAGGGTTAGCGTTAGGGTTAGGGTTAGGGTTAGGGTTAGGGTTAGGGTTAGGGTTAGGCTTAGGGTTAGGGTTAGGGTTAGGGTTAGGGTTAGGGTTAGTGTTAGGGTTAGGGTTAGGCATAGGGTTAGCGTTAGGGTTGGGTTTGGGGTTAGGGTTAGGGTTAGGGTTAGGGTTAGGGTTAGGCATAGGGTTAGCGTTATGGTTGGGTTTGCGGTTAGGGTTAGGGTTAGGGTTAGGTTTACGGTTAGGGTTAGGTTTAGGGTTAGGGGTAGGGTTAGGGTTAGGGTTAGGGTTAGCGTTAGGGTTAGGGTTAGGTTTAGGGTTAGGGTTAGGGTTAGCGTTGGGGTACCGGTTAGGGTTAGGGATAGGGTTAGAGTTAGGGTTATGGGCTACGGTTAGGGTTAGGGGTAGGGTGAGCGTGAGGGTTAGGGTTAGCGTTAGGGTTAGGGTTAGGCTTAGGGTTAGGGTTAGGGTTGGGTTCGTGTTAGGGTTAGGTTTAGGCATAGGGTTAGCGTTAGGGTTGGGTTTGGGGTTAGGGTTAGGGTTAGTGTTACGGTTAGGGTTAGGGTTAGGGTTACGTTTAGGTTTAGGGTTAGGGTTAGAGTTAGGGTTAGGGTTAGCGTTAGGCTTACGGTTAGGGATAGGGTTAGGGTTAGGGTTAGGGTTAGTGTTAGGGTTAGGGTTAGGCATAGGGTTGGCGTTAGGGTTGGGTTTGGGGTTAGGGTTAGGGTTAGGGTTAGGGTTAGGGTTACGGTTAGGGTTAGGGTTAGGGTTAGGGTTAGGGTTAGGGTTAGGGTTAGGGTTAGGGTTAGGGTTAGGGTTAGGGTTAGGGTTAGGGTTAGGGTTAGGGTTAGGGTTAGGGTTAGGGTTAGGGTTAGGGTTAGGGTTAGGGTTAGGGTTAGGGTTAGGGTTAGGGTTAGGGTTAGGGTTAGGGTTAGGGTTAGGGTTAGGGTTAGGGTTAGGGTTAGGGTTAGGGTTAGGGTTAGGGTTAGGGTTAGGGTTAGGGTTAGGGTTAGGGTTAGGGTTAGGGTTAGGGTTAGGGTTAGGGTTAGGGTTAGGGTTAGGGTTAGGGTTAGGGTTAGGGTTAGGGTTAGGGTTAGGGTTAGGGTTAGGGTTAGGGTTAGGGTTAGGGTTAGGGTTAGGGTTAGGGTTAGGGTTAGGGTTAGGGTTAAGATTAGGTTTAGGGTTATGTTTCTGGTTGTATACACATTAAAACCGCTTTACACGATTCTAAGCAACTGTTCACGCCTCAAAACAGCTTTATACGTCTCTATCCCACCCTAAAGCCGTCTTAACGACGCTAAACAATATTGCCGGCACAACATCTCTAAACCCGCATAAACCGTTCCAATCCCCACCGAATCTCATTAAAACCCTTAAATTTGATTAAAACACGCCTAAACTCCTCTAAACACCTCTTCCCAATCTAATCCCATCTAAAACCCACCTAACTAATTCAAATTTCTCCAAATTCCTTAAACACGTCGAAAACCATCCAAAAACTTCTAAACATCTCGAAACCACCAGAACCACTCGACTGCCCTCCAAAATCTCTCATAATCAATCAAAAGCGATGTAAACACTCTGAACCTCTCCTAACCAATCCAACCCATTCCAAACTACTCTTTACCTCTCTGAAACCCTCCAAACACCTTCTAAATCCATCCAGCGTTTAAACCACACCAAACAGCTTTATATCGTATGAAACCACTCCAAACACTTCTAAACCCTAAAGCTCGCTAAACAGCTCGTCGAAACACATCGATATGCATCTAAACCTAGGGTTAGGGTTAGGGTTAGGGTTAGCGTTGGGGTACCGGTTAGGGTTAGGGATAGGGTTAGCGTTAGGGTTGGTGTTGGGGTTAGGGTTAGGGTTAGGGTTATGGGCTACGGTTAGGGTTAGGGTGAGGGTTAGGGTTAGCGTTAGGGTTAGGGTTAGGGTTAGGGTTAGGGTTAGGGTTAGGGTTAGGGTTAGGGTTAGGGTTAGGCTTAGGGTTAGGGTTAGGGTTAGGGTTAGGGTTAGTGTTAGGGTTAGGGTTAGGTATAGGGTTAGCGGTAGGGTTGGGTTTGGGGTTAGGGTTAGGGTTAGGGTTAGGGTTACGGTTACGGTTAGGGTTAGGGTTAGGCTTAGGGTTAAGATTAGGGTTAGGGTTATGTTTCTGATTGTATACACCTTAAAACCGCTTTACACGATTCTAAGCAACTGTTCACGCCTCAAAACAGCTTTATACGTCTCTATCCCTCCCTAAAGCCGTCTAAACGACGCTAAACAATGTTGCCCGCAAAACATCTCTAAACCCGCATAAACCGTTCCAATCCCCACCGAATCCCATTAAAACCCTTAAAATTGATTAAAACACGCCTAAACTGCTCTAAACACCCCTTCCCAATCTAATCCCATCTAAAACCCAACTACCTAATTCAAACCTCTCCAAATTCCTTAAACACGTCGAAAAACATCCAAACCCTTCTAAACATCTCGAAACCACCAGTTCCACTCGACTGCCCTCCAAAATCTCTCATAATCAATCAAAAGCGATGGAAACACTCTAAACCTCTCCTAACCAATCCAAACCATTCCAAACTACTCTTTACCTCTCTGAACCCCTCCAAACACCTTCTAAATCCATCCAGCGTTTAAACCACACCAAACAGCTTTACATCGTATGAAACCACTCCAAACACTTCTAAACCCTAAAGCTCCCTAAACAGCTCGTCGAAACACATCGATATGCATCTAAACCTAGGATTACGGTTAGGGTTAGCTTTGGGGTACCGGTTAGGGTTAGGGATAGGGTTAGCGTTAGGGTTTATGTTGGGGTTAGGGTTAGGGTTAGGGTTATGGGCTACGGTTAGGGTTAGGGTGAGCGTGAGGGTTAGGGTTAGCGTTAGGGTTAGGGTTAGGGTTAGGGTTAGGGTTAGGCTTAGGGTTAGGCTTAGGGTTAGGGTTAGGGTTAGGCTTAGGGTTAGTGTTAGGGTTAGGGTTAGGGTTAGTGATAGGGTTAGGCATAGGGTTAGCGTTAGGGTTGGGTTTGGGGTTAGGGTTAGGTTTAGGGTTAGGCTTAGGGTTAGGGTTAGCGTTAGGCTTAGGGTTAGGTTTAGGGTTAGGCTTAGGGTTAGGGTTAGGGTTAGGCTTAGGGTTAGTGTTAGGGTTAGGGTTAGGGTTAGTGTTAGGGTTAGGGTTAGGGTTAGTGTTAGGGTTAGGCATAGGGTTAGCGTTAGGGTTGGGTTTGGGGTTAGGGTTAGGGTTAGGGTTAGGGTTACGGTTAGTGTTAGGGTTAGGGTTAGGGTTCTGGCTGTATACACTTTAAAACCGCTTTACACGATTCTAAGCAACTGTTCACGCCTCAAAACGGCTTTATACGTCTCTATCCCACCCTAAAGCCGTCTAAACGACGCTAAACAGTATTGCCGGCAAAACATCTCTAAACCCGCATAAACCGTTCCAATACCCACCGAACCCATTAAAACCCTTAAAATTGATTAAAACACGCCTAAACTCCTCTAAACACCCCTTCCCAATCTAATCCCATCTAAAACCCACCTAACTAATTCAAACCTCTCCAAATTCCTCAAACACGTCGAAAACCATCCAGACCCTTCTAAACATCTCGAAACCACCAGAACCACTCGACTGCCCTCCAAAATCTCTCATAATCAATCAAAAGCGTTGGAAACACTCTAAACCTCTCCTAACCAAACCAAACCATTCCAA